>OY813003.1:14526372-14951372 GCA_963681545.1 Germaria angustata | reverse complement strand
ATACATGGATTACAAAAATTAACATTAACTTTAATATGACATAATAACTTGTTAATAAATTATCAGTAAATATGAGTCAAAAAAAGGATCTTAATAAAGTTATAAAAAATAGGACGATTAAGAAAAATTAAAAAGAGCGATTTTTAACCTGTTTTGCGATTTTTAACCTGTTTTGCCTCATTGTGCATTGATGTAAAACAAATAATTCAGGCAGTTTTCTATGAATGTCGTGGCAGAAAGAGATTAATATACTAATTTGGTATGATTTATGTTCTTTAGCTACATTGAATTTTTTAACTGCCAAATAATAGATATCAAAACAAAACAAAAAAATCCATGCCGGTTAAGAAAGAGATGAATAGCCGTTTAAACCGGTTTTCAACATTTTATACTGCGAGCAGAGGTTTTTACCTGCTCGTGAGGAGCACTTGTGTTTTGTTAATACATTTCGGATGGTTTTATGTGAAACACTCAGCCCATAATCATCAGTCAGCTTAAGAGCTAGCACTCTTGTGCTGTTTTTAATTATAAAGCTTTTAACTCGCCACGTCACTTTGTTGGGCTGTGGTGATCCTTTTAATTCAAGCCTTCTTTGTTGCTGTCATTATTTTTAGATACAACATAGTAGCGATTTCCCAACTCGATTTATTTATTTATTTAAATTTTTTGAGGTATCTGGCACAACAAGATATGTACATAATCTTATAAATGAGAGTGCTAGTGATTGAGCAGATAATAGAATACATGGATTACAAAAATTAACATTAACTTTAATATGACATAATAACTTGTTAATAAATTATCAGTAAATATGAGTCAAAAAAAGGATCTTAATAAAGTTATAAAAAATAGGACGATTAAGAAAAATTAAAAAGAGAAAAATTACATAGTTACATTATTTAATGCAAATAATTTACACAACTCCCTTTTAAAAATAACTGCGTTGCTTGTTCTTTTGTATAAAATTGGGTAAAGCATTCCAAAGACTGACGGTATAAAAATTGGCGTTGCGATAAGAGACTTCTATGTTTTTGTTGAATTATTTTCTTTCCGCGGCTGGACCTGGCAAAGATTCTTCTATTGTAAAGATAAGTCGGTTGTTGTGATGTAATGATTTTGTGCAGTAAAATAAGACATTTGAGTTTGAGAAGATTAACAAATTGCATCTTGGTCACGGCGACTTTTCTGGAAAACAAATCTTGCTATGTTATTATATGCAACGTTTAATCTACGTAAATCATCGCTATCACAATTCGCAAATAGCTCGCAACCATACAAAAGCGCTGGGATAAGAAACGTTTTTGCCAGTAACATTCGAATGGCAAAAGAAGTGGAATCTTTAACAGCCCCTAGATTGCGTAGCATACCGTATACTCTTCCCACTACGACTTTGATATGGTTGGACCAGTTAAGTTCATTATTAAATGTAACTCCTAGATTAGTCGCCGAGTCAGCAGAAACTATGCAGTCACCATTTATTTTTATTTCAAAGTTGTGAGTGATATTTGCAGACCCTGACATAAATAAACATTTCGATTTTGATGGATTTATGCATAAACCATTGGCCTTAGCCCAAGTGTTAATTTTGTTGCGGTCTTGATTTATCTTGCTTACACATATTGCAAGATCAGCTATAGTGGAGCTATTGTAGATTTGAACATCATCTGCATACATTTGGATTTTACTACAGACCAGAGTGTCAGGTAAATCATTTATAAATAAGCAGAACAAAAGAGGACCAAGAATTGAGCCCTGTGGTACTCCCCTGGTGACATTAAGCGCTTTAGAGTACGCACCATTATAATTTACCCTTTGAAATCTGGAGCTTAAGTAAGATGAAACCAAATTGAAAGCTGTGTCCGAAAAATTAAACAATTTTCTAAGTTTCATTATAAGAATTTGATGATCCACAGTATCAAACGCCTTGCTGTGATCTAAAAGGACTAATAATGCTACCATGTTATCGTCAAGTTTTGATCGGATATCTTCTACAACGTCCACTAATGCTGTTATGCAGCTTCTGGTTTTTATGAAACCAGATTGCCTATCGGATATTAAATTGTTTTTAGCTAAATAATTACTTATCTGATTACCCATAATTTTCTCAATAACTTTGGATAAGAATGGTAAGATGGCGATTGGTCGAAATTCATTGTTCGTCTTTGGGATTGGTATAATTTTTGATAATTTCCATTTTTCTGGGAATGTAGACTTCGTCAGAACCGTGTTAAATAGATAAGTTAAGTAAGGCAATAGCCTAGGAACTAATATTCTTAAAAAAATGGGACTTAAATCGTCCATCCCAGTGGCATTCGATTTTACTGTAGTAAGACAAGCAAGAACGTCCAGCTGGTCAACTCAATGAAAACTAAATGGGTTTGATATGAGAACATGGCATAGATTATCGTAAATATTACTGTCTGGTGATGGTATAGCTAAACTTGAGAATTTTTCATTTAGTTGATCTGCATCAGCATCATGGTTAGGTGAAGGAGCACTTTTCTGACCGATTCCGATTTTTCGTATTTCACTCCATTTAGATTTGCAATCAATTGCAGACGAGAACCTTCACTGATAAAACAGGGATTTTGCAGCCTTAATGCGGTTAGTTACTTCTCTACGAGCAGCTTGATGCATGGCCTTAAGATCATCTGTTTTGAACCTCTTCCGCCGAGAGTAAGCATCATCACGTTTTTTTATCAAACGTTTTATGTCAGGACTAAACCAAGGCTGTTCTTTGGCTTTTATAAGTTTAGTTTTCCTAGGAATACAAGAATCAAACAGATTATTAACGTTGTTTTGAATGAAATCCACTTGATCGTCCACACTTTCAATTGAATAAATTTGATCCCAGTTTATATTTTCAAAAGATCGATTGAGTGCTATATAATCAATGTTACGAAAATCCCGATATGAAATGTAAGTATTTTGATTTGCAACTGGTAAATCATAAGTTAAAAAAGTATATCATGCTTTAAAAAAGCAGATGCAGATAGCTGGTCATAGAGAAGCACTTTAGCATTATGGTTCACAAATACAATATCAATTAAACTATTTGATGTCGCATGAAAATGTGTCGGTATAATAGTGTTTACAGGGCTTAAATCAAGAGCCTGCATTGGTTCAACTAGTGTGTTCTCACTCAGTAGGTTATTATTAAAATCACCAACAATTATAATATTATTATATTGAATCGAAACGTTTTCGAGAGTGTTAATAAAAGGTTTAAAATTTATGTTGTTGTTAGCTCTATATACACTACCTAACAGCATTTTTCTTCTGTCCGAAGTACAGATCTCAATAAACAGATATTCAATCTCACTGCCGGAGTCAGACCGCAATATCTGGTTACATCGAATGCCATTACGAATGTAGACTGCGACTCCACCACCACGAGCTCTAGTTTCAGTATCATTAACCAAAATTCTCCTGTCAGAACGAAAAAGCCTGAAACCCGACAGATTGAATATAGAGTCTGAAACTCCAACCGGAAACCAAGTTTCGGACACACATATAATATCTATTCCTGATCCCGCAAAAATTTATCTAAATTCGTCCATTTTATTGTTCAGACTTTGCGCATTTAAGTGAACAATTTTTAGGCCATTTTTCTGTTTAGAAAGAATTCTTATCATATTGTACGCGCAGTCTTTGGAGCGATAATTACCTGAGTAGAACATGATAAAATTGTGAAGATTCAACGCAATTAAAGTAATAATAATTTGAATATGTATTGAAAATGAAGTTGTGTAGTATAAATTCAATAAACAGTTTTTGTAAACAAACTAAGTTAAGAATACAATTCATGACAAAATTTATTAGAAGACACAGTGTTAAATAATTTATTTGACTGTTTTAGTTTAAAAAATAGAAATAGAAGATTTTCATTTTCATAATATGGTATTTCATTTAGACGTAATTCGTTCGCTATATTATTATTTTCCTGGTGTTTAATTTTGTGTTTTAGATTTTTGATTTCTTCCTGCATATCACTAAATTTGGCCACCACTGTTTCGAGAACACAACCTCTTTCGCTTACCGCACGTATCTAATTTTTCATAGATATGAATCTCTTAGCAATCTCACTTAATAATTCTTCTCTGTACTCATTGAGTTTTCTTTGCATAACTTCTTCTATTTGTTCTGTGAGTTTCTCAAATCGTTTATCCATTATTGTCACAATTTTAAATGGTGAGTCAGAGTTTATTAAACGAGGAGTATTACAAGCAGCGTTGCCAAATGTGCAGATTTATCTGTTTTTTGCAGTTTTTTAAAGTACGAAACAGGCTTGCAGATTTTTACTTTAACAAACAGTTTTTTTAACCAATGCAGTTTTTTATTATTCCTATTACAAAGTATTCTTCACAAGTACGACAGCATGATACACGCTACTAATTCTATACTTGTACGATTTGTAGTAACGTCTATACTCAGCATTATAAATTGTACTGCCTTTTAAAAGCAACAATGTGTTGTATTTTTTCTTATTCCTTTTTTTGCAACCGTGATATTCTATTTTTTAAATTTAAAGTTTTCATTGCATTGTTTGAATTGTTTGCGAGTATTGTGCCAATTTTTCTAAAAAATGGATAAATATCTAACAAAAAACAGTAAGTTTGCTGTTAAATAATTTTTGTTAATTCAAATAGTTAATTATTTTGAATTTGACCAGATTCTTACCAAGATAATAATAATGCAGTACCAGCTACACAGCCTTCGAGAAAGAAAAAGAAAATTAGGCGATTACAATAAATCGTGGGAAGAAAATGTTTTATTAAAACCGTGGCTAAAAAGAAGTGAAAGCAATTTATCTTTATGTAAAGTTTGTAATTGCGAGTTAAGAACGATGGCCGGAATTACAGATTTAAAAGCTCACGCAAAAACATCAAAACACATTGAAAATGCGAAGGCAATTGAATTGCACGCAGGATCTAGTGCAGTGTTTACGGATCTGTTTAAACATAATTTAAAAGTGACTAATGTTGAGTTACACCTAGCAGCTTTCTGCGCAGAACACAATATATCGTTTTTAGCAATGGATCACTTGGTACCGTTGCTTCAAAAAACTTTGGAAGATTCGGAGTTCATAAAAAAAACAACATGCGCGCGAACTAAAACAACAGCGATCGTTAAAAATGTATTGGGTGAAACCCATCATGATTACCTTTGCAATATGGTAAAAAAAACTTTTTTTCCTTATGCATAGATGAGTCCACAGACGTATCTAAAACTAAATTGCTTTCTTTAGTTGTGCGAATGCAATTAAAAGGCAAAATTTGCGACTTTTTTTCGATCTCATCAAAGTAAGAGATTGCAGCGCTATTGGAATTTATGAGACGATTGTTAACGTTAACGTCGAGCAAAAAAGGATTGATTACAAAAGAAATTTAATAGGTTTTGGAGCGGATGGAGCAAATACCATGACAGGTGCCTATCATTCAGTTGCTAAGCTATTAAAAGATGATTGCCCGCACCTTATTAATGCATTTGCCATTCGTTTTCATTGTGCGCTAATTATGCTTGTGGTTTTTTACCAAGTTATGTTGAAGGTGCAAGAGACATCTATAATTTTATTCAAAACAGCCCAAATAGAATTGTTCTATTTGCATATTTGCAAATATTATTGGATTACAAACCCCGAAAAATGCTGCACCCTTCGCAAACACGTTGGCTTTCGCTGGAACAAACAGTTAATCAGCTTCTGAGTCGAATAGACGTTCTTAAGATATTTTTCTTGCATGAAAATTTGGAAAATTTTGACTCGACGCAGAGAATCATAAGCTACTTACAAATCCCAGAGTTTGAGCTCTATTTATTATTTTTGAAATTTATATTGTACGATATAAATAAGTTGAATCGTTTATTCCAAAGTGAAGCCCCTCAAATTCACTTGCTAAATATTGAAATAAGACGTTTGTATCTCAAAATATTTGAATATGTCGTAAAAGACGAATTTATTAATAATGAAATGTTCCATAAAATTAACTTAAATAATCCCATGCATTTGAAAGACCTCAAAGACGTTTACTTAGGAGCAGAGGTATCTATAGCATTAAAGTCCACACATAAATTATCTGAGGATCGCGAAAACGACTTTAGAGAACACTGTTCAAAATTTTATGTGGGTTTATGTAATCGGTTACTAGACAAATTCGATTTTGACAATGATTTTCTAAAGTATGTTGAAGGTTTAGCGCCTGCTAATGTAATAAAAGGAAAAATGAGAAGCATTTCCGAACTGTTTAATTTTGTACCAAATGTCGTGAACTTGAATCATATCCAAGATATTGACGATGAATGGCGCGAATTATTACACTTTAATTTTGAATATTATGATTTGTTAGAAGAAAGAAGTATTGAAAGATTTTGGCAGGTAATCTTTAGTACAAAATGTTGCGATGGTACAGAACCATTTCCGAATTTAAAAAAAAATTGTTTACGCGATTTTGTCAATACCAGTGTCGACAGCCAACGTTGAGAGGATATTTTCTCAAATTAATATAAATAAATCCAAAACAAGAAATATATTAGATATTCCTACTCTATGTGGAATTTTGCTGACCAAAGACTTTAAAAAAAAAATGATTTCAAATGCACAAATTTTGTACAAACAGAAGAAATGGAAACCAAATTTAATAAGAATATGTACAACTAATACATACATATGTATGTTTAATTAAATAATTAACTATGATCTCTTAATGTGATGAATTAAATGAAATATTATATGTTATGTTTTTACTTTTAGTTTTATATGTGTATATACATACATACATATTTTTATATAAAATTTATATTTTTTAATATTGAAATTTATTATTCGGGAGAATATCCTGACTAATCGTTAGCAACAATTAGTTTTTTTTTTGCAAAATGCATTGAAAAAATGTTTGTTGTGGCTTTAGCTCTTCATATGCCGACATTTCATTGGTTGCTAAAACCAAATCGTCAGTGAAGTTTAAGCAGTTTTATAACATTCAAACTGCTTAAACTTCACTGACGATAACATTCGGGATATTCTCCCGAATAATAAATTTCAATATTAAGTATTTACAATAAAGATTTTATTTTTCATTTTGCCTAATTGAATACAATCATTAACGACCAACGGGGGTTTAATTGTATGGGTGTTGAGAGAAAAATAAAATAGACTCACGTTGAGTATAATTGTTTGTTGTGTTGTTTGTATAAAAACATTCTAAGCCTACTATGATTATGTATTTGTTGTAATTCATACATATGCAATATTGAAATTCTCATATTGTATTTGTTTTATGTGACATAAACATACGAGGTTGAATATTATCAAACGGCTTAAACTTCACTGACGATTTGGTTTTAGCAACCAATGAAATGTCGGCATATGAAGAGCTAAAGCCACAACAAACATTTTTTCAATGCATTTATATTTTTTGTTATTCTTTTTTTTTCCTCAATAAAATTGGATTAAAATATAATTTTTTTTATTACTTTCTCTTTAATAAGAGGTATACCTGATAAAATTTTGTTAAAACAAAAGTCAAACTCCATATGAAGAAAACTAAAAAAAAATCCTTAATTTTTTTTATGTAAACATAACACAATTTTATCAGGTATAGACACTTAGTTAGTTTTGTTTTGAAGGTGCAGATTTTTTTTTGGTAATTGAACCTTATCACACAAGAACAATTGTGCTGGCATAAAATCGCAGTTTGTAGGCATTTTCGGGGAAGAGAGTGGTTTTTGGTTGGCACAATTTTTTCAACCAGCTTCAACCCCGCACAACCAGAACAAAACTAACACATACACACTTATGAAAACAGGTTCTGCGAAATAAACAAAGAAAATACTAACACGTACACAATTTTATGCCAGCATAATTAGTCTAGTGTGAATACGAAAGAACAAAAGTTGTGCGGATTAAAAAATAGACTTGTGTGAAAACCCTCATTGTCAGTTTTTGTAAAAAAAATTATGGCAACATTGATTACAAGCTTCACCAAGAGAAATAGAGTCTTGTAAACTGTCTCTTATTACACATTTATGCGCTGGTGTTTTAGAATTTGTCGGCATTGTTGTAGTGTTTGTTTGTATATTCATGTCTCTTGTTAAAGAATTGTTGTTATCCATAATGTTTAGTTGTTGTTCAGTAACTTTATTATTTTTGTTGAAGTTTTTATTTTGACTTCTTGGTTTTCTTAGTTTTGTAGAATACATTGAGTTCAAGTTTAAGATTGTTTGTTCTGTTTTCTGTTTGTTTATTTATATAAGTAGGTATTTTGATTTTGTAGTTGTTTTTTAGCAAAATGTAATGCACATAGCAGTCTCAGCGTTGAAATGAGAGAAACTGTTTATTATTGTTTTCTTTTAATTTAGAATTTTATTTTAGATGTTTGTTTGTATGTACTTATGTATGGTGTGTTTGTAAATTTTAAGCAAAATAGTTTTCGTAATGTTTAATCAATATTTTAATTTGATTTCTTTTCCAGTAATCGTTTTTATGTAAAGAATTTAATTCCAAATATTTTAATGTAATAATAACTTTTTTAGACACAATTGACTTAGTTAAATACATATGTATGTCCTGTTTCACACACATCAGGTTTTCTTGATCAAGTTTTTATTCAGCTGTGAGAACGATAGAGAACGTATGTACTACCTTCTCTATCTTTCTCACAGCTGAATTGAAACTTGATCAAGAAAACTTGATGTGTGTGAAACAGGACTATTAAAGCAGAGCTCATCAAAAACACAACCGAACAACAAGAAAGTCAGAACTGAGAACACGATTTGCCTTCATAATAAATAAAATGCACTATTTGAATAATATTTTTGTTAACTCGTTTTCCTAACAGTTTCTAAATTTAAATATGAGTCCATTTGTTGTGCGTAGAACATTTTAAAGACTGCAACCTCTTTCACATAAAATTCGCAGAATATACTCGCATTTGTTTATGTTTTCGCCTATTATGTAAAGATTTTTTGACAACATTCAAAATGAACAAACATCATTTGTTGTTATTATCATGTGTACGTGTTAATTTTTTGATGTGTTGGCGCCTTATACTCGTGAAAAAATGTAGTAAAAAACATAAATATAAGGAATTTGATGTCGAAATTCTTAAATTAAAAAATTATTGTAACAGTTTTTCACGGTGCAAAGATATTTTTAACAAACTGTGGATATACTAGCCACACGCGGTGCGTTCCACTACCTCCTTCTTATATACTAAGTCAGTCAGTTTTCTGTCCAACCGCACTTTATCTTCAAAGTAACCTGCACAAAATGTTACCACACAGTTTTATAGTTGCCAAAATTTTAGATAATTAATAGTGATTTTACTCTGGTTTGAAAACAGACCGGTTTCGGCTTTGTGCCATCTTCAGTGGAAAATCGTCCCAAATTCAAACAAACCCCGTCGGAAAAAGAAAAACACAACTCATTGAAACCCTATGCTACTTATAGGGCCGAGGGGAATATATACATATAATAACGATTTTGTAAAAGGGAATCCGTCTGCCCCTCTTATGCTTCTACGTCTTTGCTTCAAAAAGCACTTTACTATCATCATATTTCTAAAGTCTCATTGTTGAATTTTTCCAAATAGAGGCTAGTTGATAATTACTTACATGTAGAGTAAACGTCTCCCACTCAAATACTACCAATCATTTGCTCGAATACACACTTTATTTCAAATGTAGAGAGTATCTCTATTAAACTTATTATATTTATAGAATAATAACACATGGGTACCCGTCTCCGTATTCCTTTGTACCTGTAAAGGAATATACAGTTTGTTCCTATAGTAACATACACCGAGTTTAGAGAAACTCACTGTTGCAGCTCTACGGATATAGGATAATTATCAATTACACTAGAGCCCCGACTTGCGTCGTTAATGGGGACCGGAGAAACGCGACGCAAATCGAAACGACGCAAATCGAATCACATTTTTCTATATAAATGCACTGAAATTTAATTTAATGGGGAAAATATTCAAAAAAAGCAAAATTTTTTTTATTTTTTATAAAAAAACAAGTCTGAATACATATTTATTTATTTCATTTAGTTTAACACATGTTTATAATTATTATAAAGAAATAAAACAATAAATTAAGAAAAAACATAATAAAAATAAAATTCATTTACATATGTACATAAGTATGTATATTCATAAAAAGTAGATGCATTGAGCTCTTCAGATGATTTCGGCAAATAACACGCTAAATTCTTACCATAACCAGAGAGTTGTTCTTAGCACCACTTATATTACAAAGAAAAGGGAATTCCCCTTATTTTACGCAATTTGAAAACTTCTTAATGTACCGGCCAGAAGTTGTAAAAATGCTAAAAGACAGCAAAGATGCTATATCAGGCACTACAAATGCTAAAAGTGTAATCCGCTGTAGTAAAGAATTTAACCGTTTTTAGCGACTCAAATCGAAATCAAAACGACGCAAATCGAAATCAAAACGATGCAAATCGGGGTCAGAACGACGCAACTTGAAATTGCAAAGACGCAAAACGAAATTTTCCAGTTTTTAAAAAGCGACGCAAATCGAAACGACGCAAATCGGGACGACGCAAGTCGGGGCTCTAGTGTATTTGTCTTACAGCACTCGTCCCCTTCTTCTGTGATTTTGCTAGACTGCACACTTAATAGCCATATTAATGTACATTAAATTTTTAAGGTCATTTGTTTCAAAATCTTTTCAACAGCCGATACATTCTTATTTATTTGGATCATGCACTTTCGGCTTTTGCCCTACGAGGTGAAGAACCAAACAATAAGTTCTATACCGTCAGTATTAACAAAAAATCAGGCTACAGCCTGAGTTCAATGAAATTTGTAGTCAAACAATAAGGTTATGTCAGTTATTATTTGACATGGGCTTATGTGGGGACTTCCACTAATACACTGTAGTTAAACTGTAAAATTTATAATAAAATTTAAACTGTCGCTTCAAAAAATTTTATTACTTTCTTTCAGGCAAATATTTTCGGCATATTCCGTGCTTGTACGGCCACAACGAAATTTAGTAAATAATTTTTAACCATTAAATTGATGGTGCAAAATTTCAGTTATGAGATGGAAAATTCAAAGGGTACTCGTAAAAAGATATTTTATGTGCTAGTTTCTTGTTTTATTGAAATTAATCAATTCAAAATATTTTTTTGAGCTTAAGGTCTATCTTAGATTATTAATCGATATATCCTCAAGATGGTAATCGAAGACAACCGAAGTAGCGATAAATAAAATAAAATAAGATATACTTTAAGCATGAAGAAATAATTTTAAAGATATTTAAAAAATAAAATATCTTTCTCCACTTTAGTGAAATTATAATGAGATATGAACAATGAAATTTGAAATTTGCCGAAGTGGTTACAATCGAATGCTGCTGAGGTCTGGGGCACCACCGAAAACTTTCCCAGTTAGTATGTGGTCAAATATATTCTTATGTGTTTCTTTAATAGAAAGGATAATCATGTACCACATTGAAAAATAATATTTTTTTAATGGAATCCGATAAGATTTGAACTTAAGCTAACCAAGAAAGTACTCTAATTTATTTAATCATAAAATTCAAATATCAAAAATATCAACAAACAAAAATTTAATAAATGAACAGTCTTGTACTAACAAAGATAAAAATAGTTCATAAGAGACTCTCTAATAGGATTATAAGTATATGAGACCACAAAGAAAAATACATATGTATGTTCAAAATTAGCTGCACTTAAGACCGTGTCAGATAAAACTTTGTAGCGTTGCGTGACGTTTTTAACTTTAACAGAAAAGCGTAACGCAAAAGGTGTATGACACAATGAAAACTTTGACACAACGCGCGCATTGTGTGTTTACCAAAAGGTGGTTATGAATTTTCTAATTATTTTTTTTATATAAAAATGAAAGTCAAAATATTATTTGCTTTTGTGTGTTTATTTTGTTATCACCTATTGTAGTTTATTGAAAATACACCACTATACAGTATAAATGTTTTTGTTTTTTAGATTTTCAAATACATACATACATATTCATATAAAAAGGTAAAATCTTATTAATAATAGGCTGCCACTGATTTTTTACAATAAAATAATCTTATGCTATATACTTATATATAGCATGCAAAAACATAGGTACTATTTTATAAATTAGTTAAAAAACAAGACCATATTCTTCAACAGGAAATAAATTTTTAAAATAAAAAAAGTAGTATTTTTCATATCACACCACATTTTCATATCATATTCTAACATCCAACTTTGATTGTCAAAGTACGCAAAAAGTTGAGAGTTGTCGAACTTTTTGCGTCACGCTGCGTTAAAAGTCATTTATGTGGCATGTTTCGTATAAGTATGTACATACATTTCAACTTAAATGTCAAAGCGAAGCTGTAACGCAACGCGAAGCAAAAGTTTTATGTGACATGGCCCTGAGAGTTGCCGAACTTTTTGCGTCACGCTGCGTTAAAAGTGTTTTATGTGGCATGTTTCGTATAAGTATGTACATTTCATCTTAAATGTCAAAGCGAATCTGTAACGCAACGCGAAGCAAAAGTTGTATCTGACACGGCCTTTAATGCGTCAGGCTAATACATACTTACATACATATGTGTATGTAGTAACACACACACATGCATTAACATTTATTTTAAATGGTTGTTGCTGAAACACAAGTGATAACCCATGCATTTTCCTTAGCACATTGGAAAACATTTAATAATATCTTATGAGTTTCAAACCTTATATACTTATGGAAAAGTGTTTAAGAAATAAATTGAGAACTATTATGAATTTTAAAATCAGATTGTGCGCAGATATGCCTTATAAAATTCCTACTATAATTTATGAAGCACTAATTTCTTTTGATATCCCTGACAGACATTGGATTTGTATTCTACAATAGTATGACCACGTTTATACGCACGTCTTTAAGGCCGTGTCAGAGACAACTTTTGCCTCGCGTTGCGTTATAAATTCGCTTTGACATTTAAGATGAAATATAGACTCTATAGTTTCATTTTGTCTTGCCCCTCTTGCCAAGAACTATGAATTGACTTAACAAATATTGACACAGCAAACTCACTCTTTAAGATAAATGAAATAAATAAAAATTACACAAGAAACACTTTTTCTAAAACGCTAAGGAGCGCCAATGCTTTTATGGAAAACTAAACCAAAATGTTAGAAGTTGCTTTTATTTTCCAAACATTATACATATCTATATACATAATTAGCTTGAGAGTTTTAACGCATCTTTCTCTCTTTCTCTCTCTTACATAAACAAAACGTTTTGTAATATTTATAAATTCTGCTTTCACACGTATCGATTTATCTGGAAGCAATTCCGAATTAATTTGTAAGAGGACAGCAGAAGACAAGAGTTACATACTTGATTGTATCTTTTGTTAATTAATTAAATACACAAAAGCAAATAATATTTTGACTTTCATTTTTATAATAAAAAATAATTAGCAAAATTCATAACCACCTTTTTGGTAAACACACAAAGCGCGCTTTCTGTCAAAGTTTTTATTGTGTCGTACACCTTTTTCGTTACGCTTTTCTGTCAAAGTTGAAAACGTCACGCAACGCTACAAAGTTTTATCTGACACGGCCTTTATATGCAAATAAAAAAGAAAAATGTTGCCGTATAACTTTTTTATTGTAACTTATAAACGCAATTAACAAGTCGTGAATAACGACACTTAATGAACGTGTTTTGTGTGTTTTATAATCAGGCATACTTTTCAACATTTGTTGAAATTTTGGTGCATTTTGTTGACATATTTGTGCAATAAATTTTTTCTGTTTTGTATTAATTGCATTGCCAAATTTATTATTGTTTTCAATTTTGCCATTTCAATTTTTTTACTAATTCTTTTACTTTTATAAACATGTATTTTTATAGCAGCTTACCAAACAATCATATTTTCGTCACCTGGCATCACTAAAATAAGTTCGTTATGCAATTTCCCGTATAAATAGTGAATTAGTTATTTGCAAATAGTTCTATTTGCAAATAAAACGTGTGTATAAACGTGGTATATATATGTATGTACATATATATATATATATATATATATATATATATATATATATATATATGTGGAGTTTTAAAAAAATATTCGAAAGGAAGAAATAACTTTTTGAGTATAGAAACCGAAAAATAATATTTAGAAAAGCTCGCACAATTTGAGTTTAAATGCCTGTTTTATTGGAATTAAGCAAATCTTTTCTTGCTGCTTTGAAAAAATGTTATGTGGTGAAATATTTTCATTTTCTAGAAGATATCACATAACTTTAATTAAACTATTACAAAATTTTTGCAGCAAATTGGAAATCTTCAAAAAACATAATTTTTATAGCATCCATTTTGTTTTAATTCTAGTTCAATAAAATTTTTAAATTTCCCAAGTACTTTAATTTTTTACTGCAGAAAGAATAACTATAATGTGTGTTTCTGACTTTTATTTTAATATTGTGATTGCAATTTTTTTTTAATTAAAATTGATTGGAAATATTACAGATTGTTGTGTTATACGGTCCACTACCGATAATATTGAAAAGTCTGGGATATATGCTATAGATTTTTGTAGGAAGTTAAGTGTTTATTTAAATAAGTAAGCATCTATGCTTGTAAACTGTAAAAACACTAAACACAATTTTTATATATGGATTTGTTTGACAGTAAAACTGAAAAAACAGTCATATAATTAATTCATTTTGCTATTTACTAAAAACTTATCGTTGCTATTGTCGCTTAAAAAACCTGCTTATAATATACATACATATGTTTACATTGTAAATGTCAAACTTGGCATTACTTAAAAATGAAAAGTAGCATAATATATAACTAAATAAACATATGTATATTGTGGAAGACTTACACCCAATTTTCACGATGATTTTTTTGACGTCTTTTTTTATTTTCTTTTAAAGTTGCTCCCAAAATCATGTCACATTTTCATGATGATTTTTAAAACGTGTCTATTTCTTCACTGTTGTTGTAAAAAAACTCTTATTTGACAGCCAGAGTTGTTTTTTTACTTTATCTTTAATTCCTTTTATTCCTATAATTTGGGCATCAAAAACGGAATTTAATAACTTGAGAAGTAAAGTATTTAAAAAAGTGAATTTTCTTAAAAAAATCAAAATTGGGTGCTATACAGAAAAACCTCGAAGAAAGCAATGGAGGTAAAACTAGTTGACTAAAACTAGTGAGTGGGTGAGGCAATGGCGGAAATGCTGAGTGGAGCGAGGTACATTTTCGTTTCTTATGAACGACTTCTTGAGAGATAAGTCGTCTTTTCTGAACTATATCAGAATGAGCCGAGAGACATTTAATTTGATACTCGCAAAAATCGAAGGTGATATAGTAAAACAAGATACCATCTTGAGAGAGAAGCGATAACTCCAGCAGAGAAACTGGCAGCCACACTCCAATACCTCGCTACTGAAGAGTCCATCAAAAGCACAAATTATCAGATGAGACTATGGGAAACCCTTCTTTGTCGTGCAGTTCCGGAAGTATGCCAGGCAATTTGGGAACACTTTAAAAATTAATATTTAAAGGTTTTTGAGTAGGTACATATGTATATGAAAAATAACTTATTTTATTGTGCCTACTCATAGAATGTAATACTTTGGTTTATTATTTTGAAATTAAAATAAAACAAGTTAAATTATTATAAGTACATTAATTGAAATAAATTCGTCTTTTATTAAAATATAACTTTAAAAAGTATATATCATTAGCTCTTGGCAGATTGTGAACAAAGAGCTAGATCGCTTGACACGGTCCATATATGTAGGATTACGTACATCATACAAGTTTTCTTGTTCCTGATATTTAGATATTAAGAGCTCCACAATTTCGTTTTTCAACATGGTTTATATTTATTTGCACTTTTTATTTATATATTAATGTATGTATCTTTTATATACACACAAAACAAAAAACAAGCACTTGTCGCTTTAAAACAAGAAAAATAAAGAAGAACACAGAGAAATAACCACCTTAACAGACGAATGCAAATAAAATATAATAGTAAAATTGCGAATGACAGCTAAAAGGAAGAGATGTATTTTCTTCATAGTTGTTGTAAAAAAATCACGAAAACAGAAACCATATTTCTTTTGCTACCCCTCTCTTGTTACGGATTTTTGTCAAGATGGGATTTTTTGCTGTTAAGACATTTTTTGCGGTGTTCATGATCATACGACTCTGTTTGCGATTTAACGTCCCTGTGAATAAAAAGGGATATTTTGTTCCTTTTCGTTTGACATTTATTTTTCGTTTCATATTTTTTTTATATTTACATGCCAAGTGTCATGATCCTATTGGTTAGATTGAATAACGGTACCATCGTACGATGCTAATTTCGAAGCTAGGAAGTTAGGTATAAAACAAGAAAAAATTGCCAGAAAGACAGAGAGAGATTGGATAGTCAGCTTAACGTGGAAGGACAATGTGCAACTGAGTGTGCATTAAGAAAAGTCAAATCAGTTGGAATTTTTTTTTATTATTGTAAAAAAATTCTTTTTGCCAAACTAAGGGAAAATATCGATGTACATAAAAAATTCTATAATATTGTGTGTTATAAAAATTAATATGACATGAAAATGCTTAAATTAAACACCAAAAAGTGTAATTTTAAAGTGTCTCTCTGTTTGGCTTAATGCAAAAAAGTGTAACGTGACCTTAATTGTTTAAATGTTGCAAAACGTGCTTTTGATGTAAAAATTCAAATACATATAAAATCTTCCCAACTAAAATAAAGAGGTCTTGGTGATTTATGAAACCTGTAAAAAAATTATTTTAAATAAATGAATGAAGAAAGATTTTATTATATGTTATTAATAATTTATAAAAACTGCACATACAATGTAAAAAGTTATATTAACAAAATTAACTAGAGAAAAATCAAACATAAAATATGCTATTCTTATCAAAGTTGCAAAAATTTAATAAATTTTTTGGTTATGTAAGCAAAAAGTCGAATGTTATAAGAACAAAGTAAACCAAAATTTGAATGCAAAATAATTCAAAATCAGAGAAAATTTGGTAATTTTGTAGTAAATACCTATTGACAGTAAAATTAAAAAAATTGTTTAATAAAAACAAAAAAAAAAACATAGTTTTTCTTAAAAAAGTGATTTATATAAAAAACAACTCTTAAAAAGTTTACCTAAAAATCATTTTGTATTTGAAATTAAAAAAAAAAAACCGAATTGATGTGTAATCTCATATAAAAGTTAAAACATGAATTAACAACTCGTACTATTTCTGTAACAATTACACAGTATTCCACAAACAAAAGCAAATTAAAGAAAAAACTGTCAGTACCTATCATATTGAATTGTTCCTACTAAACTATATATAAATATATCTATTAGTCTTAAAATTATCATACATACTTATATACATATAGCTTGTAATACTTTTTTTTGTATACTTACCTAAATTACAGTATCCTATTTACCTACATACCATTTTAGACTATATACATATACTTAACACTAAGTAACTATAAATGTTTCAAACAAACCTTAAAATAAAAATCTAAAAATGAAAAAATTTAACTAATTTACTTAAAAACAAGGGGAATGTTGAGTGATAAGTCATGGCGACCTAGGTAATCATATTCGGGACAGGCGAATAATATTGTTCGGGCACCCGCTTGTCAAGGTGTCTGACATAGAACGTGTCAGTGGGTGGGAGAAAAGGTGCCCTACATGGCGCAACATCTGGCCATCGTCATTCGTGAACGAAATAAAAGAATGTCTCTTATTATATACTATGGTATTCTTTTGCACGGATAGTATACTATATGATTACGCGTAGTGGGAATGGGTTAAGAACCAAAATTATACCGAATTATAGCTAGCTGGGAAAATCTTTACCGTGCCTCTTAACCATAGGTTGCATCGCAAAATGTATTACAACAAAATACTACTATTCAACGATTGCCCAACAGATCGCATAAACCCGCGTAACATATATGGCGCCCAACGTGGGGCCACTATTTAGGAGTGGTAGAATTAATTCTTTTTTTTTTATTCCTTTTTTTTATCATTTTTTTTTCCCTTATGGTTTTTTTTACATATCATGTAAGTCCTTTTATTGGATGCAATACATCTGGTATAAGATGCTATATGAGGTGTACCTAACAAACATAAGTGGGAAAAATGACGCCTTGTTATTATTAACATCATAAATATTTCTAAGATGACTTTGAGAATCTATAAGTCCGGACTGCTGACTGAGAGCACAGTCGACCGTTGCGATAGAGGATCAATTTCATGGTGGAAATATAAACTTAGATTTTAACAGTTTAAGTCCGTGTTCCATTGAGATAGAATATAGTTGATGGACACGCTGCGAAACTGTTGAAATCTTAGTTAGAGGAGTTAGTAACACTCAGAATTTTATTACGCATGGTGAATGGTACTATTTGAACATTTTTAATATTTTGATTTTGTTGTCGATTGTTAAGACGGATCGCTTGTTGCATCAATTAATAATTGCATTGATAGTCCAAGTAGAATCGTGGAACACTCGAGAACAGAATAATCAAAGAAAGAATTATGGTTTACTTTGCGTCGTTCGTGCCTTCATTCAACATTCCTTTTGTTTTATGAATGAATTTTTGATATTTAAAGTTAATTGTCCTTTAATGATAAATACCTACTTAAATTTACAAAGTGAATTTGTACTTGTAAACTTTTTTTTATTAGAAAACAAGAAAAGAAAATTATTCCGTGTTTTATAGTAACGGAAAAGATTCTTTTTTTGGTATTAAATTTTGGTTTCACAAAACATAGTCACAACAGCTTCATACAGCTCAAGACTTGGTTACTATAATATTTTTTTTTATTTTTTTTAATTTTGAAATAATGTGATGGCGTAAATGTCTTTCTTATTTGATTGAGTGCAGCATGCACAAACCTAATACACGCTCAAAGTCGACATTGTCTGGACCACCCAATCGCGATTCAAGTTTGACTTCATCTAGCACAAGGGGAAGAGGTAAGACTCCTTCAAAGATTAAAACAACACAATTAGGTAAAATAGATCCTTCGTTAAGACCACGCAGCATTGTCGGTATAACAAAAACATATTCTGATACAAGTATTGCAGCGACTAGAGCATCTTCGATCTCTGATTCTGTAGATTTGGCATTTCAGGATAGGGAAGAGGCAGAGATATTGGTAAAGATCGAACGTATTTCAAGACCAACTAGCTCTTCTTTAGATAATCTCATAGGGCACAACAATTTTGGAATTAGGCAGGGAACTTATAATACCAATTCAATGGCGACGAATAATAATCCTGAGGCATCCACCTCACAGGCTGCAGGCGGCCAGGATATAGGGGTGGATTCCATAGAGACATTGTTCACATATTTGCGGGATGCTATGAGATCAATGCGGGAGGAGTTTAGACAGGAGCTAAATGCTGTAAGGGATGCTATGGGCCAAGCTCATGTCGAAACAGGTTCTCCAGCGGCAGGAAGTTTGAATGGTCAGTCCAGTAATTATAGGGTTAATTCTTACTCGAACGCGTCTTCAGCTACATCAGTTAAATTAAAAGACTGGAGAGTTAGTTACAGTGGAGAAGGGAACGTACACGATTTTTTATTCAAAATAGACACCCTCACGGAGCGCTCACAGTGTTCATTTGACCACCTGATGGCAAACTTCCATATGTTTCTTACACAAAAAGCGGAAGAATGGTATTGGCTGTTTATTAAACAGAATCCTAGGGCGAGTTATTCTCTATTAAAAATAGCCCTGATTAAAGAATTCGGAACTCTTGAGACCGAGAATGAAATCCTACTACAAATTTCAACCCGTAAACAACATCCAAAAGAGAATTATGATGATTTCCATTCTCATATAGTGAAGTTGAATATGAGGCTCCGAAATCCACTAACTGATAATACCCTGATAGAGATTATTAAGAAGAATATCAATCCTGAACTACGAGTAATGCTATTTATTTCCAATCCTATAGACATAGGTGAGCTTCGTTTGTTGGCAAGGAAGGCGGAAAAGGTTCTCCTGGAAAGTAAAGGCTCGACAGTTGCCTCGGTTAAGCCAAGGCGCGTAAATGAAATCTCGATTGATGAGGCGCAGGGAGAATCAGATGAGGAACCAGACCCTCAAGTGGAGGCCTTAAAGATGTCAAGGGCATACGTAAAGAGGGATTACTCGAAGATAAAGTGCTGGAATTGCCTGCAGTTAGGACACAGCTTTATATACTGCCCTGATGAGACCCGACACGTATTCTGTTTCAAGTGTGGAAAAAGGGACGTAACAACACCCAGGTGTAACGAGGTTCATTCGGAAAACAGGCGCCGGAGCGAGCAGTCAACCGGGGAGGCTCGTTCCCCAAAATAGACCCCGAATGTGCTATAGATGCTGAGCGTGAATCCTCACAGAGGATTTCACCTCACAACTCACAACTCAAAACAGCCTCAAATGTACGAAGCGAATATGTACGTGCCTATGTTCAAGTGCACTTACAAAAATTATCTTCTGAAGATGAATATAGACCGTCGTATAGGATTCAGGGATGTAGAGCTCGGTATGAGAAGAGGAAAGGGTTTAGAAAAATTCTGGAGACAACAAGGCTACATACCGCCGAGGATGGTAGACCTTTTGCAAAAATAGGAATCTTCGGAGAAGAAATAATGTGTCTTTTGGATTCAGGAGCCAATGTTTCTGTTCTGGGAAAAGGTAGTATGGATTTTATTGAACGCAATGGCATCCGATTAAATAAAGTAAGGTCTAGTATTTCGACTGCGAATGGTTCAAGAGCGGAAGTTAAGGGGTATTGTTTGCTTCCAGTAATGTACATGGGCATAACAAAATCGATCATTTTTTATATAATCCCTACACTATTGTCGGAAGGCTATCTTGGAGTAAATTTCTGGAGAGCTTTCAAGCTCGCTCCGCACATTATCTCCAGTGTAGAGTTAGATTCCAGACCTGAGCTAGATTTTCATGACCTCGATGCGAAACAAAGTTATCAGCTGAGACAGAGAATTTCGGAATTTCCATCCTACGAGGAATTAGGGCTTGGGGTTACTCATTTGTTAGAACACCACATTGACACCGGTGATGCTGCGCCAGTAAAAAGCAGGCATTATCCTCTTTCACCACCCAGACAAGCGGAAGTTTACGAAGAGTTGGATAGGTTATTAGCACTTGGAGTTATTGAGGAATCAAATTCTCCTTGGTGTAGTCCGATAGTCACTGTTCGTAAACCAGGAAAGATAAGGCTCTGTCTTGACTGCAGGAAAATAAACGCTCTGACTAGGAAAGATTCTTACCCGCTCCCTCACATAAACGGTTTGTTAAGCAGATTGAAGGATACGCACTTTATAAGTGGTATTGACCTTAAGGATGCGTTTTTCCAAATAAAATTGTCTGAAACATCAAAGGAAAAAACGGCTTTTGCGGTACCTGGCAGGCCATTATATCAATACAAAGTGATGCCTTTCGGGCTTTGTAATGGACCTCAGACCATGAGCAGGCTGATGGACAAAGCCATTCCATCAAGATTAAGGGATAATGTGTTTATTTACTTAGATGACCTTTTGGTTTGTAGCCCAGATTTTGACAGCCACATCAATCTGCTTTCAGAAGTTGCCCAGTGTTTGAGAACTGCAGGACTCACTATCAACGTTCGCAAGAGTAAATTTTGCCAGCGTGAAATCAGATACCTGGGATATATAATAGGAGGTGGCGAGTTAAAGGTAGATCCTGAAAAGGTCAAGGCTATAGTTTCATTCCCTTTACCCAAAACGCCAAGGCAGGTTAGACGATTTGTTGGCATGGCGAATTGGTATCGTTCATTTATCAGTAATTTTTCCGACCTAGCGGGTCCACTAACGGATTGTTTGAGAAAATCCAACAAACCTTTCCGTCTCACGCAGGAGGCCATACAGTCCTTTGAAAAATTAAAAGTCGTCCTTTCAGGTGCTCCAGTCTTAGCACAACCCGATTTTTCTAGAGAATTTGTAATACAATGCGATGCGTCGAGCGTAGGAGTAGGTGGAGTTCTATACCAATTCGATGACCAGGGGAGAGAACGGCCGATTGCATTTGTGTCGCAGAAATTGAATCGCACACAACGCAACTATACGGTTACAGAATTAGAGTGTCTAGCGGCAGTGATATGCGTTAAACGATTCAGGCAGTATGTGGAAGGTCTTCCATTCAGAATTATAACCGACCATTCAAGCCTGAGATGGCTCATGGGCCAAAAAGACTTGAATGGTAGATTAGCACGATGGAGCCTGAAGCTTCAGAATTTTGACTTTAAAATGGAACACCGAAAGGGTTCTATGAATATAGTTCCCGATACACTTTCCAGATTTGATATTGATGCTCTGGACAGTGTTTGTAGCTCTCCTGAAGTAGATACTAGCTCTCCTGAGTTTAATAGCGCAGACTATAATGATCTTAAGGAAAGAATTCGGACTAACGCAGACGCCTTACCGGATTTATGTTTGTCTGGGAATTTTGTATATAAGCGTGTAGGCTTCCGTAGCATCGATAACGAGGAGAAAGATCTTTGGCGTCTATGGGTGCCGATGAGTTTAACACACGATTTGATTAAGTCCACACACGAAGACGGTTGCCACGGCGGATTAGCTAAAACACTATTTCGTATTCGACAGAAATATTATTGGCCGGGAATGGTACGTCAAGTAAAGGAATACATCCAGGCGTGTGATGACTGCAAAACTAACAAACCCATAAATAGAATTCTACGTCCTCCGATGGGGAATCAACTAGTAACAGTTCGTCCATTCCAAAGGTTGTATTGTGACTTTTTGGGTCCATACCCGAGTACAAGGTTAGGAAATCGTCAGCTATTTATTGCAGTCGATCATTTGACAAAATTTATATTTTTGAAGCCAATGAGATCAGCAACAACCGCCAGAGTCATGGAGTTCTTCCAGAACGAAATTTTCTGCACTTTCGGTGTGCCTCAGTATATACACAGTGACAACGCCAAGCAATTTACGTCAAAGGAGATGCAGGAATTTTTGTCCATCTACGGGGTAGAACATGTAACCACCGGGTTTTATTCGCCACAAGCAAACGCCTCTGAAAGAGTAAATCGCGAATTGATTTCTAAAATTAGATACTTCCTTAAGAACGAGCCGGATCACACCGGGTGGGACAAAAACCTAGCCAAAATTTTGACAATTTTGCGAAGTGACTTCCATTCAGCCATACAGTGCTCGCCTTATTTTGCGACATTCGGTCAAAACATGATTTCTCACGGGTCCTCATACTCCATCTTGGCAAAACTGAATATGCTAGCGGACGACACTGAAGTAAAGCATTCGGACCGACTCCAACACATACGGGGAAAAATACGCGAAAACCTAAGTTTGGCACATGAGAAGGCTTGTAGAGTATATAACATGAGAAGTAAACCCGTTAATTTCATTGAAGGGCAAGAGATATTCCGGAAGACACATGGACAGAGCGATTTCAAGAGAGGTATTAATGCCAAGTTCGGTCCGAAATACGTGAAGTGTAGAATCAGAAGGAAGATTGGGAATTCGCTGTACGATATAGAAGACCTCCAGGGGAAATATATCGGTAAATACCATGCGTCGGATATTCGTCCTTGATAAGAAACCAATTTGGTTGTTCGGAACTAATTTTGAAGTCTGCCCGGCTTCGTGGGTCGTGCCACACGTATGAACTGTTACTTCGTTCTCACATCACGGTTAGGTATCGATAGGGAATGCGCGGAATCAAAAATCTCTCCTGTTCGTTCCTCGATCAGAGATCTTGAGACGAAGCAGTTTTGTTACGGATTTTTGTCAAGATGGGATTTTTTGCTGTTAAGACATTTTTTGCGGTGTTCATGATCATACGACTCTGTTTGCGATTTAACGTCCCTGTGAATAAAAAGGGATATTTTGTTCCTTTTCGTTTGACATTTATTTTTCGTTTCATATTTTTTTTATATTTACATGCCAAGTGTCATGATCCTATTGGTTAGATTGAATAACGGTACCATCGTACGATGCTAATTTCGAAGCTAGGAAGTTAGGTATAAAACAAGAAAAAATTGCCAGAAAGACAGAGAGAGATTGGATAGTCAGCTTAACGTGGAAGGACAATGTGCAACTGAGTGTGCATTAAGAAAAGTCAAATCAGTTGGAATTTTTTTTTATTATTGTAAAAAAATTCTTTTTGCCAAACTAAGGGAAAATATCGATGTACATAAAAAATTCTATAATATTGTGTGTTATAAAAATTAATATGACATGAAAATGCTTAAATTAAACACCAAAAAGTGTAATTTTAAAGTGTCTCTCTGTTTGGCTTAATGCAAAAAAGTGTAACGTGACCTTAATTGTTTAAATGTTGCAAAACGTGCTTTTGATGTAAAAATTCAAATACATATAAAATCTTCCCAACTAAAATAAAGAGGTCTTGGTGATTTATGAAACCTGTAAAAAAATTATTTTAAATAAATGAATGAAGAAAGATTTTATTATATGTTATTAATAATTTATAAAAACTGCACATACAATGTAAAAACTTATATTAACAAAATTAACTAGAGAAAAATCAAACATAAAATATGCTATTCTTATCAAAGTTGCAAAAATTTAATAAATTTTTTGGTTATGTAAGCAAAAAGTCGAATGTTATAAGAACAAAGTAAACCAAAATTTGAATGCAAAATAATTCAAAATCAGAGAAAATTTGGTAATTTTGTAGTAAATACCTATTGACAGTAAAATTAAAAAAATTGTTTAATAAAAACAAAAAAAAAAACATAGTTTTTCTTAAAAAAGTGATTTATATAAAAAACAACTCTTAAAAAGTTTACCTAAAAATCATTTTGTATTTGAAATTAAAAAAAAAAAACCGAATTGATGTGTAATCTCATATAAAAGTTAAAACATGAATTAACAACTCGTACTATTTCTGTAACAATTACACAGTATTCCACAAACAAAAGCAAATTAAAGAAAAAACTGTCAGTACCTATCATATTGAATTGTTCCTACTAAACTATATATAAATATATCTATTAGTCTTAAAATTATCATACATACTTATATACATATAGCTTGTAATACTTTTTTTTGTATACTTACCTAAATTACAGTATCCTATTTACCTACATACCATTTTAGACTATATACATATACTTAACACTAAGTAACTATAAATGTTTCAAACAAACCTTAAAATAAAAATCTAAAAATGAAAAAATTTAACTAATTTACTTAAAAACAAGGGGAATGTTGAGTGATAAGTCATGGCGACCTAGGTAATCATATTCGGGACAGGCGAATAATATTGTTCGGGCACCCGCTTGTCAAGGTGTCTGACATAGAACGTGTCAGTGGGTGGGAGAAAAGGTGCCCTACATGGCGCAACATCTGGCCATCGTCATTCGTGAACGAAATAAAAGAATGTCTCTTATTATATACTATGGTATTCTTTTGCACGGATAGTATACTATATGATTACGCGTAGTGGGAATGGGTTAAGAACCAAAATTATACCGAATTATAGCTAGCTGGGAAAATCTTTACCGTGCCTCTTAACCATAGGTTGCATCGCAAAATGTATTACAACAAAATACTACTATTCAACGATTGCCCAACAGATCGCATAAACCCGCGTAACACTCTCTTATCTACCTAATATGCCTACAAACCAAAAAGACATGTCTTAAAGACAAGTAAAATCATGGTGAAATTGGGTGTTAGGCACATATGTAGTACTACGCAATTTTAGGCATAATTTTCTAAAAAAAAGCTATGTAACAAGTGTTGTTACAAGGCAAACAAGAAAACAAAAATTAGCTTTTTCTGCTTTTACACACCAGTTTTTCCTGAAGCAAGTCTATTCAAATCTCTAAAAACTTCCCTCAGACAGTCTGTGTTAAATTTTTTGTTCATAGTCTATTATGCCGCCATGATTAGAATTAATTAACAAAAGATACAATCAAGTATGTAACTCTTGTCTTTTGCTGTCATCTTTCAAATTAACTCGGAATTGCTTCCAGATAAATCGATACGTGTAAAAGCAGAATTTATAAATATTACAAAACGTTCTGTTTATGTAAGAGAGAGAGAGAGAAAGATGCGTTAGAACTCTCAAGCTAATTATATAGATATGTATAATATTTGGAAAATAAAAACAACTTCTAACATTTTGGTTAAGTTTTCCATAAAAGCATTGGCGCTTCTTAGCGTTTTAGAAAAAGTGTTTCTTGTGTAATTTTTATTTATTTCATTTATCCTAAAGAGTGAGTTTGCTGTGTCAATATTTGTTAAATCAATTCATAGTTCTTGGCACAGAATATACACAGAATACCCAACTTTGACGTATAAAAAGGGTCCGAATCATATTTTGCATAAACTTTGTATAACGTGCATAAAGTTTGTGTGAAGAGATATCTATATAAAAACAAATAGCTTTGCTATCTCTTTTACACAAACTTTATGCATGTTTTCAAAGTTGTCGGGTCTAGGTAGTTTATGGTTCTTGGCAAGAGGGGCAAGACAAAATGAAACTATGCATGTATGTTTATTTCGTTATGTTCTCTCATTCACACACAGCTTGACGTTCTAGAAAGCGGAAGAAAAATTCTAAGTGCGTGCTCGTCAGTGCTTTTTCTAATATTATTTTTATTTTTAACTTGTAGTTCCTAATATAATATATATATATATATATATATATATATATATATATATATATATATATATATATATATATATATATATATATATATATATATATATATATATATATATATATATATATATATACTTATTTACTTATATATATACATATATATATATATATATATATATATATATATATATATATATATATACTTATATACTTATATACATATATATATATATATATATATATATATATATATATATACTTATATACTTATATATATATATATATATATATATATATATATATATATATACTTATATACTTATATATATATATATATATATATATATATATATATATATATATATATACTTATATACTTATATATATATATATATATATATATATATATATATATATATATATATATATCATTGTCTTATACTATAATTTATATGTACATATATTCTATTGAAGATTATGTTTACGAAGTGCTGAGAAAGCGTGCGAAATGATAGACCGTCTACTCTCCCTCTTACTCATGCACCCTAATCATTACAATGGAGCCATATTTTTTCGAATGACGCCCGCTTACTTTCCCTGGGAATGTGCAAAAGGAAACCGCCTTAACCATTTACTTATACATGAGTCTCAAACGTAAACTTTAAAAATGCTGTTGCTTGCTTTTCAACTTGACGGTATATACAAAAAATTACACCCAATTAGAAAATGCAGAGTGCAGATTCGAGTTCATCATCTCAATTAACTCAGGAAACAATTTTCAGTTGTAGGGCAACAAAAAATTTACCGGCATTCATTGACTAGTGCTACCATTAATGAATCTATGCACAAAAAAATTAAATTTGGTGCATTATTTTAAAAACGAACACGTATTTTCCAATATTGCTACTCTTCGAAATTTTAAAGTTGGCAGCACTGACTGCTAATTCTAAAGGCCGTGTCACATAAAACTTTGTAGCGTTGCGTGACGTTTTTAACTTTGAGAGAAAAGCGTAACGCAAAAGGTGTATGACACAATGAAAACTTTGACACAACGCGCGCATTGTATGTTTACCAAAAAGGTGGTTATGAATTTTGCTAATTATTTTTTATTATAAAAATTAAAGTCAAAATATTATTTGCTTTTGTGTGTTTATTTTGTTATCACCTATTGTATTTTATTGAAAATACACCACTATACCATATAAAGCTTTAAATTGTCATCAATTCACTTGTTTTTTGGATTTTCAAATACATACATACATACATATATATGTATTCATATAAAAAGTTAAAATATTATTAATAATACGCTGCCACTGATTTTTTACAATAAAATAATCTTATGCTATATACTTACATATAGCATGCAAATAGGTACTATTTTATAAATTTGTTTTAAAAAAACAAGCTCCTATTCTTTAACAGGAAATAAATTTTAAATATAAAAAAATAAGTATTTTTCATATCACATCACATTTTCATATCATATTCCAACATACATACATACACCCAATTTTCACGATGATTTTTTTACTTGTCTTTAAAACATGTCTTTTTTGTTTGTTGGCATATTAGGTAGATAAGCAAGGGGGGTAGCAAAAAAGTCATGGTTTCTGTTTTCGTGATTTTTTAACAACAACAATGAAGAAAAATACATCTCTTCTTTTTGCTCTCATTCGCAGTTTTGCTATTACACATACATACATACATATTTTACATATTTTGTTACAACAACAGTGAAGAAAAAGACATGTTTTAAAAATCATCATGAAAATGTGACATGATTTTGGGAGCAACTTTAAAAGAAAATAAGAAAAAGACATGTCTTAAAAAATCATCGTGAAAATTGGGTGATACATACATAACTTTGATTGTCAAAGCACGCAAAAAGTTGAGAGTTGCCGAACTTTTTGCGTCACGCTGCGTTAAAAGTGTTTTATGTGGCATGTTTCGTATAAGTATGTACATTTCAACTTAAATGTCAAAGCGAAGCTGTAACGCAACGCGAAGCAAAAGTTGTATGTGACATGGCCTTTATAGATAGGAAAACTGTCTTGGTTAAAAAAACAACAAATCTAATACAAGCGTAGGGTGGAATAATATACATATATAAATGTATATATATATATATGTATATATATATATATATATATATATATATATATATATATATATATATATATACTATCTATATATATATATATATATATATATATATATATATATATATATATATATATATATATACTGTCTATATATATATATAAATATATATATATATATATATATATATATATATATATATATATATATATATATATATATATATATATATATATATATATATATATATATAAATATGTATATACATAAGTATATAAATCAACTATAAACTACTTTGTTCTGTGGTTTAATTGTAGTTTAGGTTGACACACATTTAGTATGCAATACTACTATAAAATACGAATCCCACGTCTATCAGGGGTATAAAAAAAATTATTGGCTCGATTACACTTCTTCACGAGCCATCGCCTTAAGGTAAATTCACCTGTTCGTTCTGCAGGAAATTTTCGTTGAGAGACAATATTAGTTTACTGAGAGTTTGCTCACAGAAGATTCACCCGCGTCGAACAAATATTCTATAGAAACAAAGCTACCATATGCAACAACTCTGTAAATGTTGTGTGTTACTTTTACAAGCCGGCAGCACAGTGTAGATGATTGCAATTTGCTGTGTTCTAAATTAAAAAAATTTTTATAAAATAAAAAATATACAAATGGATAAAAGTCGAGTGCATGTTCTAATAGCTATTTTGTTAAATACGTATAAAAAATTTGCAAATATACTTGTATATTATTATACATAAATATGTACATAACATGATGTGGCAGCTCATTTCAATTTTGCATAAAAAATGTAAGTATCTGGCAGCACAGTTCAATTCGTTCCGGACCATAATTAAAATTAAACCAATTCAAGCAAAAATTGTTCCCCATTAAATTTACTCTCTTTCTCTCACTCTCTCAAAAATAGAGACGTCAAACTACATATAAAAAATCGTTCGGAACGTTCAGAACGAACGGGTGAATTCACCTTTATGACATGAACACAACATCGACGGAGCAACGGCATTAAGGTGAGTTCACCCATTCGTTCCGAACGAAATTTTTGTTGTTGTTCCGCATTAAATTTACTCTCTTTCTCAAAATAGAGACGTCAAACTACATATAAAAAAAGCGTTCCGAACGTTCAAAACGAATGGGTGAATTTACCTTTATTAATAAGTTTATGTTGTTCCTATATACCATAAACTAGAACTAGACTCGACAACTTTGTAAACATGCATAAAGTTTGTGTGAAAGGGAGAGCTAATCTAGTTGTTTTTATATAGATATCTCTTCACACAAACTTTATGCACGTTATACAGTTTATGCAAAATATGATTCGGACCCTTTTTATACGTCAAAGTTGAGTACTCTGGTTGAGTACTCTGTGCTATATACATATGTATGTACATAAATGTGTATATACATATATAAGTATATATATATATATATATATATATATATATATATATATATATATATATATATATATATATATATATATATATAAATGTAAAATGTATTTATTATATGTATATGTATTTGTGTGTGCAAGACAGTGTTGTTAGTTGCATTAGGATGCGCTTGGGCATCCCTGATTTTATACTTTGTTGTCTGTGCATACCTAAGCAATCGTTTGTTGTTATTCACTGCATAAGTTCTATAGCGTAGCTTAAATTTTATGTACTAGTTCATCATGAATCGCTGCGCTGATAACAACAACAGTTAGTTACATTTAAAGTAAATTTAATTGCAAAATAATTTACACAATATCTGCATTTGCACGTATGGATGCATATTGAGCAAACGAATCGTTAGTAATCTAAAAGCGATAGAAAATAAAAACGAATTTATTCTCATCGGCAAAGTAAGACAAAAATTAAATAACAATAAAAAATAATATAATTAAAATGAATACAGGCTGTTAAACAAGAAATAATATGTAATAATGATCTTCATCGAATTATATTTCTCTTAATTTTACGTAAAAGCAAAGACTATCAGCCGTATTCCAAAAAAAATTAATGCAGCGTTGAAATAAATGATGTATTAAAAAAAATTTTATATGAACACAAATGTACTCTTAAGGAAATATTTTCGAAATATAATTTTTTATTTTAATCCTGATATCTTTGCAAATGTGCATATAGATCACCATATTACCATATACATATACTTATATTAGAGCTTAAAGTTTTAGCTTCTAGTTTATTTGATGCGAAATATCGGTAAAGGTGACTTGGTATTGTGCTACAACCAGGATATGTTTCAAAATGAAAAATTTAGATTTTTTTAGTTGCCGTTGCTGAAAGAGACAAATATTTATATCGATTAGGTATGCCTTATGCTCTTGAGATACATTGAATTTTTCCATCGTCGGAAAATTAATGTCAAATAAAACAAAAATTCAATGTGGCGCATGATAGGGAAGGGTAGACATCTCTGGTTTACTTTGGGAATGATGCTAGAGTTAATGTCGACGTCGTCGACGGCGTCAAATGTCAAAAAAAGTTGAAAGAGGGTTTTCACACAAGACTATTTTTAATCCGCACAACTTTTGTTCTTTCGTATTCACACTAGACTAATTATGCTGGCATAAAATTGTGTATGTATACAAATCTTTGTGTGTGTTAGTATTTTCTTTGTTTATTTCGCAGAACCTGTTTTCATAAGTGTGTATGTGTTAGTTTTGTTCTGCTTGTGCGGGGTTGAAGCTGGTTGAAAAAATTGTGCCAACCAAAAACCACTCTCTTCCCCGAAAATGCCTACAAACTGCGATTTTATGCCAGCACAATTAGTCTTGTGTGAAAAGGCTCAATCGTATGAAATTGTATGAGAGCAGTTAATCTCAACGACGTAAGAAATTTGACGCCGAAAAAGTTCAATCTGTTTCAACTTTTTCGGCGTTGAGTGGTGAAAGAGAGAGATAAGTATATGCGGGAGAGAAAGTCAAAAGAGTGTTCTCTGTATATTCAATGAGCCTTTTCACACAAGAACAATTGTGCAGGAGTGGATGGCTTTTTTCTAAATTTTTTCTGGTACACTGAACAAAATCAAGGTTCAAATTTATTTTTACAGGCAAATAAGAATTATACTTCTTGAAAGTGTCTTATAACTTAAAATGCGTTTGGTAACATGCAATGCCTAAAGAGGCATAATAAAGATTATTACTTTTTTTTCAAACGGAATTAACTCTCTTTACGTAAGGGATAGTATAGAGACGACAGGTGATAAAGATTCTTTAAAAAGGTAATTTGATACCATTCCTAGTGTTTGAATAAATTTAATAGGAAAACGAAGCCTTTCAAAGAACATGAAATTTTTTTCAGAAATTTTTAATTTGATTTCCTTTTTTATCATTTACTTGTCGTTTGCAACTAGTTTAAGAATTTTTAATTTCAATAAGAACATAATAATACTGACCGAAAGTCAACTTATAACTTTCGGATTTTAGCGAAATTCTCCGTATAAACATCAAACCTTAAAACGCCACTGGCGTATTCGGATTTGTTTCGTTTAGAAAAAATTTAAGAACCACGTAATACAAACAATAAATAACTCGTAAGTAAATAAAATAATATTATAACAATTACAAATACAAGTGAAAATCAAAAATTGAATATTTGAGAGATCTGAGACACAAGTGAAAATTTTTTATTATAATATAGTAAAAGACTATAACCAAAGACTATAGATTATAAAGATGTTGCACTGCCATACATTGTGCTGCCGATGCTAAATTTTTGATGAGATTTTCCGAAAATCCTTTTGTGATTATAAAATTACAAAGAGAGCTTATTTTCAGAGAATTTCTTGTTCTCTGAAAACAATTGCTGAGTTATCTCAGCAATTCATTCTTACATACATACATATGTATGTATGTACATATATGCATGAGTGAGTGCGTGTGTGCATCTACAATGTAAATTCTACATTGTAGATTCTACATACATACATACATATGTTTGTATAAACATCTAGAAATAAAAAAATAAAAGAAGTCTTCTTTTGATAAATATTATGTGCAAATAAGCTGAAGAAAATCCATAGTTACCGAATTTTTAAATGTAGGGTAAGAATAAGTGTTTCAATGTTGTGCAATTGTAACCATTTCGATTCATACCGAACTCAAATTGCCTTACTAAATAAATAAATAATTTTAATAAAATAAATAAATAAATAATTAAATAATTTTTTCTAAAAATACTAACGGCCTTATTAATAAAATATAGTAATGGCCTTTTTAGCAATTAATCATGTTACAATATTTTTTAAAAAAATTTCAAAGTAAAATTTTAACAATTTAGAGCTTATTGTGAGAACATAAAAAACAAAATAGGAACATTTTGAAAAAAAAAATTAAAAAAATAAAAATACTAATATTTTCTTTGGAAAATATTTCCACGAATATTTTTTATGGATGGCTACTGATATTGAGAGTATATTGGTATTTTTGAAATTGGCAAACGATCTACTCAACTAGACCTGCAAGCCTCACTAAATCGCTTTTTACGGGAAATAGTAACTTGATATTTTTAATAGAGTATAAATATCCTGCTTTTAGGAATTTTCTTACTGATCATATTATATTTATGTTAATGTCTGTATAAAAGGCTAATATTTAAGAACTTTTTTTTAAATATATGTATATCATTCTAGCTTCCAATAGCCAGTATGTCCAAACTAATGAGCTATTTTCGAATAAAAATTGCGATAAGTCCGATTTAAACGCACTTTTATTTTTGCCAGATGGACACTGCAAAAACCGCTCGGTTCACGATTTTAATATTGCAATGGCTAAGCGATTATCTTTCAAAATAACCCAGTTTAACACCTTATCAAATTGTGCAAACGACGATCAATAGGTAAACTATTGATTTTCAAAAATTTTTGATGATATTCGCAGATATGTATATACGACGAAAATAATGAATATTTCAAAGAAGATGGCGATTGTTTTACCTCCAATAACGTGCTTATAGAATTAACATGAAGTCGTTATTTTGTTGGTTACATAGCTCAGCGAATATCTCGCGTTAAATGTCGCGTTAAACCAGCGCAGATTTTGTCGTATCCTTCAGAAATTTTTGTTCATCCAAAAAATTAAGAAACAGAATCAGACTTTGGAAGTTTGTGCGCTACGTGCGACTTTTTTTTAAGTTTGCAAAATTCATATAAAAGTTTTCAAAAAAAAATATTTTTAAATAACAAAGAAATTATATTGATATTGTTGAACAGTGCGTAAAATGCACCAAAGATTCAATTTATTCCTTTTGGTTTGAGGAAAGTTATGTATGTATATTATGAACACAGGATGGAGATGCTAAATTTACTGGTCTTTATATTATTATGAAAGCATTCTTCATGGAAACATACAGGTATAAATCATCAAGCAGTGACAAATTTAAAATTTTAAACCATTAAATACATGTATATAAATATAATTAATTAATAGTTAATAGATATCAAACATAAGCTTTTGTTTTATTACAACTTTGTTTCATACTTATATACATATGTACATACACATATTGTAAGCACACAATTGAATTTTCTAAAATAATGTCATTATAATTCGGTGTGAATCAGCGTAGTAGCAGTTTTACAACAATAGAACTCGTATTCCTACCCTACAATTAAACAAACGGAAAGATTGACATTTACGTAGCTTATTTCCACATAAATTGTATGAAAATATGCTTCTTTAGTTTTTTGATTTTATTTTTATGGAATGTGTTGTGAACGAAAATAAATAACATACTCTCAAACAAATTTTTAAGACGCATTTTCTACGTGTGTATGTATGTTTTAATGTGTGTTGCTCTATAGCAGTGATGGACAAAATTGTTTTGCACTTGTGTTAGTGAGATAATTTGAGGGTACAGTGACAAGCAAAACGAACCACATTAAAACACATCACGAAACACATCATTATATTTATTCATATCAGAGTGGAAAGAATCATAATGCCTCTTAATAACATTTTCTCTATACCTTTTAAATATTTGGTGACATAAAAGGCATTGACCATTTCCAAAAGCATTGTTTATCATAAAAAAATCTTTTAAATGCATTGCCATTTATATTAAACACTGTAATTGAGAAAAAATTTGCACTCGCCAAAGTCTCTTGAACGATTAAACTAAAGAGCATAAGAAAAAAAGAGGCGTTTCTTATAAACAATTGTTTGATAAAAAGTCCACCGCTGTTTTAAACACTTTATACACGGTTTTTATAATAAAGATTATTTTTTTTTTATAAAATAAAACTAAATTTGATTAAAAAATCCTGATTTTTATCGAAATATAATATATATTTGTTTCGACCAATCAAAACTAATTTTGAACTCCAGGGTTGCCAAGTCTCACATTAGACTTAACAAAGTTTCGGGCAAAATTATATATTTGTGTATACTATATATAATAATATTTAGATTTTTTTCACTTTTTGAGATTAACGGTTTGTTTTATTTATTATTATCTTTATTTTTAAATTAAAATACACCAATTCACTTTGAAAGACACAATACGACTGATATTACTTAAAAAATTATTTTCATATCAAACCATGAAAACTGACTAAGGGTGTTTAAATTTATTTTTTTTTATAAATAATTGGGAAAAACCAAAAATGTTTTATTGAGGGTATATTCAGAAATAGATTTCCTACATTGCAGTTTATTGCAGGTAGTTTTTTAAAGGGAGAAAAACCCTTTAAAAATCTCTGTACATGCAATAAAAAAACAAAGGAAAACATTGGAATGTTACAACTATTTTTTTTTATATTTTGAAGGTTTGCAGGCAAAAAAATTGCTTAAATTTCTTTTTCAAGGAATTAAGAAAATGCGAAATCGTTTTATTGAGGGTGCATTCAAAAATAGTGTTTCAAACATCAAGCCCTTGTAACTTCCACAATAAGATTACAATGACGAAAAAGACCTACATTGCAGTTTATTGCAGCTGGTTTTTTTAAAGGTTTTTTCCTGACAAAAAGAAAAAGAAAACATTGGAATTTTATATTATTTTTTATATTTTAAGGCTTACAGGTCAACTAGAGAAGTAATTGATATACTTTATAAGGCCACACAAATCAACTTGTGAAACATTAAAACCAAATAAAGTTAATTAAGTCATTCTCTTATAACTCATTATCGAGGTTCGCATATAAATTTAAATTATAAAACATTACGAGTAAAGACTGCTTAATATATTTTAAATACCTTTTACAAACAATTTTTTTAAGACATTTCGTTTACAAAAATAAGAAAACCCTTTAAAATTGTTTAAACCCTTTAAAATTGCTTTAAATTGTTTAAAGCTCCCACAAAGTAAAACTATTGGCAAAATTTAAAAGCAGCGTTGCCGCGCAAGAAATTCTTTTTCCACCAAAATTATAAAAAAAATCTACCAAAACGCTTTTTTGTCAACGAAAATCCAAATTTCAAAATTTATTTGGTTATTAACAAGAACACTGATCCAATTACACTAGTAAGTAAATATAAAGATATTAATCATACAAGATAATCAAATTAATCTAAAAATGGCAATCAATGTTAAAGTAGAAAACAGCAAATTAGACTCTACCGCAAAGAGCATATAGTAGAACAGCAGTAACAGCACTTATCACAAAAATAATAACAATCCACAATTAGATTAAAATTTTTGCCAAGTAAGGCATCTTCCAACAAATTCTTTTGCGAATAAAATTATAAGACACAATTATCATTCTAATTATTCCGGAACTTATCAACAAAACTGCCAACACTCGATTAGTTAATCACCTGCAGAATAATATTAATTACTCGTAAAATAATTTAAATTATCCGCAATGTAACTTTAATTATCGGCATCAACTAAATCGAAATTTAGATCTTATGGAGCTCCGATGCCTATTAAATTGATTCCGAAAATTTGCTTGTACGAGCCTCGGGATATTACCAAACAAAGTTCAAAATTGATAATATGTTCTATAAGTTCATGATGAATTTTCAAACAGTTATGACGGACTTATGGGCTACGACAGCTCAGAGAAATTAAATGCAGCAATCGATTTAGAAAACAAACTATAAAAATCTACAAAAGTATTTATAGAATTAATGAGGATCTGGACAAGTGTAATAATTTAGTTAGAAATTTTGGCATAATTAAATTAGACAATACTTTTAGAACCGACCACTTGAATACTGAAAAGAAAATCCAATTAGTAAAACTTAACAAAAATACAAATCGCTATTCCATTCGGACAATGATAAATTGACCTTTACTAATGCGATTAAACACAAAATCGTAACGAAGCATGGACGTCTAATATACATATATAAGTTGGATAATCTTATCATTATTCACAATACATAAAGCACAAGTTAATAGGCGAATTAAAGAAATGCTTGAGCAGAATATAGTCAATCTCCTTACTCTGCTCCGCTATGGATTATCGGAAGTTAAATGACATAACAATTGATCACCCTTTTCGAATTCTTAGCAGGGATGAAATATTGGATGAATTGGGTCGTTGACTTTCATCAAGTGGAAGTTGATGACGCAAGTCAAAAGGAAAGCTTGCAAATCATAATTAGAAATACCAGGGGGGTTACTCTCTATATGTAGTAAACTAGGTTAAGATAACACAAGACCTTGTAAAAGATTAAATGTTGAACAAACTTGCCGGTATTACAGCTGCAATATGTTTTAAGACAATAACGATTTCATACCATTTCAGTCTACTTCTTGTAAAGCAAACAAAGAGAAATCGTATATTAAGGGCTACAAAATTATTAAAAGATATAACATCCTATGATAGTTCAAGGAGTTTTTTTTCCAATAAATTTAAAGGCGTTATACCAAGGAATAGAAAAAACACAAACGGAGTTCAGAACAAAATACTACTATCCCAATTATAATACAGAAATATCGATTATAATAAATGATAATGACTTATGCAATGAGTGTAAGTTCGATCATAGAAAAAATGGCTCTCAAAGTCACACTTCCCACATACTACATTCCAGAGAAATATATGTATTATCGATATGTATTATCGATATATGGATTTGGGACGATTATTAAGAATTGTACAAATATATTCTCTAAATATGATATGGTAGAAAATCTAAACCACACAAAGTTGGTTGAATCATAACGAGCTTTACTGAACATATTGGTCCTTCAAAGGCAATTAAAAGTAATCAAGACGCAGTATTAGTTAATATAAGTTTACAAGAATGACACAAAACTTTAAACATAGAACTTGAAGTCACAACAGGAAACACAGGAATAGCAGACATTGAGACTTCACAAAACCTTAAATCAGATGTTAAGAATTATTAATATAGTCAATCATCAGGAATTGAGGATAGAAGCTTAGTCACACATATTTTCTTAAAACTCTAAAGTATAAAAAGTATTTTTTAGTTTACAATAAAATTAATATTTTTTTGCTTCCCGTCATCCAAACGTATCAAGATACCTTGGTAATGTTGCAGCGCAATGAATTTGATTTTTATAAATTCTTTGAAGATATGTTGTAATTTGATTTCCTACTTTATCATAACATAAACATAATTAAACTGACAGAAAGTTCACTTTAGCTTTCGGAATTCGGTAAAACTCTTAAACGAAGAATCGAAACTTCAAAATCTGCTTCTACGTTAACTCTATTCGAAACTTTATTTTTTTTACCACAACTGTTATTTTTAAAAAGATACGCTTAGCAGAAGCTCTACTGGCGGGAAAAGTAAATATATTTGTCTGACATGTATATAAATTTAAATGCAAATAGAGAAAACCCAATAATAAGTACAATTTTTCGAAAATCGGCAAAAAGTAACACGAACTGGTTAAAATGATACAAAACAGCCATTTCAGAAAAGGGTCAATCGCTTAAAAAAATTGAAAAATGTATATATTAGGATCACAGCAGCAACGATGCAGATGATGAGTGCCTTATACTTATGTTTATATATGTAAATAGATAATTTTCTCCAAGTGGAAATCACAAAATATAATCTCATTTATTTAGTTTTCTCTTTATGAATGAAAACTGAGAGGTAAATATATATCATGCGTGTTTCTTACCAAAAAAATTCATTTAACTAATCCAGGAGCAAGTCAGATGGGACAGGTCTCACGGTGCATTGTTTCTTTGGTAAAAACCAATGTTATATTCTCCAGAGACTAACGATTTTACCTTTATTTTATCTTGCAGTTATGGCTTATCATTGTACTAATAAAAGTAATAAAATTTTGCAGAAGCAAAATAAAACGAAAATTTCTTCGTATATAAGAAAAATAGAATAAAAGTCTGTTATAAGTTTTTTCATGTTAAGCACTATTTAATCAAAGTGGAATGGTGTAATATTCCTACAACATTTCCAAACATAACATGCATTCTTTTTGACGTACTAGGTAATCTATAAAAAATATTGTTGCTTTTGTAATTATTATATAGAATTGCCGCCACCTTCTCTCATTCAGATGTGATGAGAGAAACTAAACATTTTCCTTACCTTAAAACGGTTGCAAGTTATTTAGACAATCGGCGTAGTCGTTTGGCGTCCAATAAGGAACAAAAAAAAACATGCAAACACAGATTAATACATGTATATATATATATATATATATATATATATATATATATATATATATATATATATATATTATAATATATATAATATATATATATATATATATATATATATATATATATATATATACATATGTATATATATATATATATATATATATATATATATATATATATTATATATATTATAATATATATATATATATATATATATATATATATATATATATATATATATATATATATATATTATATATATTATAATATATATATATATATATATATATATATATATATATATATATATATTATAATATATATAATATATATATATATATATATATATATATATATATATATATATATACATATGTATATATATATATATATATATATATATATATATATATATATATATTATATATATTATAATATATATATATATATATATATATATATATATATATATATATATATATATATATTATATATATTATATATATATATATATATATATATATATATATATATATATATATATATATATATATATTATAATATATATAATATATATATATATATATATATATATATATATATATACATATGTATATATATATATATATATATATATATATATATATATATATATATATATATATATATATATATACTTATATATATAGAGAGAGAGAGAGCGAAATTCCTGAATTGTATTGATTTGATATGAAACTTAATATGAATTAATTTCGCGCCTTTACACAAAATTAAAAATTATTTTCTGACTCTCCATACCACATACTTAATTTTTTAATAAAATCCTATTTACAAATTATGAGCTTCCATAAAACAAAAAATTGTGTTGTTGTAAATATTTGCTGTGTACCTATTAAAGAGAACAGTGTACCAACAGTGCGACGACATAAATCTGCTTTGTTGATAACTTTATTACAACCACTGTTGCCAGAATTGTACATTCTTTTGCATTTTGCAGATTTGATCCTTAAAAATTACGAAATACAAATTTGAAGATTTCTGACGGAAATATTTAGATTGCTTAGTAAACCTATTCATATTAAACATATAGAAAATTCATCAACATCATGAGTTTTTCTGATTTACGTTAATGTGCCGTTGTGGTAATTGTTGTTGTACTGTCACTTGTACTGTTTTTTATACAAGAGTTGATTTTTTGTTTGACAATTTAAAGGAACAAATTTCATTCAGCAATGGGTCTATTCGGAAATGCATCACCGAGCTGCATTTAATGCGAATATGCGTTTAATTATTAGCGATTAGAGACAATTTCGAATGCAAGAATATTAAAAATGGATTAATTAATAACATAATTAATTTTTGGCTTGGATATTGAGAAACTAAATAAAAAGAGAAATTTATCGCAAAAAAAACTTCTTGCGAAAAGAGATAATCCTGTAATTTTTGTGTTTGTGGCGTGTTTGGCGCATTTCCGAAAGCGCTGCTGGACAGTGATGCATTTTTTTTGAACTAGACCACTACTCAGGGGATAACCGTTACTTATGTAATGACTTGCGCTGGTGCTAAGATGGTTTATAGGAGGTAGAATAAAGAGGGTGTTGTTTGTGGATATTCGACTTGAACATCTCCACGCTGGGGATGACAAATATTTAAAAGACTTACATCAGAAACTGTCATAAGACATAACCTGACGGTGCTATTTGCACTGCGTGAATAAAACCGTTCACCACCGTCACCGTCATTCCTTTCCGAGGCACATCCGGGGTGCGGAAACACATGTGCCCCAGACAAGGACGACATGGTAGCAAATTCTGTAAAGGCTGCAGAACTACATATGTACATACACATTGCTAAAGTACCAACAGCACGCAGAGATATATGGCCTGAAGAGAGCATCTACAACAGGATCACTAGCACCATGTTGCAAGCACACTCATGACTCTTCCCGCGTATCTTTGGATTTTACCCACATTCACCACGTCTTAGGAACAATTTTTCCGTTTTCATCAGGCAGTAACTTCAAAATAGATTTTGAAGCACCGATACATACATGAGGGTCTGTTATAGGTGGTATAAACAGAAGGATATCAGAAGGAGTGAAGTATCTTTTACACCGTCTTAAAAAACGGAGTCACTTAAATGCTTCTTTAGCGACATGAAAAATGGGCTCCGTCCAGCGAACATCACAATGAATTTTCATGCGAAGAATATCAAGAGCATCTGATTCCTCAATATTTATATCACCCATAATTACAGGCGACGCAACAAGTTCCGTCATACGTTTGTGCGTAAACATCAACATAATGTCTTACGAGAATTAAAATCAACCCGATTCGTATGATCCCATTCAGAGATTGTTACAAGGTCATGATTCAGCGTGTAATCTATGTTCCGCCTCATCGCCCCAATCTCCAAAAGGCTTGGCCTATTGTCGAATGGACAGGAATGACTAATGTTGCTGTTATCTGAAAAAGAGTAGATAGGGTTGGAGGTTTGACATAGAAGGTCATTAAGAAAAATAAGAAGTAGGGTAATAGGAAGAAAGGATGTTTTTTTTCGGTACCCCAGAATTTATTTTAAACTTGTCTGCTGAGATCCCATCTACAGCTTTATATAAGCTGAGGAAGTTATTACCGGCATCAAAAGCAATAAATTTTGCAAGAAGTGCGCCAATCCACACTCTGCCGAACGCTTTGGAAATGTCTAGAGCCACCACTTTACTTTCGCCGAAATGGTGATAGGAGTGCTAATAGCATCTCCTACGCACAGTGGCTGAAAATCGTTTTTCATTGGCCAAAATTCTGTAACTTTTGAACCGATCAAAATATTGAAGTAATTTTTTTTTAATGGATAGATATTTAGTTCAGCTTGACTCAGTTTTAATTTCATTAAAATTGATTAAGGACTTTTTAAGGACTTCTAGGTCAAAGTTGAACTTTTGATTTTTTTTTACTTTTGGAGTGAAATATGGGTTTATTTCTTTTATTTGCATATTAAAAAATTTTATATTTGGAACTTAATAACAATTATAATTATTTTTTGTGATAATGGAATTTTTTTAATGTTACACTCAAAAAAATTTTTACACTCAAAAAAATTTTACACTCAAAAAAATAGTAAAATTAACTGGAGATTTTGCTGTTACCGCAGAAAAATTTTTAATTTTTTGCTGTCAAAATAGGTTCTATTTATTATTATTTTTTACTAATACTATTATTTTTTACTAATACAATGGAAGGCAATTATAATTATTATTCATTTGACACAAATATTGATTGCAAATATTCTATATTTTTCTCTGTGCTATTTCTGTTCTTTAGTAGTTTTTTGGCTTCTTCATCTAAATCCCGATGTTCCACTTTCCATTTATTTCGAATATTGGAGATGAACGGATCTGACGTTGCCAATAATATATTAAATAGATCTTCATTTGTGGAATTTCGTGAAATTTTTTTTAGTATTGTGCTCTCTATAAAATCTGTAATCCTTGTTCCTTTTTTCCGAAGCCTCCTCTGATAGATCTCCAAGTGGCACCAAATGATATTTAATGATATCTTCTCCATGATAAAGGATTTTGTGAACTGTTGCAGACATATTTCTCAATGGGTAGTTGGTTGTATATATTTTTGTTTCATTAGCATAATCTCCAAATTGTTTAGAGTCAATTTCTTCATTGCACGCAAGTACTTCTAGGATTATTTTAAATCTGAAAATAAGGTTTAAATCCACTCCTGTTATTTCAGATGCTGTTTCTGGATCTGAAAAGAATCTTCGTGCGGTATTGCCATCATTTGTTTTTGGCTGATCTATAATCAATCCAATTTTGTGATATTCATCTTGAACATGCATGTATTGGTGATAATCTAAATTCATATGCATCGGTATTATCTAATGATTTTGTCGGAACTTGGTTTAATTGGGTTGATGCTGCTTGCCATATAATGCAGCTGGATGCAGCCTTCGTGTTAGTCAAAGCCTGACCTACTTTTCCATCTATCATTGTAAGGACTAATTGGTAGCTTGCTTCAATTTGCTGCCCATCTAACTGTAATTGTAAAGGCTGTAGTGTTGCAATTTGGGCCTTGATATCAATAATTTCCTTGTTAATGGCATCACGAGTTTCTTTTTTGAATTCAAATTTGATTGGCCTGCAGTATTTCGTAGAAGATAACTGACCTTCGTAGACTAGTAGGTAGTGTACTAGACTCGTAGTGCGAAGGTCCCAGGTTCGAATCCTGCCGCAGAACTCTGGCAGTTTGTGTCTGATAATTAAAGGGAGCGCACAACAAGCCTTCACTGGCTTAAGTGTATGTCGTATGACATGAGCTTATCAACACCCCTCTAATCAACCTAACCTAACCTAACCTAACCTCGTAGAAGATGGTGTCTCATTTTTCAAAATATCCATTGTTTGCGTTGTACTAGTCGAAGGCTCTGAATCTTCCAAAATATTTTTCAATCGCAATGGTACAATTGATACCATGAACATATCCGAGTCCGAAATATTTTCACATACAACTTGTTTGTGTTGGTTTTGTCCCGAAGAACCATCACATCCCCATTTGCAAAAAAGAATTAGTTTTGTGTTTCCATATTTCTTTAACGCATTTCCTGGTATTGATTGTAGCAAGCGTTCGGCTGTGTGATCAAGTAGAGATTGTAGTTGTACCTCTGCCGAAATTGGTGTGATTGTAATAGTATCCTTTGATGGCAAACAGTCCATTTTAGCAGCAGTTATGTGATGATATGCTGGATAGATATTTGAGCCCTTTTCAATCGCACGCAATCTGAGCTTAATATATTGCTGTTTTGTTAATTTCAAATCCAGAAATAAGGCTAATGCCTCCTCATTTGTGTACTGTATTGCATCGCTCGTTTTGTTCTCACTGGACTAGCTCTAATAACTTTTTCAATGATATCCACTTTTGTTAATTGGTTCTGTGATCGTAATTGATGTAGGAAAGATTCTTTTATATTTGTATATTATATTTGTTTCCGCTTCTTAGATCTGTCGCTGCAGTTGTCCAATGATTTGCGTGGTCTTCCAACCTTATCTTGCTTTGCTGTTTCTGCAGCGACAGTAAGTTTGCCATCTAACCACTTTTTATATAAAACTTTTGTTTACTGTAGCTAACTTCTTTGTAGCGTTTTTTAGTACTTTTACAAAATTAGATAATTGTTCTTGTATTTCGGTGCTACACGAATTTAAGTTTAATTTTACTTTAACGTAAGTAAGAACATCTTCCTGGTTTTTATTTCTAAAATACTCTTATGCCAGTTCTTTATAACCAAAGCTCTACATATTTTTCTGAATATTTTTATTTGAGTCTGTTATGATTTATCACTTGCAAATATACGTACGTACACGTAAAGGATTAACTTATTATTGTGTAATCCCTTATTGAATCCATAGTTTTATACATTTTTAGATACATGTTATTCACACATTGATCTTCAATTTCAGAGCATGTAGTACTTAAATTGAACAAAACTGCACTTGTTATCCAGACCTCAATATCAGGTAAAACTAATTAGTATCTCGTCAATATGGGGTTCTTTTTATCTGTAGTGGTTTAATGTCGCGATTATTATTATAAAATTGTTTATGACTTTGGATGACCCTAACAGTTATATTAGAAAGAGATCATATGTTTACTGTAGAACCTATTGTGATATTTTTATGACTGATTTTTTTGCTGACCAAAACAAAGCCATAAAACCCTCTCGCAAGTATTATATTTAATTATTTTAGTTTTAGGTAGTCTAAAGTAAAACTAAACTAAACTTTTAGGCAAAAAAGTGAAAATTTAATACACCATTGTATACGAGTAATTATAGGGCTGTTTAAATTATCGTAATTTGAATTTTTTTAGAGTAATTTCATTAAAATTAAAAAAGTGTTGTACCGGCGGGTCGTGGCGGGTGCAAAAGTATATATAGGGTTAAAGAAGACACCTTCACCTTTCTTCGGGTGGTATACGTTTCTTGTTCCCTTTTGTTCCCTAGAAGTTCTATTCCACTAAAGTTTAAATTTCCGAAAAATATAGTAGTTTCATAAATATTTCATAACACCTCTAATATTAAACGCTAGAGCGGTAACCACTTACAACAACCAAAGACTATAATCCTACCAACATTATAAAAAAGACCGCAGGCCATTATCGATGATGGCTTGCGAGTAGTAACCATTTATTTTTGACAAAAAACTGATAAAAAAACACCTTTTTCTGAAATAACAAGAACAGTTGAGTTTGACAGCATGCCACGCCCACAAATATCAATATTTTAACCTAATTTTTTGGCTACCTTAATATGGATATATTAGCTCCAAAATGGCGTAAAAATTTTAAAAATCGGTGACAAAAAAAAATTAGACTTTTGGCCAATGAAAAACGATTTTCAGCCACTGTGCTACGGAAACCTACTGGCGGTCGTTAAGTAAGTTGTTGGTCTCTAAATACCTCACAATATGGATATTAAGCATAATTTTCATCACTTTGAAATGTGCCGAACAAATTGCTATTGGGCGGTAATTTTCGGGGTTGGTGGCCTCTCTTTTTCTAGGGATTAGAGTTACACTAGAAATCTTTCAGTATAATGGAACAGACCCAATTTTGTTTCGCTGTTCTTAAGATTTGTGCAATGTATTTTTTTTTCTTAATTAACCACAGCGTTAACTTAGATTTTGCTAAGAAAACTTTAAATGAACATTTTCTCTAAAATAAATTTTATTTTCAATTAAAACTTTTTTACTGCCCCTGTTAACTGTTAGTTGATGTTTTTAAAATACATGTAAAAATTATTTTTTGGTCAATTAATTTTAACAAAATTGTTAGCAGAATTTGAGCAATTCACGCAAATTTGGTTACTGAAAATTTAAATTTAGTTTTTTTCTGTGTACACAAGCTTAACTGAAGCCCTTTATCCTCTTTCAGATTCCATTTAAATACAGAAACTGAGTTTTTATGGTTTCGGAGTCAAATGCAATCCCCGACAAACAACATGCTCATCAATGCATTTAGAAAATTTATAAAATGATAATACAAATTAAAACTGAATTAAATATTTATACAATTATTTGGATCAAAAACAAAAGGACTATTAAGGAGAATGAAGCGAAACACGCAGTTTTTTATCGTCCATTAAATGGAGTTTGCCAAGCGAATTCCAAATACTACAGCATTGTTAAGGAAAATTCATCTTATGTTGCTAATAATCAACAATTACTACAAGAAAATATAATAGATAACAGATATCAGCATCAGGAACAACAAAAACGACCGTCAATGGATGATCAAAATGAATGTGGAGAGTTTTCTTGCAAAAACGCAAGCGATAAGGATGCCCCAAGTAAAAGAATTGAAAAACATCTGGATAACGAAAACTATTTGAAAATATATAATTATGATAACATGATTAACTATCTGAACATTAATGATCAGAAGATTAAAGGTACCCATAGATTACACAATATTATTGAGTATTTTATTGCATTTATTATTGTCGTTTAGCTCCACATTACCCAATAAACTGCTCAATATTTTCAATGCATGTAAAAGTAAACAAACCTCACACACATAGATATCGCTCCTTAATTGTAAAAAAAAAGATTAAGGGACAAACACAAAATATTCCAGATTGCGATGAAAAAGTGAAAATCAAAAATAATGTTACTTAAACTTTCTCCGCGGTAAGGGCATGATATGGTTAAGCAAATTGTATAACAAATTTTTCGTAATATATAAAAATTCAAAAATTTTGCATTAAATAGTATAAGAAACAAAGATAATGTTCTTTATTTTGTTTGAAAACCACTATTGTACGAGTACAATGTTTTCCACGCATGATAAAATATTCCTAAAATATATATCAATATATTGTGCCACATTTGTTCAATATACATAGAAGCAATTTTATTGTGCAATATCAATTATCGAACAAAAAAATTGTAAGTGTGTGGGCACCAAAATAAGACTTGTGCGAGTATTGATATCGCTAACGGATATTACAAGAACAAGTTAAAAGGATAAATATTTCTTTAACCGACTTTACAGAAACTGAAAAAGATCCCATTCGAAAAGATGACTGATGCCGGCAATTCAATAAATGTCTATTTTTTATGTTCAATCAATAACAATTAAGGCCATATTTAATTATCCTACACAATCGTTCGACTCATTCACAGGAAAATCTAATGAAATTCTGTACCATTAAAAAAATAATCCCAACAAAATCTGTTGTCGGTACCACACTGTCACACAAGAACGAAGCTAAATCATATGTTTTATTGCTTTCGAAAAAAACAAGTATTTTAAATACAGATTTTATTTTTCATTTTGCCTGATGTTTACCCAAAAGTCGTCTAATTGTATATGTACATGTTGCAAGAAAAATAAAATAGAGTCATTTTATGATTATGTTTTTTCGTACGATAGAGAATTATCGTAAGGTATTTGTTTGTTTTGGCAGAAATATATGAGGTGGAATGTTTTCAAACTGTTCACTGATGACTTGGTTTAGCGATCAATCAAATGTCGGTATATGAACCAGCTGAAGCTATAACAAAAAATAAATTTTTGAAACTCTATTGTGTCAGCTGACATAAATAAGTATTTTTTTGCTGTCTGCTGTCTTGCGAAAAATAGATTTTTGCATTGCAAATAAAACATAATTTTTTGCACTTTTACAATACGCTTTATATACATATGTACATAAGTACTTTTTTGTGTCCTACGCATCTGTCGTATGTTACAAGTTTCAGAGGAAAAAACTGCAGGATGGCTCGAAGCGCTGCATACAAAAATAGGTCTCAAGGCCTATTTCTGAAGGTTTAAGCATCGCTACGACTAAAATCATCTATTAACTGGTGAAACTATCAAACTCTACACATAAAAAATTTCCTTACTCCTTTTCTCATATGGATAGCGAACGAGTAGTCGGAAGTTGATTTTCACTGACAATAATCAATAGGCCTTGGCTATTTACTACAAATGTACCATTGTTTTTGTCATGTAGAAAACAGATTTTTACTTTGCAAAGGTCAAAGTTTGGCATTAAATAAAAATTAAAAGCCACATGAATGACGACAAATTAATATTCTTCGTCCGAAAAAAAAGTGAACATTTATAATAATGGAAGAAACTGATCTTATAAAACAACTGACAGAATTATTTGCGGTTATACATTTTCAGTAAGTAACAGCTAAAGTTGAACGGCACGGAAAGTTCTAAAGTTAAACGACACGTTTTTACCAACTATAGCTTTAATCACCGCCCTTACACGTCCCTTACCCAAACAAGTATAAAATTTATAGCATAAATGCATGTTCGTCCCAGGTCAAAAACTTATACGGCATAGCATTAACTTTGCAAACATTCAGATTTAATAATTGTTATTATCTTTGGTCGTTTTCATTATAGTAAATCACAAAGTTAACCCTAGAAAGCACGTTTGAGACTCTGTATTTATTACAGAATAAATTAATTAATTAACCACCGTTTTAAGCTGTGTGCTCAAAGCATGTTTAGTAAGGTGTTCGCATTATTTGAAATACTCAAAAGCTTTTTTGTTTACAATACATATTTATAAAAAGTTTGCGCCCAATATCACGAATGATTTCTTAAAAATGCATGCAAATTGCAACCGTGTGTATCCCTTATTATTAATACCTCTAGTTCCTATAAGGAGCATAGGGCCTCGTGTATCCCTTGTAATCATTTTAAATTATTAAAAGAAATAAAAAGGTTCAGCAAATATTTTTATTGGAAAACCGCATCTGAAAAATAAGTACAACACCTGAGGGACGATGTTTTACTTAAGAAAATGAGAGCAAAAATTTTCTGGTATTGGACAGATTTTAGGAATTTCTTCTAAGATTCTTATTCGAATGTTTTAATTTTCTTTGTATATACCTGGAAAAAGGATAATATTTTTTATAAATGACATATCAACATTCATGAACAGAAAAGACATATTCTGCTATTTTTTTTAATTGACCTTGTGAACAAATAACAAATCCTCAAGTGCTGCAGAGCTGAGGCCAATGATTTTTTCTAGATGTCCGTTTAACGAACATCAAAACGTTTCTGTGGCTGCGATTGCAGCTCCTTAAATAGCATCCTAGGTAAGGTTAGGTGCAACATGCAGCTGTCGCTTACTTGGGTCCATAATTCGGTCCCTCTATGACACCCGAAATTTAGAAACTTTGGAGATAAATTAAAACTTAATTCAATTAACAAAATAGAAGCTGTTAGAAGAAATAATCATTATTTTCTAAGCAAAAATTAAACCTAAACTATTTTTTTCTAATACTCCAATTGAACTAGCGTTGTTGTTCTTTTTTAATTTAAATTAACAATTATATACATATGTATGTACATATAAACATAAATAACAAAGCTGTTAATTAGTGATTAGTAATTAGACTATTTCTGTTTTAAGGGTGAAGGAGTTGGTTAAACTATCAATTATTTCAAGTTTTTCATGATCACTTATTGATTACAATTACAAATGAACAAAAAATATCCGAATTACCATTAAACAATCAAAAGGAAGCAAAAGTAATCGAAAAATAATCAAACTATGATCACGGATGATTTAAAAAGATGACTCATTTGTTATTTTGACACTATTAAATTGTTCTCTGTCCAAAGCAACCTCGTTTCCAAAGTAAGCGCTGTGTTGCTTGGCAAAATTTTTCAAAAGGTTTGTGTGACTGATTTTCCAGTGGACAACATTCATGCTATTCGTCATCGAACGCTGAGTACCATAAGTGTGTAGTTCATCAAACAAGCGATATTTTGTGCCCAAGTTCGGTAATCATGTTAGCAGCCATCTGGGCGATGTCAGTTGGCCGTTTCGGAGCTGCGATTTTACCTTTCAGGTTTTTGCTTGTGGGGTGTCGTTAAACCCAAAACGATCCACTATACATAAGCCTCATATCGTTGGAGCCGTTCGTGAGATAAAACCAGAAACCATCAACCATATTTTGGAAAATCCGGTTGACAGCAGCTGTGTCACATGAATGAAAATGTGTTTTAAAGATAGATAATGGAATTATTTGTTATATCAAATAAAGTCATAATATACCGAAATAAATTAGGTTTAGTTCGTTATATATAATTTTTAGAAACACACTTACTAGTACTACCGGGTATCTAAATTTCCTTAAAAATTGCATACCTTCAATTTCACACCTTGTATAAAAGGAAACAGTTTTGGTTTAAGTACTAGTAAATTACTGGTGAATTCGCGAAGAATGCATTATAACTTTTAATCTTTGCCGTACCTGCTCAAGTAAGGTTTATAAGATAAACTTCAACTTATATCTTTATCGTGTTAACATAGTGTTATTAAATTAATCTTAATTTTACTTTATCAGGCATGTTTTAAAAATACGCTGATTTCAATCTGCATACTAGTAGTAAAAACATAAAAGTGAAGTGGAGGAACTCTATTATTGGTGATTGATTTAATGAGAAACCATTTAAAACGCATAAGTATTTTATATAAGTAAATACAGATTATACTAAAAGAAACCTTAATGAAAAATGGATGCCAGAGCAATGATGTAGCTACAGTTCTAAGGCACATAATGCTGTTAGTAAGTTTATGTAAGTTCATAAACTTGGTCAATATTTTTGTAACACTATGCCAAATTAATTTTTTTTAATTACTGGTTTGATTTGTCACATTAATCGCATGACACCCACTTGCACAATATCCATTCATTGTTAAGTTCAAAGCGAAATACTTATGAAAAGTGAACAAGTCATTTGAAATTGGCATTTACTTTGTTATTAATTTATTATTTGTTATTGGCTAAGCTGAGTACATGCCCTTATTTTATTGGCGCTAGCCAAATTATATGTTCTCTTCAGCCAAATCATGTTTGAGAAGCATTCAAACTCATATGCTTATACAAAAATCAAAAAAATATTAAATGAGAATTCTATAGTATTCAATCATATTTTTCTATTTGTGATTCACAAAACATATAAGTATAATAAACACAACACAACAATTAATTATAATTGACTTGGACCTTTTTATTTTTCTTATTCCTGTATACAATTAATTGCCCTTTGCGTGATAATGAAATGAAAAATGAGATATTCTCTGAAATAATTATTGAAATAATTTAATTTTCGGAACAGCGTACTATTTTTTAATTCCATAAGTATTTAAGCATTAAAATTTACACATTTATACATATATGTACTTATATATATATATATATATATATATATATATATATATATACTATATATATATATATATATATATATATATATATATATATATATATATATATATATATATATATATATATATATATATATACTATATATATATATATATATATATATATATATATATATATATATATATATATATATATATATATATGTATATATATATATATATATATATATATATATATATATATATATGTATATATATATATATATATATATATACATATATATATAAAACCAGAAGTGCTTTAAAATGCTCCTATATATATGTAAGTATATATAAATATATATATATATATATATATATATATATATATATATATATATATATATATATATATATATATATATATATATATATATATATATATATATATATATATATATATATATATATATATATATATATATATATATATATATATATATATATATATAATAACAATAGGAAGAATAAGCACCTCAAGTGATTTTATGACGTTAGCGGTAATAAATTTGATAAACAATATACATACAGAGATGCACAATAGTCATTAGGTCTGTTTGTTTACGTGATATTTTGTAACAAATTGTGCAAAATGTTGCTGTATGTTGTTCGTTTACTTTCTCCAGCAAGAAAATTTATTTAAATTGAGAGAAGGAGAGTCAGAAAATTGACATTTGTATAACTGAGAACTTGCAAAATCTTGCTGAAGAAATTTTGTTCAGTAAAATTTTGCAAGAAAGAACAGATGTTTTGACTTCTTCTTCTTACCAATTAAAAAGTAAACAAAAAAGTTTTATTTGTGAAATATTTTGCTATAAGTTTTCAAAGTAATAAGAAAACAAAACAAAAGTTTAATTGTATTTGTTAAAATATTTTAAATTGAAATAAAAATAGGTGATTACTTTATATAAACAATGGAAAAGTAAGTAAAAGTTAAATTTGCGTTCATTATTTAAAAACTGTAGTTACAGATGTGAAGCCAGCACAAACAAACGCAGCAGTCAGGAGTTTCATGAATTGTCGGGAGCTTCAGGAACAACATATACAGCTTCCAGTTCCAATCCTTCGCAAAATAAAGGCATATTGTTGAATATGATAATGGAATTAATGGATACATTATCTTCAGAAAGTGAAGACGAAGAAGAAGTGATTTTAAATCAATTACTTAAAGTAAATCCCTGTAATTATGTTAAACATTTAATGATCAAACGGAATTCCATAAATCAAGCCTCTTGGCCATTTCAGTTTTTTTTTGTTGTCAAATTTAAATTGGGTTTTTGGCCAAAATTGGTATATATGTATTTATGTATTCACACTAGAAACCACAAACACTTGAATTGAAGCTATAAATATTTATTTATTTATTGAAAACTTAATTTTTAACACATATGAACATAAGTACACATGAACATTATTTTGAAATAGCATTATTCATCAGCTGTTCAGCAAAATAACTGACAAAATCCTGCAAAATGATGTTCCTGAACTTTTTTGCAAATTTTTATAATTGAGAGCAATTGAGAGTAAATTTGGTAATTTTCTCTATCACGAATCTGCTGGATAAATATTGCTGGAAAAGTAAACAAACAGACCTATTATCAATCTATTTCTTTGCCGTTTGAGAGAATGCTAGCTTCAAAAAATTTAAAGAATTTTTATGGGTACAATAACATACTTTAAAATAATGATACTAATATTTTAATACAAAAAAACCTAATAAAAATAAGCCTGTTAAGAGAGAAAAGTAACTGAAATCAAATACTAATTGAATTTTTTATGGACAACAGTCCGTGCATCCTCGCGCGATATAACGCGATATAACGTTCAAAAAATAATCATGAAATTAGTTTGAAATTTTTTTATTTTTCAGTTAAGAGGCGGGAAATTATTGAGCCAAATTTGCGGAATTATTGAGCCACATTCGTAACGTATTTAACACATGAAGAATTTTTATTTTTTTTTTATTTTTTTTTATTTTTTTTTAATAAAATTTATTTATTGTATCTTCAGTTAACTGAACTAACAATAAGTATTAAAATCTTAAATATATATATATAATTGTTAGGCCCGACCAGTGTCAGACATAAACTTAGTGATAATAATTAATAATACATAAATGTCATGTTAAGCACAAAAAATATTTTTAAAGAATTTCATCTGCAGTGTTGCGTATTAATGCCGTAGTATCCCTCTTTTTTAAGCGGATGTGTCCAGGAAAGTTCAAGATATTTCGGGCAAGCGGATTCGGATGGGACTCGAGTTTTGTTAAATATTTGCCTGCATATTTTGCAATTTCAGCGGTCACAAGTGGCATATTTAAATCACGATGTAAAAATGAATTTTTCATGTACCATGGAGCTGATGTTATTAACCTTAAGATTTTGTTTTGCATTCGTTGTATTCTCTCTACATTGGAAGCTGAAGCAGTGCCCCATAGCTGAATACCGTAACACCATATGGGTTTCAAAAGTGACTTGTATATTAAAAGTTTACAATCCAGACTGAGAGTAGAATTTCTACCAATCAGCCAATGTATCTGGCTTAATTTAAGCTTCATTTGTGTCAGCTTAGAGTCAATGTGGAGTTTCCATGTAAGCCGTCGGTCAAGGTGTATACCAAGGTGTTTCACCTGTGAATGTTGAGGCACAACTTGGTTGTTGATTCGAATGGGGGAACAAGTGTCTCTTCGTAGAGTAAATGTGACATGAACACACTTTTGTTCATTTACTTTTATTCTCCATAAGTTCAACCACAGTTCCAACAGCTTAATATGTTCTTGAAGATATCGGGATGCCTCGTGAGGGTTTTCATGCATACTAAGGCAGGCTGTAGAGCTGTGCCAAATCGTTCGTTTTAGTGACCGCTCCTTTTCGTTCAATGATTAAAAAAGATCCGTTCGTTCATCTTCGTTCAATCGGTCATTTCTTAAATGTTCCAGTTAGAACCAATGAACGAACGATTGAATTGAACGAAAAGTACATATACTTAACAAATCAAAATAAAATGTAAACAATTTCAGACTGTGTCTTTTAATTAAATGACATCTAATTCTTATTTTCATTTTATATAAAAAATTAATTCAAGAATGTGTCATTGTTTTTATATTTATTTTTAAGCGCTCGGGCTGGGCAATGAGTTCGTCATTCATTGAGGGTTTAATTTCCATGTATGTACGTACATTGATCTTTTGTTACCATGAAGTTGATCGGAATAGAAATATTAGCCTACGAATTTAGAGCACAAAAAAGATATTAAAAAAAACAAAATTTTTTTTACTAAACAAAAAATTTTTATTTATCAAATACTAGGAAAAATTTACATACATATTTACATATCATTTAAGCCTGAAAAAAATGTACTCAAACAACCCTGAAAAGACATAAAAATAGCACTAAACATGACAGAAGCAAAGAACATGAACGACAAGACTTCTGAAAACGAACGAACGAACGACAAAGTGATAAGAAAAAGAGCGGATCATTTCGTTCAGTTGAGAGATTCGTTCAATTTGATCCGTTCGTTCGACACAGGTCTAGCAGGCTGTATCATCGGCAAAAGTAGAAGTGAGGATATTACTGCTCAAAGGCATATCACAGGTATAAATCAAATACAAAACTGGCCCCAGTATACTCCCCTGAGGCACCCCAGATGAAATAGTTTCGGGCACACTCATGAAGTCTCCTTCCACGACAGTAAACTTCCGGGCAAGAATGTAACTTTCTAAAAGATTTACTATGTTTATTGGTAGATACGTCTTCAATTTTAACATAAGGCCTTCATGCCACACTTTATCAAATGCCTGAGAGACATCAATAAAGAGGGAAGAACAATACTTTCTTTCTTCAAATGTTCTTCTTATAAAATGAACCAATCTATGACATTGTTCAATGGTGCTGTGCTGACTTCTAAAACCAAATTGATGGTCCGGTATGCATCCATTATCAGCTAGAATTGGGGACAATTTTGTCATGAGAAGTTTTTCAAAGAGCTTTGAAATTGTTGACAGTAAACTTATTGGCCTATAAGACTCAGCCTTAGTAAGATCTTTACCCGCCTTTGGAATCATTTTGACCATGGCAAGTTTCCAGCTGTGTGGGTAATACTCCAGTCGTAAAATGCCATTAAAAATGAAGAATAACATCATTTACATATTTACCATAATGTAAATTTCAGCTGTTGCAACGCGGGCAGTCAGTTGCTTACTTGAATGCAACGATTGGCTTACTCTGATTTTGTGGCGTTTTAGATAATTAGAGCCAAAAATTCGATTTAACAATACAATAAATTTTTTTCAGGAACTGTAAATAACAGTTCTCAAAAAAATACAGACTCTCTATGTTAGAGTCTATACTGTCATATACCACCAGATTTGTATTCACGAGCTCTTTCAAAGTCTGTGGTGATATTAAAAAAATGATCTCATCTCTACAGTTAAATGGTATTTTTCAACGAAAAAATAAAAGATCGGATGAAACTCTTAAAAAGAGTTTTATTTTCGTCATAAAATGAAACTCATTTTTTTCATTTGAGTTTTTTTTTCGTCTAAAATAAAAATCATTTTGTTTATTTTCTTCTTTTTTACAGTCTCTTTTTTAGAGGATATAATGTGTGTAGTAATTTATTTGTTTAATTTAATGAACATAACTTTATCCAAATTTTCTGTGGAAAGATTTCAAAGCAGATCGCTCAATTCTAATTTAATATCAGAGAATGCTCTTTTCACGCTTACGTGGGTTTCAGGAACATACTGTATAATTTTTGCCAATTTATATAAGTACGGATAATGTATTTTTCCTCCGGGAACTCAAAAAAGGATTATCAATCGATGAAGGGCCTTGGAGAAAAATTATCAATTTAAATGAAAGCTTTTTTCATCCTCAATATAATTTTCTTCACTTTTTTGGTCCCTATCTTCATTTTGGAAGCTCAAACACTGTCTTAAAATCGATGTGTGAGATTGAGATGTATCGCAAAAATCCGGCAAAGATCATCCGATGAAGATCGTGAACCTTCCTCGCTTGTCGAATCCAAATTGAGTATTAGGCAAAGGTTTTAACGTTATATTCAAAAAGATTCAGGCATGAATAATATTCCCAGGAAAAAAGGAAAAATCAACACCAATTTAATTTTTTAACATATTTATTTTAATTAGGATTTATTCAGTTGAAATTCAAGGTCAATTTACGTATGTAAATAAAACGAGTTTTATTTTTGACGACAAAAATAAAACTCGAACGAGTTCTACTTTATGACGGCGAAATAAAACTCTCTTTTTAAGATATTCACCCGAGCTTTTTTTACTTTGAAAAATAACTATTTTAGATGGACTTTTTTCTCAAAATTTAAAAGAACTTTTTGATATCGATAATTGATATTTGCGGTCCTTAATTTTTTTTTAATTTTGGGAGTTTTTAAATTGGGAGTCTGTGTTATATTTAGGGTGTTTTTCATTTTCTCTCAACAGCTTACGATATAATCTTAAAAGGGCTGAAATTGTTTTTTCATATTTAAATGAGATTATTGCATTGCAGTTGTTAGCTTTCGTATTTTCGTATTTGCATCTTGTTTTGGTAACTTGATGCAGTGCCAACGTTATTCAGACTTCTGTACTTTAACGATAAGCAGCACGCTATATATATATATATATATATATATATATATATATATATATATATATATACACTAGAGCCCCGACTTGCGTCGTCCCGATTTGCGTCGTTTCGATTTGCGTCGCTTTTTAAAAACTGGAAAATTTCGTTTTGCGTCTTTGCAATTTCAAGTTGCGTCGTTCTGACCCCGATTTGCATCGTTTTGATTTCGATTTGCGTCGTTTTGATTTCGATTTGAGTCGCTAAAAACGGTTAAATTCTTTACTACAGCGGATTACACTTTTAGCATTTGTAGTGCCTGATATAGCATCTTTGCTGTCTTTTAGCATTTTTACAACTTCTGGCCGGTACATTAAGAAGTTTTCAAATTGCGTAAAATAAGGGGAATTCCCTTTTCTTTGTAATATAAGTGGTGCTAAGAACAACTCTCTGGTTATGGTAAGAATTTAGCGTGTTATTTGCCGAAATCATCTGAAGAGCTCAATGCATCTACTTTTTATGAATATACATACTTATGTACATATGTATGTAAATGAATTTTATTTTTATTATGTTTTTTCTTAATTTATTGTTTTATTTCTTTATAATAATTATAAACATGTGTTAAACTAAATGAAATAAATAAATATGTATTCAGACTTGTTTTTTTATAAAAAATAAAAAAAATTTTGCTTTTTTTGAATATTTTCCCCATTAAATTAAATTTCAGTGCATTTATATAGAAAAATGTGATTCGATTTGCGTCGTTTCGATTTGCGTCGTGTTTCTCCGGTCCCCATTAACGACGCAAGTCGGGGCTCTAGTGTATATATATATATATATATATATATATATATATATATATATATATATATATATATATATATATATATATATATATATATATGTATATATATATATATATATATATATATATATATATATATGTATATGTATATATATATATATATATATATATATATATATATATATATATATATATATATATCCCTTTATTTATATACATGAACTGATATTATATATCGCTTAAGTATATAAAATTCATGTTGAACATAAGGCGTCCGTAAATTCTCTCCATTTGGAACGATAATTGGCTAGAGCTTTGACCTAGATCCACGACTTGTTGCAGCTTTCCACTTCCCTTCTCACCATCCTTACCCAAGTGTTTCGGGGGCGATCAGGCCGGCGGTGACCTTGCGGTTTCCAATCGAGCGCCTCTCTGCCGATTTTATTATATGGCCTACGTAGAATATGGCCGATCCAAGACCACTTTTGGCGTTTAATTTCCATCTCAATTGGTACACATTTGGCCACGTATAAAAGTTGTTCATTTGTCTTCCAATGTGGCCAGAATATGCAAAAGATTCGTTTAAGGTAGCGATTCATAAATATTTGCAGCTTTCTGAGTGGGCTTTGCGTTGTGCTCCATGTAGTGCAGCTGTAAAGTAGGACAGATTTTACACTGCAGTTAAATATTCTAATTTTTGTCGGTATAGAGATATTATTCGCTCGCCAGACTTTATTTAGCGAGTGAAATGCGACTCTGGCCTTGTTGATAGGGGTCCGTTATGTCCATTTCAGAACCGCCATCCTTCGAAATGCGACTACCCAAATAGCTGAAAGAGTCAACATCCTCGATAATAGCTCCGTGTAGTAAGAGAGAAGTTGAGTTAGTGGTGCAAATCCGCATGAGTTTTGTTTTATTTTCGTTTATCTTAAGACCAACTTTGCTTGAGTTCTTATCTAGGCATATAAGTTTTTGTTGTATATACTCTAGTCGGTAGGCGAACAAGCATATGTCATCCGCATAAGTGAAATCGTTTATACGTTCGCTTAGATTCCAGCGTATACCATGAGGAGCATCAATGTCTGTTTCATTACCCCATCTAGAAGGATAAGGAATAATGTGGGAGATAAAACGCAACCTTGCCTAAAATCTGTGCTGTGTTCGAATGAGCAGCACGCTACCCAATTCGTAAAAGAACAGAGCAATAGGCGAGCATATGAGAATCTAAAGGTGAAAGCTGGTTACTGCAATGATCCTAAAATTGGGAGAATTGAGCTCCTCCGTTAGTTTTTGGGGGTTTTCCAATCACGCCTGACCAGAGACCTACCTGGTGCCACGGGAACCAGCAGCCCCTAGGGATGTCTAAGACTGATTACAGGTGAGGCTCCTTCGGAGATATCGTTTTTTTGTTAAAGGCGGGAGCTGGTATCAGTGGTAGTGTTTGGCTTCCAAGCTCTCCTGTCTCCAACATTTAGAGATCTAGATGCTGTTGCTAAACATTAGAAAACGCTGCTAGTGGAAGATAAGATAGCTACAGCTTAAATCTTAAACACATCTGTACATGTGTGCAGTGTGTAGCGCCCAAATCTAATGGCGTTTTGTGATCTTCAACAATCCCAAACTTATTAGGAAAGAGTACAAAATTCTCTAGTATCACTAAATTTGTTTAAATTAGAGGGATAAATATATCCTTTTTTATGAATTGATCAGATATATTGCATTTTTTCAAAAACAAAAATGCAATAAGTCAACTAACGCTTGAAGTAAAACGAACCTTTCGTATAATCTTAGCATAAACTTTTGTAAACTCTCTTTCTCTTTCTAATTTCTCTTTCTATTTGTAACTTTAGGTGATATCATAGAGCGTGAAAACGTGCGGAATATTAGTGCCGATGAAATTGAGGGAGAAGGCGTGGATGATGTCGAAAGCGAGGCACGATCAACATGTGTTGCTGCTGCTGACTTGGTAAATAATTATAATGAAAGTAAATTTGCAACAAATAATGAATCAGACAAGGAAAAGACAAATGATGACAATACCACATCGCTCAAGTCACAAACGACGTCCTCACAAACCTTAGCAGTAGCAGCAGAACCATTTGGAGAAACCCAGACCATAGCAACAGCCCACAAGCAAAATGTAGCAGAACATCATCAAAATCAGAGACAATTTGTTAAAGACTTCAGAGAACAAATTTTACATGGTCAGCAAATAAACGTTAACAGCCTTCTAGATGTGGCCGGAAGCCCTGGAAGTACAGAATACTCCATGGGTACTTTATACGATATGGCCGCATTTTCGAAGTTGGACTGCAGCCCTCTCGGTGACCTCAAAAATAATGCACAAAATTGTCAAGACTTTCTAGCCAAAAAATACTATCATCCCCTGTACGCACACGGTGTTTGTCGGTGGCCAGGTTGTGAGATGCCTCTTGAGGATATGGCTACATTTGTTAAGTAAGTGCACAAGGAGTCGAGCAAATAATCTAAACATATTCCATAAAGTCGTCTAGTGATCATGTGCGAATAAAACTTCACCTGCCTGGCAGAAATATATTTAAATATTCTCCTTACGTAACTCCAAAATGTCTTGCAGCAATAACAAAAAATATATATGTAACCCCTTAAGTCCTTAAATGTGCTTTTGCTAAAAGCATATTTATAGATACTGGCGACATCTACATGAATGCAATGAAGTCTCCAATAACTGGACAGTTCCCATAGCCTTCATCAAAGACACGTTTATAGACACTTGCAATAAATACATGGAGCGAAATCTTTAATAACTGGACAATTCCCATAACCGGAAATATTTCGTTGGCCGACGCAAGCTTTAAAATTAAAAATGTCTTTAAATGTGCCTTTATCAAAGGCACATTTATGGATACTTGGAACGTCTACACACATACAGTGTGGACAGTTCCATAACTCAAAGAAATTCCTCGGTCGACGGAAGCCTTCGAATAAAAAATGTCTTTAAATGTGCCTTTATCAAAGGCACGTTTACAGATAATCGCAATATCTTGGTACATACAGCGAAATTTCTTAAAAATGTGCAGTTCTCATAATTGGAATAAATTCGTCGGTCGAAGAAAACTTCAGATAAAAAATGTCTTTAAATGTGCCTTTTTCAAAGGCACATTTATGGATACTTGGAACGTCTACACACATACAGTGTGGACAGTTTCATAACTCAAATAAATTCCTCGGTCGACGGAAGCCTTCGAATAAAAAATGTCTTTAAATGTGCCTTTATCAAAGGCACATTTATGGATACTTGGGACGTCTACACACATACAGTGTGGACTGTTCCATAACTCAAAGAAATTCCTCGGTCGACGGAAGCCTTCGAATAAAAAATGTCTTTAAATGTGCCTTTATCAAAGGCACGTTTACAGATAATTGCAATATCTTGGTACATACAGCGAAATTTCTTATAAATGGACAGTTCCCATAACTGGAATAAATTCGTCGGCCTAAGAAAACTTCAGATAAAAAATGTCTTTAAATGTGCCTTTTTCAAAGGCACATTTATGGATACTTGGAACGTCTACACACATACAGTGTGGACAGTTTCATAACTCAAATAAATTCCTCGGTCGACGGAAGCCTTCGAATAAAAAATGTCTTTAAATGTGCCTTTATCAAAGGCACGTTTACAGATAATTGCAATATCTTGGTACATATAGCGAAATTTCTTACAAATGGACAGTTCCCATAACTGGAATAAATTCGTCGGTCGAAGAAAACTTCAGATAAAAAATGTCTTTAAATGTGCCTTTATCAAAGGCATGTTTATAGATACTGGCAACGTCTTAATACATACAGTGAAATTTCTAAAACTGACAGTTCTCATAACTAAAAGAATTTCGTCGGTCGATAGAAGCCATCAATTAAAAAATTTCTTTAACATTTGTAGATACTGGCAAGATCTATATATAGACAGTGAAATCTCTAATAACTGGACCATTTAAATAATCGGCAAAAGTTAAAAATTTAAATATCTTTAAACGTGCCTTTATCAAAGGAACGTTTATAGATACTTGCAACATCTGCAAATTAATTAAAAAGAATTTATTTTTTGTGGGTAGAGCTGGTCTCAACTTATCAGAAGATCGTTACAACTTTAACGGTTCAGGCGGTGGTATATTTTACTCTTGCCTAATTGCTTTGCTTTATTTAGTGTCTTTATTATAATATAACGTTTGTTAAATGTACGATTCTGTAGGTCGGTCTGTAGGTCATGACTGCAATTTACTTTAATCTCAGTGAGCGAAATGGGCAAGTTCATCGTAGCTGTAACTTTTATCTTGAGGTCTAGTCATTTGAAGTTGGAAAATTTTCATAAGTTGCCAAATTTTCTGCTTTATCAATGGCAGCCTTATAATTTTTATTCGGGTATGTTCCAGGTTTCGACTCGGATTGAAAACGAAAAATTTTTTGAATCCCCATAATTTATAAATTGGTGTTCTGAATTCAGCATGTTTTTCCACATTGGAAGTTTATGTTCCAAAAAAAATCTAAATGTCAACGGCTACAGCTACGCAAAAATCGACGGCGGTCAGCAAAAAGTTAAAAAAAAATTAACAAATTATAAAAGTAAAACAATTTGCAGAGTATGAAAACAAAGATATTCAAATTTTTCAATTAATTTTCTACGCGAATAAAAACAAAATTAATATTCTTAAAGAAACATAGAATGAAAATGAAATTATTCAATACTCTCAAAAAACACGACGAACGAAAATAAAATTATTTGCTTTTGGTTGATCTGCTTGATTTGATATACCGTTACATCGTACAACTTTTGAACATGAAACATGCTCTTGTTAGTTTAAATTCACATCAACAAATACAATGACCTTACAAGCTGGCTTTGATTTTACAATTTTTTAAAAGAGATTATTAATTATTTCTTCTTTTAGTTGCGTTATTTATCAGCGCGGCTGTTAGCCGGCTATAAGCATATCGACTACGTTGTCTTGGCACCATATGTTGTTAAAACAAAGTATTGCCTGATTATTACACTGCGATTTTACAACTAAATGCAATCGTATTATTATAATTATGTTTAAATGGATTTATATATATGAAATTAGTTTTAATTTCCTTCAAAAATTCATTTTTCTTTTTCAATAAGATCTAAATGCATTAAGATTTAGTTCAAAAAAGATTGACATATCAAACTTTATTATGTAGGGCAACTTTGTGTTTTCGAATATAAACAAAATTGTTGTATTTTTTTCATGTTTTTTTACACAAGTGAGATCTGCCAAAACCAAATTGAAATTTTTGGCAAAGTTTAAAAAAAATTTGTTTGCATTAATATTTCTGTGAAAAATAAATTTTTTTTGATGAAGTTCAATAAAAAACACTTCAAACTAAAAACCAAAATTGTATTTTTCTTAATAATGTTGGCATTTATAAGAATAAAGTACGATTCGTTTTACTTTCACCCACCCCTTACTACTCTAATTGAAAACGAATAAAAACATGGGGATGTGAATTGCAGCTAAACACCAAAAATGCTAAAGTAATCCACTTTCGAGTGAATTCGGATTCTAGAACATACCCGATTATTGTTCTTTGAAGACGACGTTTTATTTCATGTCTCACTTATTTTTAACCAAAAAATTTCTTTTTACATAAAAAGTAAAAAGAGCTAATATGTACGACATTGCCACGGCATTTTTTACGAATTTATTTAACCATTCAAGATCACAGACAAACCTAAGCAATAGTGGCGGATGTATTGGCCAAAAAGGATGTTGATTTAACACCTTGAGAGATAGTGTTACCTTGCATACCAGTTCGGTATCTACAGAAGGTCACAGAGTCTGGTTTGAGGGTTAAAGCACCGAAAATTTGGCGCAATACACAGACTTTTAAATCTTCTAGAATAATGTAGAGCTCTTTTGACCCTAAATCAACTAAGCTCCTTTTATCTTTGACCAGAAGTGATTGACTTCTTGTGAAAGCACCTGTTATGTTTTTCCGGCTAGTGCCATACATATAGAATTCTAGGTACACAAACATGTATCGAGAATGGGACAGTGTAGAGCGCTAAAATTTACTAAGTCTGAGTGGTAGTCATTCGAAACGGGCACTACGAACTGGGATGTCATACTGATAAGGTTATTGTCATTCAGTGGTATCGCTAAGGACCAATTTTTTCCTACGAAAGGTCTATGACTACCAAGTCCAACCTAACCTAAACAAGAGCGGCAAGCATTACGAGTTGTGTCGCTTAGCGCTAACTTTGAAGCGGCATACCTAAACAAGAGCGCTCTGTCAACAATACAACGATTAAAGTGAACTGTAGCGCATATTAATTTAACTTGCGCAATTAAAATTGTTTAGTGGAAAAAAAATGATAAACAATATTAAGAGTATTGAAGAAAAATAAACAGAACTTAGTCAAATTGCTCTATCGAAACATGAAAGCATTTTTAAAAGAGAACCAATTAAAAAATTATGCAAATATAAAAATAAAAAAAAATTTATTAAATTAATTTTTCAATTTTTATTAAAAAAATATTGTCTGTTCGTTAAGCTGAGTATATGCGTGCATTTTATTGGCCCTGATCAAATCATCAATCAGTACTCTTTAGCTGAATCATGTTTGGAAAGCTTCAAACTCACACTCGTACTTACACAAAAATTCACAAATACTAACTCAGAATTCCAAGTGTTTGTTGTATAGAAGTCTTTTAAACTATAATGTTCATTCGCTATGATACTTTCAAAATGAACGGACGTGTAAACTCGAAGTAATATTTTTACATAAGAATACTAAAGCAAAAAACAAACAAACAAAAATTCGCAATAGGTAAATACATACAGTTCCATACATACTATAAATAAAAAACATTTATTTTTTCTTCGCGTTTGTTCTTGTATTTTAAATACCTACAAGAGCGCGAAACAAATTGAAAACAATAAACATACTCTAATAAAACAAAAATATATGAAATAAGTGCAAATGACAACAACGCATATATCACAGTGACTGCAGAAGAAAAAATTGAAACAGCGAAATGAATACAAATGTTGATTAAAATATTAATTAAGCTTAAAGTCCATTTTAATCGTTAAAACATTTTATTTATAATTATTGATATTTTGATACTCATTGAGTATCATCTTCAAGAAAATTATGTTTGCTTAACAATAAAATTAATATTTTACAAAAATAATTTTAAAGTCTGACACAAATTATCCACAGTTGGCACAACCATCCATAAGCCAGGTCTTAAAATCTAATTCATTTATGTTACAAAAATATTTTACCAACCAAATTCCTTAAGCTAAATATGTTAAACTCCAACAAGACTTGCGCAAAAAGCGCCGCCAAAAAATGGAATGCATGACTCTAACCCAGACAGTAAATGCCTTTGTCCAGCATGATGCAGGAAATGTTGAAAATGCAATCTACTCTGTTGCAGAATTTATTAAATAAGCCATCAGCGAACACAAAAAAATTTTAATGATGAATGATGGATACGCAAATTGATGCAATGCGTATCTCTGAAAGTCATATGGCATCTAGAAGCTACTTTAAAATTAACGGATATACTTTATATGCCACAAAGGGCCACCGAGGAAGAGCTTGTGGTGACTCGGTAATACCAATAAAATCACTCCTCAAATATTATTTATTAGATGATCTTTGTGAAGGTTTACCCTCAAGCCTGGTGATTTCATCCATTTGTTGCCCACCTCCATATTTAAAATTTCTGAAAGTCAATGCAGCCACGTTTTCTGGCAGCTGGCGACTATAATGCTAAACATATGTTCTCAGGATCACGATTAATCACTACGAAGGGTTGTGTTTTTGGGAGATACGATATCTAAAATGGGTTTTAATCTAATTTCGGATGGACAGCCAACGTACTGGCAAACAGATTAACAACAAATTGCTGATGCTGTTGACTTTGGAATATTGCCTGTAAAAATGATTCAAGTTGAGGCTTCTTTAGAATTATCTTCAGACCACTAAATCATTATTGTAACCATATACTCAAATGAAACAGCATCACTCATTGCCGATTTAGCGATTATAATCACGCATAAAAATTAGTAACAAAATGCTCGTAGAATTGCCTAGTATAGCAAAAAAATTATCCTTCTAATTTTTAATGCTATCTTGCGGTTTCAACACTATCCCGTAGAATGGAAGGTTTTTATGATCACTATGATCCCTAAGCCCAGAAAAGATCACACGCTTGAGAAACTACTTGCGAGCAAGCTGACCCTAATACTAAACAGCTCTGGGTGTATTCCGGATCATCAATTTGGTTTCAGGATGAAACATAGCACCATTGAACAAACACACAGACGTATAAATGTAATAAGAACTGGTTTTGAGGAAAGTAATATTATTCAGCTCTTTTATTGACGTTTGGCATGTAGATTTAATAAATAAAATAAAGCGGAAGTTTTCATCGCAAATTTTTTAAGCACACCACAGCCAATGGCAGTGTATTAGGCAGTGTATCAAGGCAGTATATTAGGTCCATTCTGGTATTTGATATATGCCTCAGACATGCCAATAAGCAGTAATCTAAGTATCCATGAAAACATGCAAGAAAAATCTCTCATACATTTTAATATTGGAAAAATGGTTAAAAGCATGAAGAATGAAAGTAAACGATCAAGAATATATTTACATTACTTGGAAAAATGTTCCCCCATCCAAATTAATGATTTATTAATACCGCAACAGTGAATTCAAATAACTAGGCATTCACCTTGATCGTCCTTTGATATGGAAGTCGCACATTTACGCTAAATTGATGCAAATGAAATTAAAGGCGGCTCAAACTAATTGGCTAATGGGGAGAAATTCAATATTAAACCTAGATTGTAAATTTCGTCTATACAACGCGATCCTTAAACCAATATGGTGCTATGGAATTCAGTTGTGGCGCACCGTTTCAGCGTCCAATGGTTTCAAAATACATAAAAAACTAGAGTATTAGCCAAACCCAATAAACCCCAATAATCTACATTATAGAGGACGTAGTCGTCTGAGAAGAAGGAACACTCTTACTCTTAGCCGAACGTGATAGATGTGAAAACAACACAGGAGAAGGAAGGCTCAATTCTCTGGCATTGGCAAGACTTAAGTAAATAATACTATGGATTTAAGATTATTGTTCTTTGAAGACGACGTTTTATTTCATGTCTCACTTATTTTTAACCAAAAAATTTCTTTTTACATAAAAAGTAAAAAGAGCTAATATGTACGACATTGCCACGGCATTTTTTACGAATTTATTTAACCATTCAAGATCACAGACAAACCTAAGCAATAGTGGCGGATGTATTGGCCAAAAAGGATGTTGATTTAACACCTTGAGAGATAGTGTTACCTTGCATACCAGTTCGGTATCTACAGAAGGTCACAGAGTCTGGTTTGAGGGTTAAAGCACCGAAAATTTGGCGCAATACACAGACTTTTAAATCTTCTAGAATAATGTAGAGCTCTTTTGACCCTAAATCAACTAAGCTCCTTTTATCTTTGACCAGAAGTGATTGACTTCTTGTGAAAGCACCTGTTATGTTTTTCCGGCTAGTGCCATACATATAGAATTCTAGGTACACAAACATGTATTGAGAATGGGACAGTGTAGAGCGCTAAAATTTACTAAGTCTGAGTGGTAGTCATTCGAAACGGGCACTACGAACTGGGATGTCATACTGATAAGGTTATTGTCATTCAGTGGTATCGCTAAGGACCAATTTTTTCCTACGAAAGGTCTATGACTACCAAGTCCAACCTAACCTAAACAAGAGCGGCAAGCATTACGAGTTGTGTCGCTTAGCGCTAACTTTGAAGCGGCATACCTAAACAAGAGCGCTCTGTCAACAATACAACGATTAAAGTGAACTGTAGCGCATATTAATTTAACTTGCGCAATTAAAATTGTTTAGTGGAAAAAAATGATAAACAATATTAAGAGTATTGAAGAAAAATAAACAGAACTTAGTCAAATTGCTCTATCGAAACATGAAAGCATTTTTAAAAGAGAACCAATAAAAAAATTATGCAAGTATAAAAATAAAAAAAAATTTATTAAATTAATTTTTCAATTTTTATTAAAAAAATATTGTCTGTTCGTTAAGCTGAGTATATGCGTGCATTTTATTGGCCCTGATCAAATCATCAATCAGTACTCTTTAGCTGAATCATGTTTGGAAAGCTTCAAACTCACACTCGTACTTACACAAAAATTCACAAATACTAACTCAGAATTCCAAGTGTTTGTTGTATAGAAGTCTTTTAAACTATAATGTTCATTCGCTATGATACTTTCAAAATGAACGGACGTGTAAACTCGAAGTAATATTTTTACATAAGAATACTAAAGCAAAAAACAAACAAACAAAAATTCGCAACAGGTAAATACATACAGTTCCATACATACTATAAATAAAAAACATTTATTTTTTCTTCGCGTTTGTTCTTGTATTTTAAATACCTACAAGAGCGCGAAACAAATTGAAAACAATAAACATACTCTAATAAAACAAAAATATATGAAATAAGTGCAAATGACAACAACGCATATATCACAGTGACTGCAGAAGAAAAAATTGAAACAGCGAAATGAATACAAATGTTGATTAAAATATTAATTAAGCTTAAAGTCCATTTTAATCGTTAAAACATTTTATTTATAATTATTGATATTTTGATACTCATTGAGTATCATCTTCAAGAAAATTATGTTTGCTTAACAATAAAATTAATATTTTACAAAAATAATTTTAAAGTCTGACACAAATTATCCACAGTTGGCACAACCATCCATAAGCCAGGTCTTAAAATCTAATTCATTTATGTTACAAAAATATTTTACCAACCAAATTCCTTAAGCTAAATATGTTAAACTCCAACAAGACTTGCGCAAAAAGCGCCGCCAAAAAATGGAATGCATGACTCTAACCCAGACAGTAAATGCCTTTGTCCAGCATGATGCAGGAAATGTTGAAAATGCAATCTACTCTGTTGCAGAATTTATTAAATAAGCCATCAGCGAACACAAAAAAATTTTAATGATGAATGATGGATACGCAAATTGATGCAATGCGTATCTCTGAAAGTCATATGGCATCTAGAAGCTACTTTAAAATTAACGGATATACTTTATATGCCACAAAGGGCCACCGAGGAAGAGCTTGTGGTGACTCGGTAATACCAATAAAATCACTCCTCAAATATTATTTATTAGATGATCTTTGTGAAGGTTTACCCTCAAGCCTGGTGATTTCATCCATTTGTTGCCCACCTCCATATTTAAAATTTCTGAAAGTCAATGCAGCCACGTTTTCTGGCAGCTGGCGACTATAATGCTAAACATATGTTCTCAGGATCACGATTAATCACTACGAAGGGTTGTGTTTTTGGGAGATACGATATCTAAAATGGGTTTTAATCTAATTTCGGATGGACAGCCAACGTACTGGCAAACAGATTAACAACAAATTGCTGATGCTGTTGACTTTGGAATATTGCCTGTAAAAATGATTCAAGTTGAGGCTTCTTTAGAATTATCTTCAGACCACTAAATCATTATTGTAACCATATACTCAAATGAAACAGCATCACTCATTGCCGATTTAGCGATTATAATCACGCATAAAAATTAGTAACAAAATGCTCGTAGAATTGCCTAGTATAGCAAAAAAATTATCCTTCTAATTTTTAATGCTATCTTGCGGTTTCAACACTATCCCGTAGAATGGAAGGTTTTTATGATCACTATGATCCCTAAGCCCAGAAAAGATCACACGCTTGAGAAACTACTTGCGAGCAAGCTGACCCTAATACTAAACAGCTCTGGGTGTATTCCGGATCATCAATTTGGTTTCAGGATGAAACATAGCACCATTGAACAAACACACAGACGTATAAATGTAATAAGAACTGGTTTTGAGGAAAGTAATATTATTCAGCTCTTTTATTGACGTTTGGCATGTAGATTTAATAAATAAAATAAAGCGGAAGTTTTCATCGCAAATTTTTTAAGCACACCACAGCCAATGGCAGTGTATTAGGCAGTGTATCAAGGCAGTATATTAGGTCCATTCTGGTATTTGATATATGCCTCAGACATGCCAATAAGCAGTAATCTAAGTATCCATGAAAACATGCAAGAAAAATCTCTCATACATTTTAATATTGGAAAAATGGTTAAAAGCATGAAGAATGAAAGTAAACGATCAAGAATATATTTACATTACTTGGAAAAATGTTCCCCCATCCAAATTAATGATTTATTAATACCGCAACAGTGAATTCAAATAACTAGGCATTCACCTTGATCGTCCTTTGATATGGAAGTCGCACATTTACGCTAAATTGATGCAAATGAAATTAAAGGCGGCTCAAACTAATTGGCTAATGGGGAGAAATTCAATATTAAACCTAGATTGTAAATTTCGTCTATACAACGCGATCCTTAAACCAATATGGTGCTATGGAATTCAGTTGTGGCGCACCGTTTCAGCGTCCAATGGTTTCAAAATACATAAAAAACTAGAGTATTAGCCAAACCCAATAAACCCCAATAATCTACATTATAGAGGACGTAGTCGTCTGAGAAGAAGGAACACTCTTACTCTTAGCCGAACGTGATAGATGTGAAAACAACACAGGAGAAGGAAGGCTCAATTCTCTGGCATTGGCAAGACTTAAGTAAATAATACTATGGATTTAAGATTATTGTTCTTTGAAGACGACGTTTTATTTCATGTCTCACTTATTTTTAACCAAAAAATTTCTTTTTACATAAAAAGTAAAAAGAGCTAATATGTACGACATTGCCACGGCATTTTTTACGAATTTATTTAACCATTCAAGATCACAGACAAACCTAAGCAATAGTGGCGGATGTATTGGCCAAAAAGGATGTTGATTTAACACCTTGAGAGATAGTGTTACCTTGCATACCAGTTCGGTATCTACAGAAGGTCACAGAGTCTGGTTTGAGGGTTAAAGCACCGAAAATTTGGCGCAATACACAGACTTTTAAATCTTCTAGAATAATGTAGAGCTCTTTTGACCCTAAATCAACTAAGCTCCTTTTATCTTTGACCAGAAGTGATTGACTTCTTGTGAAAGCACCTGTTATGTTTTTCCGGCTAGTGCCATACATATAGAATTCTAGGTACACAAACATGTATTGAGAATGGGACAGTGTAGAGCGCTAAAATTTACTAAGTCTGAGTGGTAGTCATTCGAAACGGGCACTACGAACTGGGATGTCATACTGATAAGGTTATTGTCATTCAGTGGTATCGCTAAGGACCAATTTTTTCCTACGAAAGGTCTATGACTACCAAGTCCAACCTAACCTAAACAAGAGCGGCAAGCATTACGAGTTGTGTCGCTTAGCGCTAACTTTGAAGCGGCATACCTAAACAAGAGCGCTCTGTCAACAATACAACGATTAAAGTGAACTGTAGCGCATATTAATTTAACTTGCGCAATTAAAATTGTTTAGTGGAAAAAAATGATAAACAATATTAAGAGTATTGAAGAAAAATAAACAGAACTTAGTCAAATTGCTCTATCGAAACATGAAAGCATTTTTAAAAGAGAACCAATAAAAAAATTATGCAAGTATAAAAATAAAAAAAAATTTATTAAATTAATTTTTCAATTTTTATTAAAAAAATATTGTCTGTTCGTTAAGCTGAGTATATGCGTGCATTTTATTGGCCCTGATCAAATCATCAATCAGTACTCTTTAGCTGAATCATGTTTGGAAAGCTTCAAACTCACACTCGTACTTACACAAAAATTCACAAATACTAACTCAGAATTCCAAGTGTTTGTTGTATAGAAGTCTTTTAAACTATAATGTTCATTCGCTATGATACTTTCAAAATGAACGGACGTGTAAACTCGAAGTAATATTTTTACATAAGAATACTAAAGCAAAAAACAAACAAACAAAAATTCGCAACAGGTAAATACATACAGTTCCATACATACTATAAATAAAAAACATTTATTTTTTCTTCGCGTTTGTTCTTGTATTTTAAATACCTACAAGAGCGCGAAACAAATTGAAAACAATAAACATACTCTAATAAAACAAAAATATATGAAATAAGTGCAAATGACAACAACGCATATATCACAGTGACTGCAGAAGAAAAAATTGAAACAGCGAAATGAATACAAATGTTGATTAAAATATTAATTAAGCTTAAAGTCCATTTTAATCGTTAAAACATTTTATTTATAATTATTGATATTTTGATACTCATTGAGTATCATCTTCAAGAAAATTATGTTTGCTTAACAATAAAATTAATATTTTACAAAAATAATTTTAAAGTCTGACACAAATTATCCACAGTTGGCACAACCATCCATAAGCCAGGTCTTAAAATCTAATTCATTTATGTTACAAAAATATTTTACCAACCAAATTCCTTAAGCTAAATATGTTAAACTCCAACAAGACTTGCGCAAAAAGCGCCGCCAAAAAATGGAATGCATGACTCTAACCCAGACAGTAAATGCCTTTGTCCAGCATGATGCAGGAAATGTTGAAAATGCAATCTACTCTGTTGCAGAATTTATTAAATAAGCCATCAGCGAACACAAAAAAATTTTAATGATGAATGATGGATACGCAAATTGATGCAATGCGTATCTCTGAAAGTCATATGGCATCTAGAAGCTACTTTAAAATTAACGGATATACTTTATATGCCACAAAGGGCCACCGAGGAAGAGCTTGTGGTGACTCGGTAATACCAATAAAATCACTCCTCAAATATTATTTATTAGATGATCTTTGTGAAGGTTTACCCTCAAGCCTGGTGATTTCATCCATTTGTTGCCCACCTCCATATTTAAAATTTCTGAAAGTCAATGCAGCCACGTTTTCTGGCAGCTGGCGACTATAATGCTAAACATATGTTCTCAGGATCACGATTAATCACTACGAAGGGTTGTGTTTTTGGGAGATACGATATCTAAAATGGGTTTTAATCTAATTTCGGATGGACAGCCAACGTACTGGCAAACAGATTAACAACAAATTGCTGATGCTGTTGACTTTGGAATATTGCCTGTAAAAATGATTCAAGTTGAGGCTTCTTTAGAATTATCTTCAGACCACTAAATCATTATTGTAACCATATACTCAAATGAAACAGCATCACTCATTGCCGATTTAGCGATTATAATCACGCATAAAAATTAGTAACAAAATGCTCGTAGAATTGCCTAGTATAGCAAAAAAATTATCCTTCTAATTTTTAATGCTATCTTGCGGTTTCAACACTATCCCGTAGAATGGAAGGTTTTTATGATCACTATGATCCCTAAGCCCAGAAAAGATCACACGCTTGAGAAACTACTTGCGAGCAAGCTGACCCTAATACTAAACAGCTCTGGGTGTATTCCGGATCATCAATTTGGTTTCAGGATGAAACATAGCACCATTGAACAAACACACAGACGTATAAATGTAATAAGAACTGGTTTTGAGGAAAGTAATATTCACCCCTATCATGAATAAAATGTGAAATTTTTATTCCCATAAGGTTTTCATTTCCCAAGTAGGGAAATTTGCTATCATGAATATCACGGGAATGATTGTTTTGCTATCAATATATAGTGAGTGTACGATAGGGAAGAAGAAAATATAAATACAACGTAAAAATTATTGAAAATTTGTGGGTATGTGATGTAAATTTAAGTCTTATAATTAATATACACAAATTTGTAGTTTAAAAGGTAAAAATGTTCAGAATTGGTGCCATTATATCACTACAATAAGAGGAGATTCAGCAACAGCGGATACCTCGTCGTGCTTTGCGAGATGCATCTAATCCGCAATCCACTTTTTGGAAGGTGCTCTCTAAAGTGTTGGATGCTTTAGAAAGAAATCTCTGCGCAGAATGGATAAAATATCCGTCAGAAGAAGAAACCACAGCTAATTGTCAGGAGTTCTACCGAAAATGTGGCATACCCAGGCTTCATCGGGTGTATGGATGGAATACACATCAATAATGTAAGTCCAAATAAAAACAACCACCATTATTACAACAGAAAAGAAAATTACAGTTTGAATACCACTCTCGTAGTTAAGTATACATTATACATTCATAAATATAATAGCTTGTAATTATGTATATATACAATTTACGATTTTTTAGATATGCGATAGTAATATGAGAATTACGTTCGTTGATGCCACATATCCCGGATCCTGCCACGATTCCTTCATGTGGAATACAAGCCCGTACAGACGTGTGATGGAGCAAAATTTCTTACAAGAAGGGGCACATATATGGCTACTAGGTGAGTGAAAATTTACAAATCAATATATATAAGTGTACAGGTATGATTTATTTATAATGTAATATGAACATTTTTAGGAGACGCCGGATATCCCTTGGAGCCGTGGTTATTGATGCCGAATATAACTCCTGCCCATCGCTCAAAACCACATGCAATGGGTCGGTTATTTTGCATCCTATTGAGAAGCATGTTATGTTGCACACTATTTATTGATTTAGACCTAAAAATAGTTTTTAGTTAATTTATATATCCATTAAAATGTAACAACTACTTACATTTTTTTCTAGTTCCCCAAAGAAAATAAAGTGAACAAATTGACACAAAAAATGGGAAAAATGTCTTTGAAAAATCCATTCATGATAAGGCGAACTTTTGAATGGGAACATTTTTTTGTGCATGTCATTCACCGCTGAATTACATATCAGAAAATGGGAACAAATTTTATGGGAAAAATTATTCATGATCGCACTTTTGGGAAATGGGAAAAAATATTAGGGGAAAAATTATTCATGATAGGGGTGATTATTCAGCTCTTTTATTGACGTTTGGCATGTAGATTTAATAAATAAAATAAAGCGGAAGTTTTCATCGCAAATTTTTTAAGCACACCACAGCCAATGGCAGTGTATTAGGCAGTGTATCAAGGCAGTATATTAGGTCCATTCTGGTATTTGATATATGCCTCAGACATGCCAATAAGCAGTAATCTAAGTATCCATGAAAACATGCAAGAAAAATCTCTCATACATTTTAATATTGGAAAAATGGTTAAAAGCATGAAGAATGAAAGTAAACGATCAAGAATATATTTACATTACTTGGAAAAATGTTCCCCCATCCAAATTAATGATTTATTAATACCGCAACAGTGAATTCAAATAACTACTTAGGCATTCACCTTGATCGTCCTTTGATATGGAAGTCGCACATTTACGCTAAATTGATGCAAATGAAATTAAAGGCGGCTCAAACTAATTGGCTAATGGGGAGAAATTCAATATTAAACCTAGATTGTAAATTTCGTCTATACAACGCGATCCTTAAACCAATATGGTGCTATGGAATTCAGTTGTGGCGCACCGTTTCAGCGTCCAATGGTTTCAAAATACATAAAAAACTAGAGTATTAGCCAAACCCAATAAACCCCAATAATCTACATTATAGAGGACGTAGTCGTCTGAGAAGAAGGAACACTCTTACTCTTAGCCGAACGTGATAGATGTGAAAACAACACAGGAGAAGGAAGGCTCAATTCTCTGGCATTGGCAAGACTTAAGTAAATAATACTATGGATTTAAGATTAAAATGTTTATTGTTAGTTCAATGAAATTTGAAGATTCAATAAATAAGAAATAGTATTAAAATATATGTTTTGCAAATGAAAAGTGGAAAAATATGATTGCATTCTATGGAATTCTTATATAGTATTTGTTGATCTTTGCATTAGTACATGAGTGTGAATGCTTTCCAAATATGATTCGGATACTGATTGAAATGCAGGCATATATTCAACTAAACCAACAACAAACAATAAATCTCAAATAAAAAAATGTATTCATCTAAGCCATTGACCTTCGTAGACTAGTAGGTAGTGTACTAGACTCGTAGTGCGAAGGTCCCAGGTTCGAATCCTGCCGCAGAACTCTGGCAGTTGTGTTTGATAATTAAAGGGAGCGCACAACAAGCCTTCACTGGCTTAAGTGTATGTCGTATGACATGGGCTATCACACCCCTCCAATCAACCTAACCTAACCTAACCTAAGCCATTGATTTTAAATTTGTTTTACATTTCTAATTTTGTAATACAACTATAATCAAATCGTAAAATTATTTATAGCTATTTTAGAGAATATTTAGAGAAATTAGAGAAGCTATTGTAAACAGTTTGGCGTAAATATCCTCCACTAAATGACCATTTTTGGCTAAAAGATGAAAACCATTCTTCTTGTGCATATATTGCGAAAAAGCTTAAGTAACATCATTTTTAAATTTCAATTTTTCATCACAATCGGTAACTTAAAAGTTTATAAGCTTTAGAATTGTTATCACGAATGCAGATATAAACTAATTTTGCAGTATCCATGCAAAGACATTGAATACAAACACTTATCCTGTTAAATTTTGCGTTTATCCCTTAAGGCACAATGTGGTTCACTCAAGTTTTTAAGTAGCTGGGAGAAAGATGGAGAAAGAATTTGGTCTCATCCCTATTTTTCGCCCGGCTGAATTAAAAGCTGAGCTAGAAAACTTGACGTATGTGAACCAGGTATTATTGTTTCCTATTGGTAGAAAAACGAATGGTATTCTTAAGGAGCAACAAGGATACAAGTTCATTTTTCGACTTGGTATTAAGTTGGGAAAAATACTACTCGTACTCACCCTTCTCCCAAAAAATTTTTCACTGGAAATATTTTCCTAACCAATCGTGAGGAAAATTTCACCTTTCCGCTCTATATGTAATGGGGAACTGTTGGAAAGGTGTTAGCCAATAGCAGAGAAACAGTCAATTGAATTCTGAAATTAATAAAAAAAGTATATAAAGTATATAAAAAATACAAAATCCAAATTTTTAATATCGATTTCGCTGTAGTGCATACAGTTTGTCGGAAAAATCTTTGCAAATGAAAGAAATGAAAAAACTTCCGAAAAAACATTAGTATTTTATTTTAATAGCCAACTTTTTATTAATTTTTTATTTTATTTCTTATATAAGTATCCTTATTAAAATTCTATAAAGATATTATTATGGCTATTGAAAATGGGAAAAGATTTTGTGTGCTGTGAAATAAATGTTTGCACTTTTAAGTTCAAATCGATAAAATGTTTAATTTCCTGTGGATTTATTGGAGTTTTAGTTATTAGTATTTGCTGTGTCTATCTTGAGCATCTATTACTGCTATCAAACTTCCGAACTTTGGAATTTCATATTTTTTATACATTTTTCCCCATTCTTCTTTAATGGATATTATTGATTCATGTCAATTTGTTCTGGGATCTTTTTTCGACATTTTTCTTAGATGGACAAACTGATTTTCGTAGGATTCATGTTAGGACTCTGGGTAGGGGTACCTCAATTGCTTTGGTGCAGGTGTATAATAACCAGGACCTGCACAAATAAGACATGTGTTGGATCATTACCTTGCTACAATTTTTATATAAAATTTTAAATTCAAATTTCCGCACACTAGCGGTAGTTTATAAACATTGATAATTTTTTGGGGGTCCATCGTGGTAGTAGGAGTACAATATAATTTTCGCACCATCACAGAAAATAACGTCATTCCAGTACTCAATATTTTTCGATAGGACCATTGTGCTGGAACTAGAAAAATAGGATATGAGAGGGAGGATAGAGGGAGTTGTGTTTGTGGACATTTGATTTGAACCTCTCTCCATTCAAGATGACAAATAAAGACATCTGTAGGGAGATCGTAAAGACATATGTACGAGCCGCTAGACCAAATAACAAATTGTTTCTGTAGTGTGGACTCGGTCTATGGTCAAATGAGTAGGAATGGCTTGTGCTTTAATGGCTTTAGACTAGTACTCCAAAGGTGGCAGGTTTGATTCCTGCCGCAGACTCCGGGAGTTTGTGCAGATAAGCCAGGTAGCTTCTCTGTTTGTGTTTGTTTAAAAAATCTTCAAAGAAGTAGATAGGGTTGGAAGTTTTACATAAAAGGTCATTAAGAAAAATTAGAAACAGGGACCTTATGGTACCCCTGAATTTACCTTGAACTCGTCTGATATGATCCCATCTTTAACAACTCCTATAGTGCAATCCCTCAGAAAGCCCGATATAAACTGAATGAAAACATTATAGACAACAAAAACAACAAGTTTTAACAGAAGTGCTCCATGCCAGACCCTGTCAAACACCTTGCAGATATCCAGAGCCGCCACCTTACTTTCGCCAAAATGGTGTATTCACCATTCTATTGAATGACACCATTTTTCTGAGAGGAGTGCCAGTAGGTCACCAGTAGAGCGGCCCCTACGGAATCCATACTGGCGGTTATTGCGTAGAAAGTTGGACTCTAGATAAGTACCTTACAAGATGGAAGTTAACCATACCTTTCATCAGTATGGAAAGTACCGTACAGATCGCTACTGGCGGTGATTTTTAGGACTACTAGCCTCTCCTTTTTTGGGGATTGGAAATTCACCAGCATGGTACAATGTACTGAAAAGATTGGTTAATGGACGAGCTAGTAGCGAACAGCACTGCTTCAAGAGCAGTGCTGGGATTCCATACGGTGCAGGAGATTTATTTTTATTGAGATCAGCCAAAATCTTTTTAACTGCACGTGCTCGAAAGAATATTTTTGGCATAGTTGCAGATACTCTTTTGAGGTCGGGCAGTGGTTGATTGCTAATGGACGAGCTAGTGGCGAACAACACTTCTTCAACATCAATGCTGGAATTCCATCCGGTCAAAGAAATTTATTTAAATTTTTAATAATTTTCGGATGGTTTCATGTGAAACACTCAGCCCATAATCATCATTTAGTTTAAGAGCTAGTACTCTTGTGCTGCTTTTATTTATAATGCTTTCAACTCGCCAAGTCACTTTTTTTCTGCCTGGTGATTCTTTTAATTCAAGCCTTCTTTGTTGGTGTCATTATTTTTAGATGGAACATAGTAGCGATCTCCTTGGCTGATTTACCTTTATAATAATTCAAATACATAAATTTAATAATAATTTTATTAACACGTTTTCCTGGACATTTCTAAATTTAAATATGCGTTCATTTATTGTGCGTAGAATAATTATTTCGCAAATAAACACTTTGCAACCTCTTTCACATAAAATTCGCAGAATACGATCGCATTTGTTTATGTTTTCCCCATTATGCAAAGATTTTTTGACAGCATTCATATTCAGCAAATATCATTTATTGTTATTGCCAAGAGTATGTTTTTATTTTTCGATGTTGGCATCTCACACATTTTCAACAGTTTTTTTACGGCTATTTGATATTTTTGACAAACTGTATGTACCACAAAGTAGACCAGAGGTGAAAATTTTGCCGTTTGCAGTTTAGTACGGAGTTCGGCCTCAACATCGTTTTTCGAAAGGAACCTACAAAATTCAGGATGTTCAATTGTGAAACAAATTTTTTATTGCTGGTACGCAGTTCAAAAACACGGAATTTTTTACTTTTGTTGTCTAATACAGGTATGTCTTAACTCTTAGTGGAGACTTTTTCCGTCAATTGAAACAGGCAATAAAGGCATTAAGGCAAAATTCAAGCACTAGTTTGATCAAGGCTTACGTAGATTGAAAAGAAGTTTCTGACATTTATTCCTATCACAAGGACGTCATAAGTATACATAGTTGAAGATTTTTCTTAATCAACTTAAACAAAAACTAATGTGCAGGCAGTTGTTTGATTACGGAATTTTTTACATTTCGTATTGTTTGTGCGTTTTTAATTAATTTAATTTTTTTTGTTGTCATTTAAGAATTGATGAATTTGTGTGCAAAAAAAATAGATTTTTACCTATAAGATTATTCTTCCGTGTAGGGAGTATAACCATATATATATATATATATATATATATATATATATATATATATATATATATATATATATATATATATATATATATATATATCCCTTCGTCAAGCACATATTTTGAGCCCTTAGTTCTGGCACATGGTGTCTGGCCAGACACCTATACATTTACATGCATTTGTATGGAAATAAGGGCTGTTTGCCGTTAAAGTTTTTACTAAGATAGGAAAATATTTGTTATATTTTGTGTTTCTATTTCTTTTTACTATGTTATTAGCTACCTGAGGAAGAAAAAATAGACCTGAAAAAATCTTTGGAATGAAAAGGGCAACAATTTTTTTGTTCTATATATATTTCTCTTTATTATGGGTAAAGTAATAAATGTTTATGACAAAATAGAAAATTATTATGAAGAATACATTGATTTTTTTATTCAGAATTTTGCGGAAGGCAACAAAAGCATAAATAATCTACTTTTGAATGTTGCTGACAAACAGGATTGTTGCATTTGCAGCAAAAAAGCGTGTCTTACGGCGTATTTTGTCACCTTGCTGCAGGCAAATTCTGCAATCTTTTTTGGCAGCTAATGTGTCTGTACCAATGCGTGAAGCCACATTAAGGTTTGCTATATTGAGAGGTCTCCCAAAGAACGCTTCAAATGCTATACGAGTTGTTGGTTGAGCCACAATGTGCGGATTATTGATGCGATTTTCAACGTTGGCCAGTACCAATTGCTTTGCAAGTTTATGTAAAAATATGCGTCTTCTTTCTTTTCTTGTATTTTCATCATTTAGCTTACATATAATGTAACTTGCCAATGCCATCACATCAATCATGTTGCAGAAAAACGCGTATGTCCAGCGTCTGGTTGGCCGTTTTGTTGTGTAATGAGTTAGCATTTGATCCATCGTATCGACTCCGGCTTTAGTTGAATTATAAAATAAAATTGCCTCCGGTTTCATGGCTACGCCTTCAACATGTTTCGTGTAATGCACGGTTGAAATTAAATTGACTGCCTTATTTTTTTTTGGGCACGTAGCTGCAAAGTGCAACAAGATTTTCATGAAAACCAAACACACTTGAAAGAATTGGTCGTATGGTGCTCTTCATAACTTCCTTAGGAAGACATCTTTTGTTTGCTCGAATGGTGCCAACAAATGCCAGTCCCATAGCAGCAAGTCGTTTAGCGCCGTTCAATGAGGTGAAAAAATTATCAGAAATAATTGTTCTGCCGCTGTTTGCGTAACAATTTGCGAAATACATTAGAACGTTTTCACCTTGATTTATCTCCCGATTGTCTCCTTCCTTTCCAGTGTATAGTTTTCCTTTCAATGGAAATTTAGTCTTAGCATCGCATGCCCACCAAACTTTGATCCCATACCTTGCAGGTTTTGATGGGATATATTGGGTGAACTTTGTGCGCCCACGATACGGAAACAACTGCTCATCGATGGTGATATTTTCATAAGGTTCATAATAATTTTGCAGATTTTCATTGAGAAAATTCCAAAGGTCCCGGATAGGAGCTGCTTTATCTGTCGGAATGCCCGCGTACGACTATTATCGAAACGAATATATCTGGACAGAGTAATGAATCGTTTGTGCGACATAGCTGCACGGAATATGGGCAGCGAATCAGAACGCCACAATATACTGGAGTCTTGCATATTATTATGGCTGAGACCAGAAGCCAACAAAATCCCAATGAATGCATCTAGCCGACTTCATTTGCTGCTTCAGCATCATTTCCACTTTCTTCTTCTTCATCTACGTCTTCATCACTATCATAAAGTTCGTTAGGTTCAATTTCCAAATCATTTTCTATGTCTGATGCATCATCTTCTGGCACATAATCAGCAATGTCGTCACCATCGTTTTCAAAAACATCATCATTTTCATCAGCTTCTACCTGACTTTGAAAATCACGCACTAATGCCTCTGACAATTGGGGTTGCAAATTCGCGCTACGCAAGCGTGTATTATAAATAAATTCCAGTTCATCAGCCATAATATACTAACAACGCAACAAATCTACCTGCGTAAAATTATTCACAAGTTCAAAATTACCGCACAAAAACTAGATTACTTCTTCCCTGTTCAACGTTCAATGAATAACTAACTCACAAACAAAATCAGAAGAAAGAAAGAAGCATAAAAGAATAAAGTAAATACAAATTCCCAACTCGTGCCATGTGCTTTGCCTATGCGTTCATACAAAATGCATAGGGGTCTGACCAGACACCATGTACCAAAAGTAAGGTGAAGATTTCTTATTTGGCTTTTTTGTCCTGTTCCAAGGACTTTTTTTCAATTATTAATTTATACATCGAAAGCTAAAAATTTTTTGGGAGATTACCTGAAATTACAGCCATGTACCTAAAATAGAAGTATGCTAAATTGAAGCATGAAAATGAAATATGTCTGGCCAGAACCATGTGCCACTTCGAGGGATATAGTATATATATATATATATATATATATATATATATATATATATATATATATCACTTTCCACTGAATTTGCATGGGTTCCTAGATTTGGAACTTGAATTTTTTGTATGCCATCTATAATATTTTTATTATAATTATAATTTGTTACGAAAACCTTTTATTCTTATAAACGAGTACATCTAACGTGCGCTGTTCAATGAAGTGGGCGAAAAATTCAAAATAGCAATTTCTATTTAGAGGGGAATGGAAATTTTATGGAAACATAAACAGGGGTGATTATGTACTCCTTTCACTCAAGAAAAATCGAAATGTAACTACCGGTATGTTTCTAATCGTTCTAGACTTCGATATCCAGCACTTAAATACTTCACAGTTAAATATGAAAAAAAATGCAAAATCAAGTGCACTTATTAATATGTAGAAGATGTGCAACAGTTATGGAGTGTATTGCTTGTATGTAAGTATGTACACAAATGAATTTTAAATAAAAATACACAGATTGAAAAAAAATTGTTCCTTATATTATATAGTCAAGGTATGTATATTTGTAAATAGACGATGTATATATAAAAACGTGCAATAATAATGTGGTCGACGTAATAACATGTAGGATAGAATCGTTAGATCAGACAATAATGACGGTTTCTAATTGTGATTGTATCAACCAACTTTTTTCTTTGAGTGTGCTGATGTACACTAAATTAACACTACAATAATATACATATACATATATATATATATATATATATATATATATATATATATATATATATATATATATATATATATATATATATATATATATATATATATATATATATATATATATATATATATATATATATATATATATATATATATATATATATATATATATATATATATATATATACACACATATATATATATATATATATATATATATATATATATATATATATATATATATATATACATATATATATATATATATATATATATATATATATATATATATATATATATATATATATATTATTTATATATTTCTTGAATATTCCACATACAATTACAAATAATATTACAACTTTGGTGTTAACCAAGGGACTGTTAACTCAACTTTGCAAAACTTATCTATTATCTCGTGAAAATTGCAAACTCTACATATGAAATGTTAACGCGTAAATAAATACCTTGACATTAATTACTACAATATACATAGTCCCAATATAATTTTCAGAATACAAATATAAGTTTAATCTGAATGTTATAGACAGATGAGGTTTTATCTCTTTTCTACAATATAACGCTTAACGAATAATTTTGTTAGACAAAAACTTAATTTCCGCCACTGCACGTTACTTCACTTACTTATGTGGATTCCTTACTTCAACTTACTGGTTGAAGTAAGGACTCCACATAATATATTAGTCTGAAATAAAACATACCGAAAGAAGAAAGAATTTTGTTTAATAATTTAAAGGTTTATTTAAAGAACAACTTGTCATCAAATTACAAAGACGAATAATATAACAGTACTTCAGCACTTTTTAGTTAATTTAACTTTATGTGAAATGATTCTAAAAGAACAGTTACTGCCATACCTAAATAAAAGCGTCAAGCGCAACGTTTTTTACGATGAGCTTTAACGCTGAAATGCCATACCTAAATAAAAGCGTCAACGTTATGTCAAAACGATTAAAACAGGGTTATCGAACAAACAAATCAAACAACCCTGATTATTTTAACAGGTTGCCGGACGACATTGTTGTTTGTGATTTTGTTATTAAAATTTTGTTATTTAAATTAAAATTAAAATAAAATAATTAAAATTTGAAAAAATTAGTTATTTAGAAGAGTTAGAAGATTTTTTTCTCATTTGGTAACTTTTAAAGCGAATTTTGGTTGTAAAAATTTTTTGGGTGTGGCAGCACTAAGCATTAATGACACATTAAAAAAATAAACAATAGTACTTCTGCAGTCAACTTCACTTCTTTACGCGTAGTCAAAATCGGATTTTCCAATAGCAAAGCGTTGACGCCGCGTTATTTCGGTATGCTCCATACAAAATGTATGGGCATGAGAACTTTTGACAGCCAGACAACGCTTGACGCGCCAATTTAGGTATGGCAGCTAGGCATGTGAAAGGGAAATACTCAACACATACTTATATTTTCTTACTTTGTACTGCGCCTTTCATTTTGTATTTTTTCGACGTCCCATTTATGCACGGTTGATTCTTATCTGTGCCTGATTGAGCATACTGGTAAACTTTCCAGATTTTGATCAGCTTTATCTATTTATTTTATGTACATATATACATATATCATTTCCATAAATATTTGCATTATTCATAACAAAATTTTCTTCTTTGGAAATAGAAAAATTATGGTATATTGAGATAAAGCCTTATAATTGCTAGTTGATGACTTTCTCATACCTCATCTCTGCCATCTGAAAACAAAGGCTAAGGTCAACATTCGTACCCTGCTCTATATTCGCGCAATACTGTTTGCTTATTAGAAACAATGTTCAATTTTAGTTATTAACCCATCGTTCACCACACTTCTGAGGATTTCTGCAAGCTGCTAAAAATATTTGTTCTCAAAAATAATTAATTTAATTTTTTATTGAAAAAATAGTTAAACAATAATTTTCTTTATTCATTTATTTATTTATAAACCCTTCTACCTTTCATAATTTTCATATCGTGCTCCTTTGGCTGAAATAGAGCAAATTCTATTATTTACGATTTCCTTCACAGTTTTTTCTTTTCAGTATTTGCGGTTCTTGAAGGGTTAAATTTCATTACTAATGGAAAACAAAATAAATATTCCAAACTTTCTAATGGCCCATATAATTTCGCAGGTCATTTAACTCTGATGGTAACAGATGATTCTAGTGTTGCTGTTATTTTCTACCTTTATTCGAATAAAAATTGGTTATTATAGATATCTTTTCATTGAATTTTATCGCCATATTTTATTTTTATTCGTTCTCTGCGATTTGAGGTGCTATTTTTTGTTTCTTATACACGTACCAATATAGAACGTGATCAGTCAATATGAGCATTATCAAAAATGTTTTTGTCTGAATTTATTCGACTTTCGGACAGTTTGGTGGAATTTTCTTCAGATTCAAAGGAAAGATTTCTGTTAGTTCAGTTTATGCGATAAATGTTCATGTGGACGATGCCCACGTGGTGCAGTATTAAGCACTTATTATTCGATGCAGATAACGAGGAAGGGATCCGTTGAATTCACAAACACATCGCAATAAATATAAAAGAATTAATGAGACATTGTGACACTCTCACAAAATTAGTACACCAGAAAGCTCGAGGAGAACCTAGAGAAATTTTTCCGAAAAGTCTATTGACAAATAGTGGGTTTGAATTAGCCTGGTCCAGTCTTTGGAAACGCTATGAACATCATCGAATACTAATCAAAACTAGTATTCCAAAGAGGTCAGACCTTGATGCATTTCTGACGAAGAGTATGATTCGGAAATCCAAAAATATTTTGCCTCAAAGTTAAAAGGTTTGGTACCGCAGCAATCCACATTTTTTATTTCTCGGTCGCTAATTGATTCCGGATAGGAAGGAACTTTTGTATCTCAACGATTATCAAATCGGTTAAATTACCATTTACAAAGACTCATATAAAAATTTCTGTCCACAACAACACGCTTTCTGCTACTTTGAATAAAGAGTGTTGTTTAATGTATGTTCTAGGCTAAATTCTCAGGATAAAACTCTGATAAAAGCCTTAGTAGTTCCAAAGTTGGCAGAAAACATTCCTTCAAAAAGTTTTCCTTCGTCTTAATTTTCCGACATGCCCGACATTCCGCTCGCCGATCCTTTATTCCACAATAGTGCAGCTATATAAAAAAAAATATATATATATATATACATATATATATTGGAGCTATATATATTTGAATAGGCAGTGATGTAATTCCTTTCATCTCATGTTATAGAATCAAACAATACATTTTTAGTTCCCTATTGGCCCAAGAGACAATTTTCGGTTGAATTCCCACAGGACCAGTTGCAGTCAATTTTACCTAAACCCATTCGAGTATAGTTTCTCTAAAATTTCTTTACATAAAGCGACTTCACCTTTTTGCGAGGGAAAGACCTTCCAAGGAATAATTTTATGTCTCTTTCCAAAATAATGTGTGAAAATGTATTCAAAGAACGACAAGAAGAAACCCAGAGGGCAGATGTGTTGTATCCCTACCATTCAAAGAAGAATATCCCGAGAAGTTTCGTCTAGGCGAATCTAGGCATTTACCCAATTTTTCAGAAATGAATTTAGACTTCTTCGCAATACTATACTGAAAACCGAATATGATAACGTTGTTCAAGAATATGAGGACTTGAACCACATTTCTAGAATTTTAAATGAGGGTCTGAAGAGTCCACTCCACTAATATCTTCCTCATCATGCCGTGATATTTTGAATCCAGACCAAGCTTACAAAATGACTTGACCGTTCTAATTCTAACTTGGAACCAAAACACACGCATTTAAAAGAATTCTGTTTCAAAAAATCCAAATAATTGTGTTCAATATTATTAATTAAAAACCGTAATATTCGGTATCAATTGTGCTCCTTACATCGCCATTCGAAGGCTGTTTCAATTAGCTGATGACATTCAAGGTATTTATCCTGTTGCCAGTAAGATTCTCACAAATCATATGTATGTAGACTAAGTTTTGACAGACGAACATACAACTGAAGCTACCATTAACGCTAAATATGAGCTTATCTGTGCACTAGAATCAGTCTGTTTTTCATTGCATAAGTAAATCGCTAATTAGAAGGAAATTCCAGTAGATATATCTCCAAGTCACTTCGAGAAGACTTTTTAGACGTTGATGAAAGAAGTACAGCGAAAACACTGGGTATCCGACGGAATGATAGTTCCGAATCCTTTTATTTTGTTCCACCAGACTTTTCCGAATTCTCAACCAAAAGATAAGTTTTGTCACAAATCGCGCGGTAATTTGATCCAGCAGGATGGCTTTACCCATGCGTGACTATTGCAAAAATAGTGATGCAAAGCATATGGATGGAAGGCACACCATGGAATGAAATCACATCTAATGGAACACTTGCTCAATGGAATGCATTTCGATCAAATTATCAAAACAAAAAGGACATTCATATCCCAAAATGGTTTAACTTTGTTCCGAATGCTGTCATTCAATTTCACGGATTCTGTGACGCTTCTGAGAAGGCATATGCTCCAGCGTTATTAAATATTCGAATATCTTGTGAGGACACAGTATGTACGCATTTAGTTGCTGCAAAAACTTGAGTGGCTCCATTAAAAACCCTTTCCATTCCTCGCATAGAACTGTTCGGAGCCCTTTTATTTGCAGAAATGATCGACACAATTCTCCCAAAATTAAGACTTGGCAACTATGATTAGTATGTTGGACGGATTCCACTATTGCCCTTTCATAGTTGTCCCCTTGTTCATGGATAACATTTGTGGCAAATCGAATTTCAAAAATTATCCAAATAATTGATCCCACGTATTGACAGCACATACCTTCAGAAAACAATCCTGCCGACCTTGCTAGCCGAGGATGCTTACCGCAAGATATTATCGATAACGATCTTTGGTGGAAGGTACATGCAGTGATAAAAGAAGATGGACAGGAGCATTTTGATAGATGTTGCGTTATTCCGGAAACTGATGTTGACAAAAGGCCAATAAACGCTCATTTTTCATATTTTCGTAACTTCGAAAACGTTTTTCTTCATTTGCTAGAGCAATTCGTATCACTGCACATATTTATCAATTCTTCTATCATACACATCTCAGCCATAGATCCGAATTCTTAAAATATTCAACAACTATTACTGGCACAAAAATTAATAAAAATGTATCCAAGAGATTGGTACGTATAAGCGGTGAGAAGCTAAAGAGTTCACACTATCCTTTAGCAAACTGCTAGACCTGAATCCTTTCTTTGATTCCGAGGAATTAATTTTCTTCGTGTGGAAGATTAGCATTATCTCCAGGACTCCCGTACAATGAAACACATCCTATTTTTTTACCATATGGTTGTCAATATTCAAGGCTATGATATTTGTTAATCATATTACTCTACGTGCGGATCATAACGACGCAATACTGGATTCCTAGATTAAAAAACGTAATAAAAATTACTATACGCAATAGAAAACCTTGCGTGAGTTGCGTGAGGCAGATAATGGCACATATTCCTCCGCAAGTTCAGAACTTACACGTCCATTTGCTCATATGGGGCTAGGCTTCACGGCCCCATTTGATATAAAAAGCTTTTTCGGACGAGCATGTCAGATAACGAAAGGTAATGTATGCATTTACATTTGTTTTTCTACCAGAGCTACTCATTTGAAAGCGACTGCTGATTTGTCAACTCCAGCGTTTCCTGCATCTTTCCATAATATTTTTTCTCGTCGTGGTTGTCCTCTCCACTTATATTCAGACAATGGAACCATTCGACGATTCTGGACTCTTTACTAACGTGATCGCCCTCTGATTGTCACATTTTATTACTGTCGGACTTATCTGCTTCAATCCTACGTCGGACAACAACTTACGTAGCCATATAGTTGATTTTGTTGATGCAGAAAGAGCTTAAAATTCAGCTTCGGTGCTAGAAGTTGCTGCTACACTTTGTTTTCTGGAACTTCACGTTATAGGACCGCTGTTTAGAAATGCTATCCAACCTGTAGTTCTTCTTCGAGTATTGACGTCGCCGCTTCAATCTGAGTCGCAAAATATATTGAGTGTTTCAATGTTATAAGTGATCCCTCGCTCCTGAGTGCCCTTTAAATATTTACACATCCGTTTAATACCATTCCAATGAATTTCAGTAGGATTCTTCATATATCTGCTAAGTACACCAACAATGTAAGAAATATCAGGTCGAGTTGAAATCATCAGGTACATAAGGGGACCAATTGCCTCTCGATATGGAAATTTCTTACATTGTTGCAAACTATTCTATCTAATAAAGTTCTTACTGACTCATAACGCACTACACGCGAAAAATCGTCATTGTAATCAACTTTACGTTTTAGGGAGCATCCCTTTGTCACAAGTCTAGCTTTAAAGCGGTCTATATCACCAATGGCTTTAAGCTTTCCCTTAAAAACCCAACGGTTCGAAATTACGTGCATACCTGTTGTGCGAGGAACAAGTGTCGAAGTTAGTTTTGTGAAGAGCCTCAATTTTTTTCTCTAATTGCGATAATCCACATCTTCGAATCAACACTGCTCAAAACTTCTTCCAAACTTCCAAAAACTTCTGCCATACACACCTTTATCACTTCGCTTTCACCGAATACTTCATCGTTAGGATTTGAGCCGTTTGGTGTGCGATTGGGACTTCTCGGAATAGGCAGGATTTTTGTACACTCTTCGTTCACTCTCATCATTTTTTCCTGTTTTTCTGAGTTGAAGACTGTTTATCTGTTTCTCCGACATTCTGTGAATCAACAAGTTTAGTTTCTCTTACCTCCAGAATATTCTCCCGGCTTTCGTTGAAAATAACATTTCTTCTTATAAAAATTTGTCTTCCAGATGGGTTGAAAATCCGTTAAGCCATGCTTGCATCGTTGTAACCAATGATTACACATTTGACTGAATTCTTTTCCCATTTTTTGCGTTGCTCTTTCCGAATGTAAACGTACACTTCGCTTCCAAAAAGTCTAAGATGTTATACTGAAGGTTTTGTTCCAAACCATTTTTGGTAGGGTGTTACTCTTCCGATTACTTCTGATGCAGTTCTATTCTTGAGGTAAACAGCAGTGTTGGTGGGTTCTGCCCACAAATACGAGGGCAAATCTCTCCCATAAATTATAGCTATGGCGCTCTCGATGATTGTTCGATTTTGGCGTTCGATAAAACCATTTTGTTCGGGGGCTCTCGGAGTACTTACTTCTTGCTTAATATCTTTCCAAAGCAAGAAACTTTCCACTGACTCGTTGCAGAACTCTAATCCTCCATCAGATCACAGCCGCTTGATTTTTAATCAAGTTGCAAAGAACATCTGTTTTATATTTAAAAAAATAAACACAGCAATATTTAGAGTAATCATCCTTTAAACGCATGAAATAATTCACTCCACCAATCGATGGTGTACTCATCTTACCACATAGATCGACATTGAATATCTCACCAGCTTTAGAAGTACGTTTTGCACTTGATTTTGGGAAACTAAAACGATGTTGTTTGCCGTAAACACAACCTTCACAAAATTGACTTTTATCTGCTGCATTATTAATACCAAGTACGTCAATAGTACCTTTAGTGTGCATTTCTTTTAAAGTTTTGAAATCGACGTGCTCTTAACGCTGGTGCCACAAACCCAATGATACTGCATTCAACTCAGCTACTTATATTCATCTTGTAAAGTGTATCACTACGTTCACCATTTGCTATGATCACACCATTTTTCTCAAAGCTTACGCGTTTTCCACCTTCTGCGAATACCACCTTTACGCCCTTTTCGGTTGTTCTAGATACAGAAATAAAGTTTCGATCTAAATTTGGAACAAACAAAACATCTTTAATAATGGAAATTTCTGTCGAATTGCGTGTTTGAACTTCTACGTCGCCTATGCCCTTTACATCCAATTTTCTACCGTCACCAACTCTTACTTGACAAGCGTCTACCAAAAATACTGTGAAATTTTCGAAAAATTCAACTTGAAATGACATACGGTCGGTAGCACCCGAATCAGCGTACCATTCATCTTTAATTTTTCGTACATGAGAATGCGACTGCAAAACGAATAAATGATTATCTGACGACTCCGCGCTCGAATTAGTTTTCATTTTTGACTCTCTCTGTAACATAAGTGAGTGTCCATCCGCTCTCTCATTGTTACGCTAATCGGCTCTCTGCTTATTCAGTTTTTCTTTTGGTCGTTTAAAACATTCTCAAGCTAAATGTCCCGGTTTGCCACAATAATTCTACTTGCCTTGTCTTTTCTTTGATTTTTTTTTGTTGGTAGCCTCCCCTTTTCCTCAAAGAACATACGACGCTTTTGCATCAGTTTCTCTATTTACTTCACCACCGCGCATATTGATGAGGGACTCCTCGTTTACTAGATGATCCGTAAGGCGATCGATGTTTTGTTCAGCATGGGGTACAGCATACCAAGCAGTTCTCACATGGTCAAATTTTGAGGGAAGACTCCTCAATATCTTTGCTATAACCATGGGCTGTTTCTGATACTGACAGTTACGGGACCAAAGTAGTCCAAACCAGCATATGAGAATGGACGAACAAAGGCCCTTAGGCGATCCTCAGGTAGAGGCCCCATTATGGGCTGGCGTGGCTTGCACTTGTTTATTTTACAAGAACAACAAGCAGACTTTACTGTCTTTAAAACAACCCTTATAGACGGGATCCAATATTTGCGACGTATTTCCCAAATCACGGTATGGTCGTTCATATGTTTTTGTTGTTCGTTGTACCGTTGTACCAGCAAATGTGTTACTCGATCAGCCTTTGGTAGAATAAGAGGCCTTTTTGTTGACAGCTGGATATATGGTGCATTGTCTATTCTACCAGCACATCTCAGGTTTCCAAATTCGTCAATATAGGTGTTAAACGGAACTAAACTGCTACTCGCGCTTATTGGTTCCCCCTTAGATATACAAACATATTCGTCGGCGAACGCTGTTCTCTGTATATAACGTATTATTAAACGCTCAGCTTGTTCTTCTTCTATTGACAAATCACCATTTAGATAAACCATTTGTTGACGTTTCAATTTCAAATTGGTAATGTACCTGAGGACCCAGCCAACGTGCATTTTTGGGCGCCTATATTTCGAAAAACGTTTCGCATCAAAAAGGGTGGTGTCCGCAAGGCTAGTTAAAAATACAAAGTGTCTGCTATGAAGCTTTGTCTTCTGACAACATATCATCTGATGGCCGAAATTCGGAGCGTTGCCGCAAAAATTCAAGGCCATTTTCCAGCGACCATCAGGATTATAAAACGAATTAATGCGTGTAGCCTCATCAGCGGGATTCATTTCTTCTGGGACCCAGTGCCACTGTTTTTCATCTGATGACTCCAAAATTTCAGCAACTCTGTTTGTTGCGAATTGCTTGTAACGTTTATGGTCAGATATTAACCACTTCCGTCCAAAAATGTACATCACTAGGTTGAATCTCGTGATGCTTAATAATGGCATTCTTTAATCGGATAGCCATAACGGCCGCCTGCAATTCCAATCTCGGAATGCTCACAAACGTAGTCGGTGCACAGTTTGCTTTGCCAGCAACAAAAGATACCTTTATTTCGTCACAAGATTCAGTTCGCCAATACGCAACGATTGCCATCGCCATTTCACTAGCATCACAGAATATATCTAAAGACCTTTTCTGATTATTCAAGTAAGTAAAATAACATCTTGGAATACGAAAGTCCCTTATCTTATTCAACCCCATTGTCCAAACATTCCCACGATCACGCAAAGCCCCCGGGATTTCTTCGTCGTAATTCAGACCACTCTTCCGCAACTGCATGAAAATCTTACCAGAAACTGTGAAGTCAGTCAAAAACTGAAAAGGGTCAAAAACGGACATCACAGCACTCAATACTTCACGTTTTGTTGGCGTTTTTCTATTTTCTAAAATTTCTGTGGACGCACGCTTAATCTGGATGTCAAAAATGAATTCATCCTTCACTGCTGACCATTGCATCCCCAAAATTACTTCTACGTTATCAGCTGTCATGTTTGTTTTTTGTTGCAGGGTTGCCATATTGTTTATTTATTTTTTCCGAATTTGACGTTATTTTGTGCATTTTAAAGCCGCCTGTTGCATGTATTTTAATCACGTCTCTAACCACATTTAACCCTTTTCCCACTGACTTAAAGCAGTCAACATAGTCGTCCACATAGTGATGTTTTATTATGGCTTCGACAGCTCGGTAATTGAAATTTACATATTTTTCGGCATTAAGGTTTTTAACGTGTTGAGCTATTGTGGGAGAACATGCAGCACCAAAAATTGCTCTCGTCGTCACATACTGACCAACAGTTTGATTTACGTTTTCTCTATATAAAAATCGTTGGGAATCTTGGTCTTGCTTACGAATCCTCACCTGCAAAAATATTTCCTTAATATCGCCACACACCGCAATCGGGTATTCACGAAATTTAAATAAAACACCGAGAAGTGGCTGATTCAGATCAGGCCCAGGAAGCAAATGGTCATTTATGAAGACACCCTGCAACTTAGCAGCCGCATCGAACACTAAACGCAAACTATCCTTGCTTGGATTGCGAACTGCAAAATGAGGCAAAAGGAATGTGGTCGCAGATGTCGTTCTTCTTTCGCACTGAGCCGTCTTGCGTAACCTTCATCCAAAAGGTGTTGCATTTTTGCCCTATAGTCATTTTCGAGTTTCGGACTAGTCATAAACTTTTTTTCAAGAAGATTCAATCGCCTTAGACAATGGGCATAGCTCTCAGGAAATGACAGGTTCTCATTCTTCCACAAAAGTCCGCATTCATAATGGCTATTTTCAAATTTTGTTGTCAGTCTCAAATGTGCCAAGCATTTGGCATTTTATCTAGAACCCTTTGCTCATTAAACTCGTTTGAAGAGAATGATTGCATTGGCAACTCTAAATTTTTCACCAAATAAGTATTTGACATTTTATATTACTTACTGCTTTCTTCAATGCCACTGATAGATAAGTCAACAATTGGCGTTTGTTGAGTGCTACAAAGGCCATTTAACCGCTGTAATTTTAATTTTTCTTGTTTACCTTGTAACCCAATCTGTTTACCAATATCCCATTCTAGCATTGTGGTGTTGGCACCATCGTCTATAAATTCATAGGTTAAAACACACCCCTTTGGCCCATATAATTTCACCGGCACTATTTGAAACAAAACTTCACTCTTTTGCGTGTCCGCATGTAAATTCACAATAGTTCTGGGATTCTCCTCTTCTGCAACTGTGGCAACGCTGCTCGTTTGTTTACTTTTTTGATCATCAATTGCGTGTAAAAGTGGATTGTGTTGTCTTTGGCAATTATTTATTCCACAACGTTGATGTTTTCTAAAACATTTACTGATGGTGACCTTTCAAACAAGAAAAACATAAATGAAGTTCACGGGCTCTTTTCCAACGATCTTCAACTGAAGCAACATTGAAAATTCGGAAGGTGAGTCGCAATTTTTTGAGCAAATAATACATTGTTTGGCGGGGCTAGTCGTCAATGCGAATTTATTTTTGGGTTGCGGTCTTTTGACATTAAGACCTTTATCCGACGATGCTGATGATGATGGCAAACCATCGGCAACCATGTTAGCAACCCTTCTTACCCCGTCGAGCCATTGACAGAAATCTATTAAACTTAAGGGCCTGCCAAGTGCAATACATTTCTCTGCCCAATGCATTTGTTTCATGTACGGCAGTTTTGAGATCAACTCGCTAAGCAATGTGGGGTTGTTTAAATGGTGCTCGCCATTCGCTGCTTGCAAAAAACGTACCATATTGCTTACCTTCGTTGAAAATTTTATCAATAAATCAAGTTTTCCCTCCGGAACGTAAGAAAGTGTTTTAATTTGATCCATTTAGCTCCTTATTAACTGTTCCGGTCGTCCATATGTTTCAGCTAACACGTTTATTATGACCTGAACGTTTTTTGAGCTGGATAAAAGAGACTCTACAGTTTCCTTTGCTGCACCATAAGTGCTTCATGGATGCGGATTATATTTTGCATGGAATTGTATTCGAATTCAATTGTTGTTTGTTGAAAATCTTCTAAAAATGTAAGCCATTCTTCTGCTGAGCCGCCGAATTTTGGTAGGGGATACAACTTTTTGGCTTTTGCGGTCGCGGAAGTTTGGCTAAAGGAAGAATTATTAGTATGGGACTCACCGTTATTCTGCTCTTGAGTTTCCATTGGAGTCTCGTTACTTGGCTCTATTGCACTTGGCGTTGGTCGCCCACTTGCAGCCACGTGTTCAGATATGCTATACTGGCACTTGTTTGGTCCTTTTGTGTTGTGATCAATTTGTTTAAATTGACATTTACGGCGTTTATTTCTTTCATCATCTCCCTCTGCATGTCTGCTAAAGCACGTAAAAAGTCAGATTGTGGCTAACCGGTGTTGTTGGTAATTGTTGGCCGGATGTCAACATAGCGCCTGTAGGTATACTTGTTCCTCCGGGAGGGTCTACGTCAAAGCGTTTTGGTGGTACAACTTTATTAGATCGTTCGCTTATTCTTGAAGGCTCGTCCGCCATATCTTTGTGTCACATGTAATCAACAATATTGTAAACCCAAACAATTACACACACATAAGATAACGACTGATAATAGATCCAATAAGTTACCATATTTTCAGGCAACAAAGAATAAGGATGTCGTCAATGGTCGCCGTTCGAAAGAATTAAATAAAAACTCCTCACGTTCGTAAATTAATGGAATTTATTTAAAAACAGGAGATACAAATTGTGCGTAAATTTATTCTCTAAAGTTAATATAAAATTGGTAAGAAATTAAAGATAAAAAAGGAGATTATTAGAATATTTACTTGTTGTTAAACGACCTCACTCTTATGACGACAAGACTTTAATGTCGGATTTGCCATTAAACTTAATCTTTCAAGTGAATTTTACAATCCCTCTTATTATGATTGTCGCGTCGACGGCACATCAAGTCGACAGTAAAAAAAGACAGCAGTTCTGAACTCGTTGTAGGTAAAAATTAACTAATATTGATGGCCAATTGTAATTTTATAAGCCATAGTAGTAATAATAACCTATCAATAATATTTAATAGTTCTCGATAACGATTCCACAATTGCCATATATTGATGTCGACTTGAAGTGACGTTGACGTCGACAATCATAATAAGGGCAAATATGACAACAACAACGTATTTTAGCAAAGATAGAGAATTGGCGCTTAACATATTTGCATTAACTATGTACTGTATAACACTTGCACATCTGAAGAAAATAATTTTATTTTTATTTAAATTTAAATAGGCTACTTAGTTCAATCGTTTTTATAAGCCAAATTACATGTAATAGTTATCAAAGAACAAACTACAACAAAGACAAATGTGTAAATCATTCTGACAAACACTAGCAGAACGGAACAACATGCTGTTTTCGAAAGCCGCTACACTTTCATCATCAGCGTTCTTGTATTTGGTCCACTTCTGTGGTATCAGTTGATGTATATTTCAGCTATTTATACAAATTTTTCACTGTAAATAGAATACGAGAATTGTTTTGATTCATCGTATCACAATTTGTGAAAGTTTTTTTGTAATGAAAAGCTCAAATTACACATCACTAACTTACAACAGTCTTACCTTTTTTATTAATTTTTTGCAAACCATACACATGCTTTATGATTTACACATTTGTCTTTGTTGTAGTTTGTTCTTTGATAACTATCACATGTAATTTGGCTTATAAAAACTATTGAACTAAGTAGCTTATTTAAATTTAAATAAAAACAAAAACAAAAGGAAAATGTTCATAAATAAAAAGAGAAATCTTAAAAACGTAAAATAGAAAATAATTTTATTTTTCTCCTTTGAGCTCTATAGACTTTGTCGAACATTTCTCCAATTTTTTGTCCCTTCAAAAAAAAAAAATAATAATAACTCTCTCCAACATATTGGCCGGTAGCTCACGAATAAATTCTTCAATATTGACTTCCAGTGCGTCAACCGTTACAGCCTTACCCCTATACATCAAATAGTGTAAAGGCGTTAAATCTAACGATCTAGGCAGCCAATTGACAAGCCCCAAACGTAAAATAAACTGTTTACCGAACTCGCCTCTCAATTGGGTCATTGTTCCCTTGCTGCTTGGCACCGTCTTGTTGAAATCACATGTCAACCAAGTCCAGCTCTTCTATTTTGGGCAAAAAAGTTTTTGTAATTATCGCACAGTAGAGCTCACCATTCACAGTAGCGTGTCTGTCTCCGTCGCAACTGAATTCGCGGAAAAAACTCAAATTGTCAATATACTCTTAATGCAATATGCAGTGATATTTTCAAATTTTATACTAAATGGTACAATCAAATCAAAAAGAATTACTCCGATCTGACTGCTATTTTTTTTTATAGCCGTCTCAAACTCAGTACTTGTATGTTTTACCGAATCACCTTAATTTAAACCTAAGAATTTCAAAACGAATATTATTTTATTATGTGAGCTAAAGTTTTTCTTTTTATTTTTTGTTTAAAGTAGGATATTTCAGTATAATAAAATTGAAAAAATAAAATCTGCAGAGACTTAAGTTTTTTTTTGTTTGTTTATTTTTAGGAACATATAACAGAAATCCCTTTTTTCTCCAAACATTTGGACCTGCAATTTTATCCATACTTTTCCTCAGTTGGAAATCACTACTAATAAATTGTCTCATATCTGTTTTTACATTTTTAATCAATTTCAAGTGCCACCAGGTGCTACCGCTAAATTTGTGCCATTACACAATAAAAAATTTTTCAGCTGATTGATTCGCGACTGAATTCTGATAAGGCTCTTTTGTTTAACATAACTCAAGAACCACTAGTCGGATTTTGCTTAAACAAATTTAGAAAAATCAAGAATTACAATTAGTTTCATCTTCGTTTCACTATATAAGCATCAGTTTCGTAGTTATAAATAAATGTATGAAGAAAAAAATATTTTTTTTATTTAAATTTTTTATTTTTAATTCATAAAAATCCAAAACGGTAAAAAAAGTTGTCAAGACCTATTACTTTCACGTAAAGTCGCATAACCTATAAACAAAATGAGACATAAATTATGAAAATCAATGAACGCGTTTTGCTTTTATGCACAATTAAGTGAAGGTATGAATTTAAAAAATTTGCTCCAGATATGCAAAAAATTCTTTGGAAAAAACATTGATAACTTTTTTTTGAGATTCTCAGAATTAAAAAAGAAAATAAACAAAAGGTTATTTGATTTCTATGATTGCAGTAGCAAAGTAATAATGGCTAATAAATTTGTGTGGACAATTAAAAAGAAAAAAAGGAAAGTGCACTTTTTGAATTATTTGGGTTTTTCCGTTAGTTACCTGTATGATTTTTTTACAGAAATTGCACCCAAATTTATGAGTGCTCATGTTTTGGAATGTTTCGAAATATGCTCCCATTCATAAGTACCTGTAAGTAAAATATTGAAAAAATACCTAGTATTTATAGGTGTTCATTAATCGATTTTTGTCATTCAATAAGTGCCCAGGAACGCGAAAAGTACAGAGTTGCAAAAGATTCACGTCAGTACCTGCCCGAAGGCCTAACCTGACGGTGCACTATTGCACAAGGGTGAATAAAGCACGTTCACCACCGCCCCAGTAGCCCCCGCCAAGGGCACACGACGGAGCGCCAACTAACATGTGCCCCTGACAGGGACAACATGGTAGCAAGTTCCGTACAGGCTGCTGGACCATGTACAGACACCTTGCTAAGATGCTTGGAGCTATCTAACCTCCTACTACCCAAATGGCACGGCAGTGGAACTTTTACCCCAATCTGACCTGAAGCTTCACCTACCGTAACCATTAGAGCAGCTCTGTCGAATAGCAACAGCACCTAGAGATATATGGCCTGAAGAGAACATCCACATCATGCCACTAGCCCATGATTGAAGACACACTCATCCAGCCCATACCTCTCCCCGCGTATCTTTGGGTTTTAACCACAGCCACCACGTGATCCCCGAAGGGGCCTCACCAATAACCAGTCTAGGACACGTCCTAGGGGCTACTGGTTCCCGTGGCACCAGATAGGACTCTGGTCAGCCGCGTGTTAAAAGCACCTCCGATTTTAGGTTCCTTGCACACCTGAGGCATCGGTAACACCTCTACCCAGACTAGCGTAGCAAGCTACTTCCTTAATTACTTATATGCACGCCCGTTACCCTGGTATTCAGGGATTGGGTAGTAACATATTAAGTTTTAGGGCAATTGGCCAAAGGTCAAGGTCTGGAAAGACCAACTACCCCTCCGGACGAGCGAGCGAACCCGCTTTTACCTTTAGTTTACTTGCATGCGCGCCCGTTGCCCTGTTGTTTCAGGGATTGGGTAGCAACATACAAGTTTTTAGGGGTTATCAGCAAAAAGGCCTAGGTCCGGAAACCTGATAACCCTATACCCCAGGAGGTTCAACACCAAGCCACCAAGACAGGATGAATTGACCGCGCCCCCTGGGGGGACACGCGAAAAGTACAAAGTTGTCAAAGATTTTACGTCAGTACCTGCCCGAAGGCCTTACCTGACGGTGCTCTTCGCACTGGGTGAATAAAGCCGTTCACCACCGTCCCGTCGCCCCTTTCAGAGGCGCATGCAGGGTGTGGTGCCACATGCGCCCCTAACAGGGACGACTTGGTAGCAAATTCTGTACAGGCTGCAGAACCATGTACAGACACTTTGCTGAAGTGTTGGAGCTATCTAACCTCCTACTACCCCGATGGCCCGGCAGCAAAATAGTGCCCCCATCTTACCTGAGGCTTCGCCCACCGCAAAACATCAGAGTAGCCTTGTCGAATAGCAACAACACCTAGAGATATACGGCCTGAAGAGAGCATCTATAATCAGTCACTAGCACCTCTTACAGACACACTACATCTGACCCATAACTCTTCCCGCGTATCTTTGGGTTTTAACCACAGCCACCACGTGATCCCCGAAGGGGCCTCACCAATAACCAGTCTAGGACAAGTCCTAGGGGCTACTGGTTCCCGTGGCACCAGATAGGACTCTGGTCAGCCGCGTGTTAAAAACACCTCCGATTTTAGGTCCCGTGCAAACCTGAGGTATCGGTAGCACCTCTACCCAGACAAGCATAGGCAGAGCTACTTCCTTAAATTAAATATATGCACGCCCGTTGCCCTGTTATGTCCAGGGATAGGGTAGTGACATATAAGTTCAAGGGGTAATTGGCCAAAGGTCAAGGTCTGGAAAAACCAGATTACCCACTTACCGGACGAGCGAGCGAACCCGCTTTCACCTTTGATTTACTTGCATGCGCGCCCGTTGCCCTGTTGTTTCAGGGATTGGGTAGCAACATACAAGTTTTTAGGGGTTATCAGCAAAAAGGCCTAGGTCCGGAAACCTGATAACCCTCTACCCCAGGAGGTTCAACACCAAGCCACCAAGACAGGATGCATTGACCACGCCCCCTGGGGGGACGCGAAAAGTACAAGCGATTTTTCCTCGTTTTTTTTAATTATAACTGAAACTAAGGCGCAAGAGTTTTACGACAATGGAAAGCTTTTCTATTTCACATGCCGTTTTTATGTTCGATGCTTCTGGAGTTTGACAAAGGCAGGACAAAATGAAAAGAGTTTTTTAACAATCGCACGTTGGCTTTAACGAAACTAGAGCATGTGAGATTTTGGATACAATATTTAAAGGCTTTTACTCTAACTTCAAACAAAGATGGCAAGATTCTAATCGTACGAAGTCGCGATTTGAAAAAAAGAATGCAATTTGGCTTGAACGCACATTTACAATTAAGTTTACTGAGGCTGAATGTTCTACAAGTTCTGCACTTGGTCGGCCACGTAAATCGTTTGAGGAGTGCTGTAATCCCGCCAAACGATACAAAAGGGATTAGTAATTGATTTTACTTCTAGTATTTCAAAAACCAACCACAAAATTTGTACATTAAAAACTTTGGGGATGTTTACAAAGCTTGAACTTACAAAAGAAAAATACGAGTATCTAATGCATTGGTTAGAAAATGAAGGGTACAAAATACTCGTACCATACAAAGAACTCACGAAAGAAAAAAACTAACAGTTATCCTCAAGGAATTTCTATTACTGAAAGTTCAGCCAGTGTAGCTCTGCAAAATCTGATCATACTAATCATACTGCTAAAAAGTCCTAGAGACCAAGTCAGTAAAGGAAATAAATAAAATTGAAAGCGAAAATCTAACAACGTACTATAAATGGGGCTGTGATGGGGTATCTAGTCAAAGTCAATACCAACAGAGATTTTCAGATGATCAAATTTCTGACTATCATTTATATATGACATCAATTGCACCACTTTAGCTACCATTAAGTGGTGACATAAATAAATTAATATGGAACAACAATAAACCTTCTTACACACTGTATTGTAGAACACTACAGTTTGCATACGTTAAAGAGACACCTCAAGTTATACGTGAAGAAAAGAGAAGAGTCGATGAGGAGATATCTCAACTAAACGAATTTAAGTTAACAGTAAATAATCGTAACTCTAAAGTAAAACATGAATTATATTTTACAATGATTGACGGCAAGACAGCACAATCAGTAACAGAAACACCAGCAGCATCTTTTTGTTTTATTTGTGGAACGACAACATCCAAGATGAATAAAATCGAAGAAGTTGAAGCTATGCCCGTAAATAAACAAGCACTGCAATTTGGTATGTCACCACTTCATGCGCGTATTAAGCTGATGGAGTGTCTTTTGCATGTAGCTTATAATATTGAATTTAAACATGGGAGAATCGACTCAAATAATTGTCCGATAAAAGAAGCCCGAGAATGTTTGATAAAGCGTGAACTTAAGGAGAAAATTGGAATACAGGTTGATACTGTTAAGCAAGGCTCTGGTACGAAAAATTCAGGAAATACGTAACGAACATTCGTTGCTAATCCTGCTTTGATTTCCAAAATCACGGGTCTAGATGAAAATGAAATGAGTATTTTTTTTCTTTTCATTTAATTAAAAATTTAACTTTTATTTAATATAATCAAGAGGTTTTCAATAATTATCGAAGCTATAACAATCACCGAGGTAGTAGATCCAAAAAATTTTGGTGATTTTTGTTTGGAGACGGCAAAACAGTTTGTTGCACTGTACGAGTGGTACAATATGTGTAGTAATAGTTGTAATAATAGTGTATAATAATAGTTGTAATCATTGGGCCTTTTCACACAAGACTAATTGTGCTGGCATAAAATCGCAGTTTGTAGGCATTTTCGGGGAAGAGAGTGGTTTTTGGTTGGCACAATTTTTTCAACCAGCTTCAACCCCGCACAAGCAGAACAAAACTAACACATACACACTTATGAAAACAGGTTCTGCGAAATAAAGAAGGAAAATACTAACGCACACAAAGCTTTGTATACGTACACAATTTTATGCCAGCATAATTAGTCTAGTGTGAATACGAAAGAACAAAAGTTGTGCGGATTAAAAAATAGTCTTGTGTGAAAAGGCCCATTGATCATTGTTATTATTATTGTAGACACATAGTGGTGGTAATGTCCTGACATGAACAGGTGGAGTGATATCGCTGTGTGATCCAATATATTAAGTGGTAACACTAGTTGATAAGACGATACACCAATGTATGAAGCATCTGGTTTATTCATTCTTTTCATTCTTTATACTGATTCACTAAACACCTCTGAAAGAAAATTGTGCTGATAAATAAAATAATACAACCAATTAAAATACAGAAGCTATTTTAATTTATTTTTATTATTATATCTTGTTACAATTAACGTAACACGATACAATATGCCACCTACAATTCACAAAATTCTGATTCATGGAAAAGATATCCGAAGAGGCTCAGGAAAGTCGTAAGAAAGACTATAAAAAATATCGCCTTAGACACTACAGAAAATGCAATCGAATTGCCACGAACGAAGATATTATACACCGAATTATGGTAACATCAGATCCCATGATCTCACATTTGACTCCTTCATTTAGCTAGAAAAAGCATAGTGTTATAAGCGACAAATTTAAGGCTCTTTTAGAATAATAAATTAAAAATAGATTTTAAATAAATAATAAATTAAAAGTTAAAAAATCATTTAAAATTTTGTTAGTTAGGGCTTTTACATTGTAGGTAACGATATACATTTTTTTAACTTTCTTCATTTTGATTACTTTTGTGTATTACTATATAATTAAAACTAAATTTGTGATGAAATCACTACATTTTTTTGACAAATATATTTTTTTCCTCACCTCCATACAAAAGTCCCCAGTGTGGGTCTTATTTTTTTCCACTACTATTTATTTATTGTATCTTCAAATTGAACTAACAATAAGTATTCAAATCTTAAGTATAAATATAATAATTAGGCCCAACCAGTGTCGGACATAAACTTGGTGATAGTAATTAATAATACATAAATGTGTTAAGCACAAAAATATTCAAAAAATTCCATCTGAAGTGTGGCGTATTAAGGCCGTAGTATCCCTCTTTTTTAAGCGGATGTGTCCAGTAAAGTTCAAGATATTACGAGCAAGCGGATTAGGATGGGACTCGAGTTTTGTTAAATATTTGTTTGCATATTTTGAAATTTCAGCGGTCACAAGTGGCATATTTAAATCACGATGTAAAATTGAATTTTTCATGTACCATGGAGCCGATGTTATTAACCTTAAAATTTTTTTTGCATTCGTTGGATTCTCTCTACATTGGAAGCTGAAGCAGTGCCCCATAGCTGAATTCCGTAACACCATATGGGTTTCAAAAACGACTTGTATATTAAAAGTTTACAATCCAGACTGAGGGTTGAATTTCTACCAATCAGCCAATGTAGCTGGGTTAATTTAAGCTTCATTTGTGTTAGCTTAGAGTCAATGTGGTGTTTCCATGTAAGCCGTCGGTTAAGATGTATACCAAGGTATTTCACCTGTGAATGTTGAGGAACAACCTGTGAATGTTGAGGAACAACTTGATTGTTGATTCGAATGGGGGAATAAGTGTCTCTTCGTAGGGTAAATGTGACATGACCACACCTTTGTTCATTTACTTTTATTCTCCATAAGTTCAACCACAGTTCCAACAAGTTAATATGTTCCTGAAGATATCGGGATGCCTTGTGAGGGTTTTCATGCATACTAAGGCAGGCTGTATCATCGGCAAATGTAGAGGTGAGGATATTACTGCTCAAAGGCATATCACAGGTATAAATCAAATACAAAACTGGCCCCAGTATACACCCCTGTGGCACACCGGATGAGATAGTTTCGGGCACACTCATGAAGTCTCCTTCCACAACAGTGAACTTCCTGCAAGAATGTAACTTTCCAAAAGATTTGCAATGTTAATTGGTAGATATGTCTTCAATTTTAAAATTAGGCCTTCATGCCACACTTTATCAAATGCTTGAGAAACATCAATAAGAACTACTTCTTTTCTTCAAATGTTCTTCTTATAAAATGAACCAATCTATGAGTTTGTTCAACGGTGCTATGCTGACTTCTAAAACCAAATTGATTGTCCGGTATGCACCCATCATCAGTTAGAATTGAGGACAATTTTGTCATGAGCAGCTTTTCGAAGAGCTTTGAAATTGTTGACAGTAAACTTATTGGTCTATATGACTCAGCCTTGGTAAGATCCTTGCCCGCCTTTGGAATCATTTTGACCATTGCAAGTTTCCAGCTGTGTGGATAATACTCCAGTCGTAAAATGCCATTAAAAATAAACAACAGGATTGTAAAAGCAATACGAGGCAACTTCATCAGCATCTTGTTACTAATTCCATCAATACCCGAAGCTTTCTTCGGGTTGGTTTCAGCAATTAGTTTTTGTACATCACGCATCATAAACTTTATGGGTCGAGGGGGTAGAGCAGCTACACTCGGCAAATCAACAGCACCAGTACATGTGTTTCAGATAAATACGTATTTTAAATGCTGAGCAAATAAGTTACCTTTTTTAGTATTAGTTCTTGCCCAACCTCCGGTCGAAGTGCGCAGGGGTGGTTTAAATTCAACGGGTGTTTTAAGTTTTCTAGCAGCGCGCCACAAGGAGTAATTAGATGCTGCTGTGACATCGAGACCTTCAAGATAGTTTTTAAGAGATGCAGATTTTTCAGATGCAAGCAACTCTTGGAGCCGTTTAGTGTATTCTTTAAGTCTGATTTTATGTTGGGGTGATCTGTGCTGTTGCCATTCCCTTCTAGCTCTTCTTTTTTCACATACGAGACGTTCAATATCCGTAGAATAAATTCTATTAAACCCAGTTTGCGGATGGGAGGTAGTGGCATGTTTAGCAGCCTGTTTAATATTTTCGGTAAGATTGGCAATGCTAAATTCAATATCATTGGAAGTTCTAAGCTTAATGTTTTCCGTACAATGTCTATTGCGATATTTTTTGAACCCCAGCTAATTAACACGATTTATCGTCTTCACTTATGGGTGAGGTAAGTCACTTCTTAGTGGGCTACAAATTGTGACGATCATGGGAGAGTGATCGGAGGAGAGATCATGTGAAGCTTCAACATGAATTAAATCCCTAGAGATATTTTCCATGACGCCAAAATCTATAACATCTGGAATTTTTTGTATGTAAGTAGGCCAGTAAGTGGGCTCGCTGCTCGAAATGACGTCCAAACCCATTTTTGAAATTGTGTTGAACAGCGCTCGACCTCTAGGTGTAATAAGACGCGATCCCCAGAACGTATGTTTTGTATTGCAGTCGCCAGTTGCTACGAAGCAAGGTCCAAGAGTTTTGTAAAAATCTTCGTATTGATCCTCAGTGATTGAAAATCTGGGAGGGGAGTAAATTGATGATATCACGAGATTTGAACAAAAATTTTCGATGCAAATATTCGTTGCTTGTGGATGGTCTTCACAAATGTTCTCAAGAATATAGTGCTTGAGTCTTGACTTTATTAGAATTGCTGATCCTCCGCATGCTCTTCCTCTCGGGTCCTTTGAATCATATAAGATTTGGCCATTCATTCTAAAAAGGCTTCTCGAAGTCAAATGAGTCTCAGATACCAACATTATATCAATATTCTTCACCGTGAGGAAGTGCTCAAGTTCGTTTCTATGTTGGCGAATGCCGTTTGCGTTCCAGAAACATACTTTTAACGTGTTCATGGCTTATTAACTAATGCTAAAAGCACTGTGTTCTGCATTCGTAGCACTTTTTGCATCATGCTAGTCATATTTGTTGTAAAATTGTTTATAGTTTGCACCAGATTATCAATAGTAGCTTCAAGGCGCCTGAAATTAAAGCTTGCGTTTGCATTTGTTGTATTATTTGGTGGTGATACTTTTGCATGGGAACAGAGTTGATCTTCGCAGCGTCAGTATTCGATACCTGTGTAGTGATAGGTTGGGCCATTACAGCATAAGTATCGGAGTATGTATTTCCTGTTTGCGCTGGCGTTACTTTAGGCTTTTGACTCATAGCCTGTTTAACGAAAGAGTATACAGGACATCCTCTGTAGTTAGCAGTGTGATTACCTCCACAATTACTGCACTTTTTTCCTTCTGGTCTTTGACTTATTGCAAATAGCAGTATCGTGTAATTCACCGCACACAACACAAGTAATTTGTAATAAGTTTTTGTGTGGCCATATTCTTGACATTATGGCACTGTACGGGTCCTGAACGCTTGTTTGGTTCTTCAACTGCGATTTTTCGGTATAAGAGATATTTCAAGTTATAAATTGGGGGGTCTCATTTTTCTTCAATATTATATCATTTGGCTCCAGTTCAACGCGAAATAGTGGTTGGGGGATCTTCTCCCTGTTTATTATGTTGGATACATTTTTTACCTTAAATCTTTCAGAGTGAGAGAATCTATGCCCTCCAATACGATCTGTAGGCCTTTAGCAAGATGGAATGTGTAGAAACTTGTTTTATTTTTTTCAAATTCATTAACCATTTTGCGAAAATCTTTTTCCTCATATCAATATTACCACGTTTTATTGGAACAATGTGAAATGCCTTTTCACCAATGACCGCGATTAACGGCCTGTTTGTCGATGTCGAAAGAAAAATTTCTTTCGCAATCTAAGCGAAAGAAAACTGATTTGGGTTTACCTAAATTGGTTCTATGCGAACGATGACTCGAACGACAACTCGAATGAAAACGTAAGTGTTTTCATACAAAAATGCGTTTGTCTATTTCGAAGTTGTTGTCAACTTTGCGAACACAAATTTCAAAATCAGGCACCAGTTATTTTGTATTCGAATGACAATAATTTTTTGAAAAAATATATTAATAAACAAATATTTTATGAAAAAAATTTTTAATTAACAAATAGCTTTTTTAGTTGTGAGTACATACATACATTCATACATATGTATGTACATTTACTTGCAAAAATGACACATATTGTTTGCAGATTTGAAATCTGATTTGAAATCTAGAACCAAAAAGAAAATAGCTGACAACAAAAAAGTATACAGGAAACAGGTGGTTGTAGTTATATTTTTTTATTTTGTAAACTTTTATTTTGTTTTGGTTACATTTTTTTATTTCGACAGCTGATTAATTTCAAAAGTAGTTGCATTTGACTTCAAACAATTTAGTAGTATTTTTTGTATTTTTAGAGGAAATTGCTGTAAAACAATTATACTTATAAGTTGGCACTACTTTGCTTTATTAACACGTAAGATACAAAAATTGACTGACGTAAGTAGCTGCGAACGAAAGTGAGTGACATAGACAAACTCAAATTGATTCGAATGTGAGTGACTAGCTTTCTTTCGCATGAGTTTTCTTTCGACATCAGCAAACAGGCCGTATCTTCTTAATAACGGTGTTCGAATTCTTTTCCCTCAAATAGATTGGTGGTGGTTTGGAGGTTTTTTCGAGGATACTTCGGGTTTGTCATTGTTATCTTGCAATATTTTAAAACAATTTTGTAGGTTGGCTGAGGCGGCGTCGTTATCCCTGGATATCTTTGGAACCGATGAGATTTTTGATGAATTTGGGATTCGCCAGCGCTTTACTGCTGTAATATATCCGTCCATTTCGACAGGCACCTTAGGTTTCTGAATACTATTGTCTATTGTGATAACTTGGTTAAGTGATGAGCACGAGCCCGGAGCGGATAATGGCGCTGACTTAAATAAAGAAGTACTAGGCAATGGTAATGTTATCGAATCACTACTTGGCATTGGAGTAAGAGAAGTTGATCGCTCGCGTAAAATTGGCTTTGTCGTGAGAAAAAGACTATCATTAGATTTTTTATTTTTATTGTTTGCATTAAGAGCTTCAGAACTCACAGTAAAATAGGCATATCTGCCGTTAGAACTCACTTCACAATTTTTTGTTTTTGAGGTACTCATGCGGAGTATTTCTTAGTCACTTTGTTTGCGTTTTTTTTTTGTTTTTGTTGTTTCATATTGTATGAAAAATATTATTAATGCAAATAAAGCAAATTTAACAAAATCAGTACTTATTACGAATCAGCACTTATTACGTATATATATTTTTTTTTGTATTTTTGTTTGTAAAAAAAACTCTGCTAATACGTCTATCCACTACGAAGGTTCAACAAAGACTCTGATGTACATACATACTTACATACATATATTTACTCGCACCCCAGCAGCCGACATGCAACCCCATACTATAATGGAGCCACCGCCGTGTTTCACTGTAGGAAGCAAATTTTTGGCAACAATGCTTCATTATTTTGACGCCATACTTTTTACTTTCAATCATAACCAAAAAAGTTGAGCTTGCTTTCGTCACTGAATAACATTATCCCAAAAACCTTCATCTGCATTAATGTACATATTTCTTATTTCTTAGACTCGTTTTTGCGTATTTATCTTACTAATGAACGGCTTCTTTCGAGGCACACGGTTGCGAATTCCATTGCTTCTTAATACATGTCTCACTGTTTGTGGATGCACTGGAGCAATATCCTGGTTTTTCAAGTGGGCGACCACTCCTTGGTTTGTTTTCTACACTTTTTGTTTGATTATACATCCGAATTATTGTCTGAATTCTTGATTTTGGATGCCCAATTAGTTTTCCAATCTCTCTTAACGATTTCTTTTCTTTATGATACTTCATAATAAGCTCACTTTAACACATTTTCTTTACCCATTTTGGTTAAATGAACACAACTACAATATTAACATCTTTCAAGATAACGGTATCTAGTAAAGACTCATGAAGTTGTTGGTAGCACTGTTTGAGTACTCTACTAAAAAGCCGTACATACATATGTAGACTTTCCTGTTTTTGAAAAATGAATATTATTAATTTTTGTTAACAAATATTTTTGGAATACAAATTTTTTGTTAAAATTTTTTGTTTGTTGTTACACTGAATTTTTTTGGTATTTATTTTAATGCTGCATTGTTCACAAAAAAAACCCCAGCCTCGCAGATTTTCTGTGCGACTACATACCATGTTAAAGTCATCGAAAAAATTTGCTATTGGAGCGGACTAAAGTTTAATTAAAAGTAACAAAAAACAACAAAAAATAAAAAGAAAAAAGAAGTATACCACATTTCATAAAAAATTTACAAACACAACCACAAATTAGTAAATAAAATTTTAGAATTTGCATTAAAAGAGATATACATACATACATACATAGTTCGTTAAAGTTAAGGCTGGGGCACATAGAATCCGTCAGCCGTCGACTTTTTCAACTGACAGCTAAGTTAAAATACAGGTTTTGTTATGAGCTTTGTTACATACAGTACGTCTCCTTCAACGCAACGTATGAAAGTTGGTCAACTTTTGACGTACACTGAGTACTTTGACAACTATCAGTTGATTTTTTGGTATGTTTCGTTTTAATTAAGAGTTGATTTTTTGTATATTTTCATATACATAATTATTTTTATTGTGTGGCGGCAAAAATGGGCGGTTGCAAAAATTAAATAAAAAATTAATGAAATTAAATAAAAATTTAGTTTTGTTTTACAAAAACAATTTTCTATTTATATATGCTTGTACCTAGTCATTGAAGACTGTGTTGTTTATTAATTGTGTACCTGTGTTTGTAAAACAATTTTGTATTTACATTTGTAAATGAAGACTGTTTTGTTTATTAATTCTTTTTTTTTATTGTTGTTTTACAATGTAACCTATTTAATAATGAATTAGCTTTTTTTTTATTTATTGAGGTCTATAGATTATTAATCCTTACAGACTAAATGAATAATACAAAAAAACTAAAACTAACTATTTAAAAACAAAATAATTTTACATTTTATAACATTATTACTTTCAGAAATATCTATAATCTGATACAATTTATTAAAATTTTCACAGATGCGACGAAAGGAGTCATTATTAGCATAATTAGATCTGTAGTAATTTAGGCTGATCAGCTGAAAATTTCGAGTGGGTCGAGTTGGAACGCAAAAATTTATTTTTCCAAGCAGGAACTCAGAATCCACTTTACACATGAATCAGTCCAAGTAGAAAAGATATACTTAGCATTACTCGTCGGCTTTTTAATGTTGGTAACTTAATAAGGGTCAGTCTGTCAACATATGACGGTTAACCATTCGTTAATTTTTATATATGTATGTATGTACATACTACATATGTACATAATAGCGAATAAAATGAATTTTGTGAAAAAATTTTTATGGCTTTTATTTATTATTTGAAATTAGAGATCTGACCCAAAATCTTCGACTTTTATCCATTATATGAAGACAAGCTTGAGCTTTATAAAGCAAAATTATAATTAAAAGAAACTACAAAATCCATCGAAAATGTTTACTCTTTAATAAAAAGAAATGTTGCAAACATGTAAAAAACAGCTGATTTTCTACACGTTAACAAAGTGCTCATTGTGCCAACCTCATCCGTCATTGCGTTAACGTCAGTTGAAAAAGTCGACGGATGACGGATTCTATGTGGCCCAGCCTTTATAAAAACTAAAGGCGACGTAAAACATCATTTAAAATGTGAAAACAACACAAAATAGAAAAAAGTCCATACATACATACATGTATGTATGTATGTAGATATGTAATAACAATTAAAAACCTTTAACAAATAATTGGAAACAACAACTATTAAAAGACATTCAACCAATGCACAGAGGAGTATTTGACCCAAAAATCTGGCCAAAAAGGCAAAAATTAATTTGATGAAATCCTAAGAAGTAATTACGCAGATCGATAGAAAACAAAATTCTACATCATATCGTGCATTTTAAAGAGTGTAAGTTAAGATTTGTAGTTGTGGGACACTGTTAAAGTCAGGAAAGTAAAGAAAATTGCGTGCGTTTTTATTGAATTTTTTCGACTTCAAGATATTTATATGATATTTTTTGCGGCAAAACGAATAGAGGTATTACATTGATTTTTTTTTACCTGAAAGATGTCATCAGCAGCTATTTTCAATATTTAAAAAGAAAAAATTATCTCAAATATTTATTTTAGAAATATTAATTGTAAAAAAACTATATATATATATATATATATATATATATATATATATATATATATATATATATATATATATATATAAATATATATATATATATAAACTCTTTCCAAAAAAAAGGAAAAGTTTTTTGAAAGTGAAGGTAGCTGTTATATACCACAATAAAATATGAGATCTCTAATTTAAGAAAAAAGAAAAAAGATGGGCAAGTTTGCGCCATTATTTTTGGTTATTTCTTGAAAATTTTATCTTTTTTTTCTATTTTTGCTCATAAGGCACTTTTTCTTATAATTTATTGTCGTCATAAACTTTTGTGTTTTTCGAATTATTGATGTGAACTATTATTTATGTACATCACTTTTAACAATTACCAATGTGATGGATTACCCGCCCTTAAAAAAGGAATTTCTTAAAATTCAGTTCTTAATTCATAAATTCAAATTTACTAACTGTCTTATTATCAGGAATAATTATAAGTCCACACGCATACACACCTATTAAACTGTTTTTGGTTACCTGCGGTATATATAAGACTACCTAATTTAAAAGCGTTACAAATCAAAATTACAATTAAAAACGGTATAAGTATGTTGCGGCTAAATAATTTTCGACTCCAATTATTTAAATATCTATTTTCTTTCTATTTATTTATTAACTATTTACTGCATCCTAATATACAAAGACATTGATATTTATATATTTATGCATATGTAAATAGTTAATGATCATTATCAATATATTATTTTTCTTTTATTTCTTATATACTTATATATTTATGTTAAAAAAAACTATGTATTGCTAAAAATTTTAAATTTTCTTTGAAGTTTGTTCTTATTTAAATTAGTTCAATAAATTTACTTCTGTTTTAAGAGTTGGCGGAACAAGACAAAACAATTTTAAAGCGCTTCTCGCTTTTATTTGTGAAAAATTAAAATAAAAATATATTTGAATTTAATAAAGTGTTTTATTTTAAATAAAATAAAATAATAGTGAGGCGCTCTTAAAACTTGTAAAGTTTTGCCGTAACATTTCTTTAAAATTGTTTTGTGAGTGATTTAAGTAAAAATTAAAAACTCTAACGGAGGCAATAACAAATGGCTGGAGAAAATAATTGCAAAAAGTGTCGTGAAAAAGACACAGATGAGATGGTACAATGCGACGTCTGTGACCAATGGTACCACTTTGGATGTGTTGAAGTAGATAGTAACGTGGCCAACGTAAGTTGGAGATGTGAATTCTGTAAAGCTACTTCATCCCTTACACTTGCCGGTCAGGTTACTCACACGTCCACACCAACCAACACCAGCGCCAATGTACAACGATCATCAAGCGAAACGCAAGGAGTAAATCAACAAGCGTATGTCACGATGCCGTCAGCAAGTGCAGGTCTGGTTCAGCAAGCAGCTTTATCAGAATATTTAGGAAATATTATACCACCTATGTCTCTGGCCACAGCTACAGCACCACCGCAATCTGTCCCTCCGTCGATGGCACTACTACATACGATTTATTCTGCTCCCATAATGTCGTACCTACCACCATCTGCATGGCAAAATGCTTATCATCCACTAATTCCAGCATCCATACCACCAAATTTACTGCCAGGTCATTTTCAACTCACCACTTCTTCAAATTTTCAAAGCCAAACAACGCATGTAACGCAAAACAGGAATCTTGATGATATTGCTAAGCAAAGAAATTTAGAGCTAAAACAGCTGGAAGAGGAAATGCAGGTCAAGCGGCAGTACTTAAATGAAAAATACAAAATATTATCGCAAACTATTGAGTCATCGATACCACATTTGACGATGCCGACGCCAAATTCTGGGCTAACAGTGGCAGCTGCAGTTAACATTGGACCTACATCAGCACAATTGGCGGCAAGGCAATCGTTTCCAAAACAACTCCCAGCCTTTAATGGCGATCCCGACGATCCCGATAAGGCCCGTGAAATTGGTAAAAAATAAATTACTAGTGCCACAGATGGTTCCTGAAATTATACGGACACTTCGTATGTGCTTTAGAAGGCCAGAACACATTTTGGAACGCGCGATTTCTAAGGCCAGGAGTTTCCCCCAATCAAGGACAAATTGGAGATATTAATCGAATTTGCAATGTGCGTTCGCAACATATGTGCCACAATGGAAGGGTGTCAAACGGATTCTCATTTGAACAATCCGCTATTAGTCAAAGAATTAGTGGACAAGCTTTCCAACAACCATAAATTGAACTGGACAATGTTTCCTAAGGACGGCAGCATTCCCAGCGTTAAGGTTTTTAGCGATTGGCTGTACAGTATTGCAGAAGCAGCAAGTAGTGTAACCACTTTGTTTGGAAAAACTAGTGCATCAGTAAATACACACAACCATGAAGGTGCCAATGAGAATAAGAACGCAGTAAATACCTCATGTTTAGTATGCAATGATGGTAACCATAAAGTAGTCCAATGTGACGTGTTTAAAAATCTGTCGCTCAATCGCAAGTGGAAATGTGTGAAAACCAAAAATTTGTGTCGCCAATGCTTGGGGAGACATAGACGAAAATGCGATTCCAACAAAGAATGCGGTATAGACGGTTGTCAGTATAAACATAACAAATTGCTGCACAAAAAAAAATAGCGTTGAGCAAAACAATAGCATAAATTCTTCTAATCAACAAAACTCGGTAGTAAATACCCACAGCATACATTCATCAAATAAAATCAAAAAAGTTTTCGCTTTTCTAGACGAAGGTTCGGTAGTGACAGTTATTAAGGAAACTGTTTTTGATGAATTGGGCCTAAAAGGTGAAAGTGACCCCCTTTATCTTAGGTGGACTGGCGAAACAACTCGTCTAAAAAGCTGACATTACCATATCGAGTGTTACTAACAATAAAAAATTCAAACTGAATGCTGTCTATACGGTAAGCAATTTAGGCCTTTCCCCTCAGACCATCGAGGTATGCAAAATTTCAAAGGCATTCCCGTATTTGGAAAAACTACCAATACAATCGTACGAAAACGCTACTCCTGTAATTTTAATTGGGGCTGATAACTGGAATCTGGCAATTCCTCTTAAGGTACGTGAGGGCCTGTGGAACCAACCTATCGCTTCCAAGACCAGACGTGGTGGTGGACGTTGCAGAGCTCTGGCAGTAAGAGCACCAAAGAATATCGTATAAATATCCACGCGTGTGACTGTCATCAGAAATACAATGAGCTTCATGATATGGTAAAAGAATACTTCTGCGTAGAATCGTGTAAAGAAAAACTGCTGCTTTCCTATGATGACAAACGAGCGATGAATATTTTGGAAAAGACAACAAAAAAGGTCAACGATCACTATGAGGTTGGTTTATTATATAAATTCAAGAAAAATCCATCTTTAAAAATAATTGTACAAAGCCAAATTGACAATATTCTTTTAAAAGGATATGCTAAAAAACTTACTCCAAAAGAATTAGAGGTACATTGCGACAAAACGTGGTACTTGCCAATATTCGTGGTCTCCAACCCCAACAAACCAGGTAAAATCAGGCTAGTTTGGGACGCAGCGGCGAAATCCAACGGTGTGTCGTTCAATGACTTTATGATGTCTGGACCAGATCTTCTAAAGCCTTTGATGGAAATCCTCCTCAAATTTCGTATTGGAAAAATTGCTATATGCGGCGATATTTCGGAGATGTTTCATAGAGTGAACGTACTAGAAAGCGACATGCATGCTCAGCGATTTCTATGGTACGATGAAAACGCCAATAACGCACAACCAACCATTTTTGTAATGCGAGTGTTAACTTTCGGCATCAGTTGTGCTCCTTGTATTGCTCACTACGTACGTGACAAAAATGCAGATATCTTCAAAGATAAATATCCTCGTGCGGTTGAAGCCATACAAAAAAATCACTACGTCAACGATTTCATTGATAGCGCTCCAGATGAACTCCAAGCTATAGAATTAGCGATGCAGGTAAAAGAAATTCATTAAGCAGGTGGATATAAAATGCATAACTGGACATCAAACTCAAAAGTGGTCTTAAAGAAGTTAAGCGACAACAACAGCCTACCTGAGATGACAATGCAGGATTGGGGCTCAACTGTAAAAATATTAGGTTTGTACTGGGCTCCTAATAATGATGAGTTTAGATATATTTGTAGATTTGCAAGACTAAAGCGAGATGTCTTTAATGAGTGCCTAATACCAACCAAACGTGAAACGCTCCAAGTATTGATGTCCATATTTAATCCCCTGGGGTTTGTATCCTTCTACACCATAGGCTTAAAGATACTAATCCAAGAAATATGGCGATCTGGTATAGCAAGGGACGAGGAGTTGACACACGATTTAAACAAAAGCTGGTGCAAATGTAAATCCTTTATTCCAAAGATAACGGCCATCAGAATTCCCAGAAGCTACTCTTTAGTAATGGAAACCGCTGACGATGTTCAACTGCACACATTCGTTGATGCCGGCGAAAATGCTTACGCTACCGTATGTTACTTACGTGTTAGGAAAAATGACGTTATAACACTCTCGCTAGTTGCTGCTAAGAGTAAAGTAGCTGCACTGAAGCCCATATCAGTTCCAAGGCTCGAATTGCAGGCTGCACTACTTGGTACAAGATTGGCCAAAAAAGTGCCGGAAGTGTCTCAATTAAAAATCAACTCTCAGTTTTGGTGGAGTGATTCGAAGACTATTTCGAAGTGGCTGCAAATGGACCCTAAGAGGTTCCTTCAATTCGTGATGCATTAAGTGGGTGAGATTCTCGAATCTACAAACGTTCAGCAGTGGAAATGGGTTCCGTCAAAACAAAATCCAGCTGATCTCGCTACGGAGGTAACAGCGGCCTCTAATACACAGATGTTACGTGCTGATTTTTACGTGCTGATCCAGTTGACTGGCCTCACTGTGACGATTTTGGAACACTCGATTCAGCAGAAATTAAACAATGTAATTTGGTGATTGAAAATATGCACATCATACAACGGATTTATTTTTACTCGACCTCTTTTCAGTGTGTTACAATCCAATTCATTATTTATACAGAAAAGAGTGCAGGCAATATCTAAATGTGTAATAATAACAATAACACAGTGCAACACGAAAAAAATAACCATATACATAAGTTGCATTTTTGCATTAATATAGTAAGCATAAAATTAACAATAATAATAAGTGCAAATATAATAACCCAAATTAATATAAAAATAAGTGCAAATACAGTAATACTACATTTACACCTACGCAAAATCTAATAGATTTCAGCTGAAATCTCGAAGAAAATCTCTGCCGTGTAGACCACTGCTTTTTGACGTATTATTGGATTTCATTTTCATAAACAGCTGGCTAAAGAAAGAATAAAAAATTGCCTCCAAACTTTTATATTATTTTGTTCAAAAAATGGAAGGGAAAAACAATATTTTAATATATTATACCTCTACATATAAAAAAATGCAAATGAAGCTGGTATCGCTACGTAAGTCCTGTTTCACACACATCAAGTTTTCTTGATCAAGTTTCAATTCAGCTGGGAGAGCGATAGGGAGAGTATGTATTCCTTTCTTTATCTCTCTCCCAGCTGAATTGAAACTTGATCAAGAAAACTTGATGTGTGTGAAACAGGACTAAGAAAAACAGCAGCATTTGTTACCGCAAATCTTTTGTTTCTACCGCGCTTTTTTTCCTTAGTCCCCTTTCACACACATCAGGTTTTCTTGATCAAGTTTTTATTCAGCTGTGAGAATGATAGAGAACGTATGTACTACCTTCTCTATCTTTCTCACAGCTGAATTGAAACTTGATCAAGAAAACCTGATGTGTGTGAAAGGGGACTTACAAATGTCAAAATTTTCTTATTCAGCGCTGTATATTTCAGTATAATACCAAAAAATACACAGTTGCATCATTCAGTATTGGAAGATTTTGTGAAATTTTGCCAAAATCTAGTTCGTAAGTAGATTTTGTTTTGTATGGGAAATCTGGTAGATAAGAGCTAGATTTCCCTCAAAATCTCATAAGTACTAGATTTTGCGTAGGTGTAAATGTAGTATAAAACAAAAAATTAAATAACTTAATAGTAATAAGTACACGTTGTTAAGAGTTTAATCCTTTATATTTTATTGAGTATATAAAAGTACAGATTTTATTAACTAAGTTTTATCATAAGTTATAAGCTAGTAATAAGAGGGTGATTCAGGTATTGTTATTTAACATATTATTTAGATATCGATAATATACTCGTGTGTATTTAACTATAATAACTATTTAATATGAATGTAAATATAATTTTATTTACACAACATCTTCCTTTTTAAAATATATCTCTATTATTCCAATATTAAATTTTATTATATAATACTTAACTATTTACAGCGTAGGATCATACGTTTGTACATATAAACTAATAATAAAATTATGTTATGATACAAGTGCATGATTTTATTAGTTTAGAGATTAGTGTCTGAATCTAGTTGGTGGGTTAATCTTTCTTCCAAGGCGTGTTCTGTAAGCACTATCAGAATCAGATTCAGTTGTAATTGGTAAATTGGGGTCAGGAGTATTAACTGTATTACTATCATCTTCATTATTAGAAGTTTCCGGTTTCTTAAATGTGTGTTCATTTTCTCCATCAGAGGATGGGTTTTTAGGGCTTTTGAATATGTGTTGTTCATTTCTCCTGTACAAAGAACCTTCTTTATCTTTGATTATAAATGATCTTGGCTCCATACATTTACTCACTATTTCCCCTGGAAACCAAAAAGATGTGGGGTTTCTTTTAAACATTACTTTATCATTAGTATTAATAGATTTATATTCTTTTGTATTCGAGTTATAATGATTTGAGGATTTTTTAATTTTAGTATTAACTTCTTTTTGATATTTATCTGTATCAACTAAATTTGGTTTTAAGTTTAATGACAGATTTGGAAGTTTTGTATTCAACTTTCTGGACATTAGTGGTTCAGACGGGCTTGGTAAATTTCCTTTAGGTGTAGTACGGTAGTTTAATAAGGCGATGTATGGATCAGTGCCACTTTCTAAACATTTATGTAAAAGCTTTTTTACTGTTTGAATAGAACGCTCTGCAAGACCGTTTGATCTCGCTAAATATGGACTCGACGTTTTATGGTCTATACCCCAATCAATAAAAAAATCTTTAATTTCATTTGAATTAAAAGGTGGTCCGTTATCAGATATGAAAATGTTCGGGATGCCATGTCTAGCGAAAATGGATTTCAATTTTAAAATCACATGCCTACTTGAATAACCAGAGTTTAACAATTCTATTTCAATAAATTTAGAAAAATAATCAACTACTAGTATATAGTATTTCTTATTGAACTCAAAGAGATCGCATCCGACTTTAAACCATGGTATATTATAAACATCATGGGTCAAAATTTTTTGTTTAGATTTTAAGTTTCTGTATTTCATACAGATTTCACAATCTGATATTTTATTAAAAATATCATTATACATGTTTGGCCAGTATACTGATTGTCTAGCTAGACTTTGACATCTCTGTATTCCCATATGGCTTTCATGGATCTTGCTTAATATCTGACTTTGAAGACTCTTTGGGACTAAAACTTGGTTATTTTTAAGAAGAATATCATCAATTATATGAATTTCATCTTTTATTTTGTAATAGGGCATGACCTCGTTATCAACAAGCTTTTTATGTCTTGGCCAACCATTTAGTGTATACGTTTTAATCTTTTCAAAAACTGCATCGTTATTACTATGAAATTTTATATCATTTATATTTGAAAATGGAACTTCAAGATGCGACTTAAGAAAATTACACTGAAGTGTGGCCTCGTTATGAATTTCAGTTAAAGCGTTTGCTTTCAATGGGCATCTTGATAGAGTATCGGCTATATACAGATATTTGCCGGGCTTGTAAATAACTGTCAGATCGTATGACTGGAGACGAAGCATGAACCGTTGTAGTCTAGACGGAATTTTGTGTAAAGGTTTGTTAAATAAAGAAACCAATGGTTTGTGATCGGTTTCTACTAACACTTTGTTACCATACGTATACTTGTGGAATCTAGTGCAACCAAAAAGAATAGCAAATAGCTCTTTTTCTATTTGAGCGTAATTCTCGTGAGCACTTGTGAGTGATGCAGAATCGTAGGCTATTGGTTGGTTATTGTGCAAAATGGCAGCCCCGACGGCAAATTTGGAGGCATCTGCGCTCAAAACCCACTGTTTGTTTGGATCAAAATAAGTTAAGACGGGTTTTTTTGTAATTTCAAGTATTAAATTTTTAAACTCATCATCTTGGGCTTTATTCCAATGCCATTCTACATCTTTTCTTAACAATTCTATTAGATGTTTGTTTTTTGACGATAAGTTTGGAATGAAATTTCCTAAATAGTTAATCATTCCAAGAAATCGCTGTAGCTCGGAAACGTTTTTGGGGGCAGTCATATCTAAAATTGCCTTAATTTTGTCTTCATCTGGCTTAATACCTGATTCATTAAAAATGTGTCCAAGGAACTTTATTTCATTTAGCAAAAATTTGCATTTGTCTTTGTTAAATTTAAAACCATATTCTTCTGCACGTTGCAAAACTTTTTGTAATGTTTTATTATGTTCATCTATCGTTTTCGCATATATTAAAAAATCATCAATATATATCATTAATCCTTCAATATCACCAAAACATTTAACTATTTCTGAATGAAAAAGTTCAGGGGCAGCATTTATACCAAATGGTAGCCTTAAAAATCGATACCTGCCGAAGGGTGTATTGAATGTACACAATTTGGATGAAGCTTCATCTAATGGAATCATCCAAAAGCCACTATTGGCATCTAAAGTGCTGAAATATTTTGACCCATTGAGTTTTGCCTTACAGTCATCTATATTCGGAAAAGGGTAGTGGGGACGAAGTATGGCTTTATTTAGGTTGCGAGGGTCTAAACAAATTCTTAACTATCCGTTCGGCTTGGTAACTAATACTATGGAACTGACCCATTCTGTTGGTTCACTTACTGGCTGTATGACATTAAGCTTCACCATCCTATGCAACTCAGTTTTTAACTTCTCATGGAGACTAAGGGAATTTTTCTTGGAGCATCTACTATCGGTGTTATATTAGGTTTGAGTTTGAAATGACATTTTGTTTTCATATGACCTAAACCATTAAATACATGCGCATAATTTTCGATAATCTTATCAGAATTTAATGAATTTACAGTCTTAATTAGATTCATTTGTTTAGCTAATTCTAATCCAATGATATTTTTGCACTTTAAATTCAATACAAAAAATTTACTTATATATGTATTATTATTAAAAGAAAATTTTAAATCAATATTTCCTATTAAAGGTAACCTTTCACCACTAAATGTTAAAATATTTGTATTAGTAGGTCTTAACATCTGGCTTAAATTTAACATATTTGACGTTTCTTTCGACAGTATGTTTACTTGTGCTCCAGTATCAATTTGAAGATTTATTGTCATCTTGTTTATAAATACCTGAACATTCCACTCATTATTTGCTTCGATATTACAATTGGAGTTTGTTAAGGTACCAATAAAAAATCTTCAGGGTCTTCATTGTTGTCATCAACTTAGCTTTGTATATGTTTTACAAATTTTTTTGTTTGATGTTGTGGTCCTTTCGCGAAACACATTTTTGCAAAGTGGCCTTTCTTATTGCAAATATGGCAATTGATGTTTTCAGCAGGACATTTTTTTCTATGTATTTGGCCACATCTGCTACATTGTTGCTGTTGGATATTGAATGAAGTGGATCTTCTAGTTGATGAAGAAGGCTGCTTAGACGAATAAAATGACTGGCGTTGATTAGCATACGGTGGCTGATTTAATGGCTTCTTATAAATATTTGACTTATTTAAAGAGCCAACGAAACTTGTTTCTTGTTGCAACTGACTGGTGTTTTCTTTTGCTGAGTTTATGGTTTTAGCTATTTCTAAGGCTTTTTCAAGAGTGACTTTACCCTCGCTTAGCAATCTTTCTTTAATTTGCGAATAGTTGGGAAGCAAACCACAGACGAAGATATCTTTAACTAAGTCTTCGCGCAAATCTCCAAACTCACACAAAAGGCTTTGGTTTTTTAATACCGTTACATACTCCTCAATAGATTCATTCGGACCTTGTTTCCTTGAGAAGAAAGTATGACGTTCCATCGCTATATTTACTTTGGGAACGAAATATCCGTCGAATTTAGAAAGTAAGTCGTCATACTTCACCGTATCGATGTCCTCATCAAATGAATTAAAAATTTGTAAGCAATCTGGTCCCAAATGATGTAGTAACAGAGCTACTTTTCGCTGTTCAGATTGCTCTTCAAGATTTGACGCTCTCATAAATATCTTGAACTGATTTTTCCATGACTTCCATGTGGCGCACATGTTACTTTCTTTTAGGTTAATTTGTGCAATTGTTGTTGCGACCGACATTACATGAGGTGTAGACATTTCAGTTTTTGTAACTTTTTGTTCCCTTGTCTCAGAATTCATTGAACTTTTATCAAATATTTTATATTTAGTATTTTTATTTAAATATATTTTAAATACCACATGTATTTAATTAAATATACTTTTGACTGTTCGCACTTTGCAATTTTTTGCTTAAACACCTGACACCATGTTAAGAGTTCAATCCTTTATATTTTATTGAGTATATAAAAGTACAGATTTTATTAACTAAGCTTTATCATAAGTTATAAGCTAGTAATAAGAGGGTGATTCAGGTATTGTTATTTAACATATTATTTAGATATCGATAACATACTCGTGTGTATTTAACTATAATAACTATTTAATATGAATGTAAATATAATTTTATTTACACAACACATGTGTAAAGTGTATTAAGTGATTACTATTGCTTTTGAGCATAGTACAGTGGTATTAAATTAAATAAAGTATTTCATCAAAAAATTGTGCGTTTAATTTCGTTGCAATAAAAGAATCCACGGAAAACGTTTTTAAAAAGGTAAAAACGTAACATTTGGTGTCAGAAGTGGGATTGCAAAATGAAGTTCGACGAGCTTAAGGAGGAACAGCTAAAGAAGGAGTTGACCAAACTGGGCCGGTGGCAAAGTAGAGCTGCAGAGGAGGCTATCGGGGGAGTTTATTCGGCTTGGCCTGGACATCAATACCCATGCGTTCGAAGAAAAAGAGGAACTGGAGATGGGTACACGTTCAGCTACAAGCAACATGAACGTAAACTCTATGTTTGCCGCGCTGTTGCAGAAAATGGAAGAAATCTCTAAGAAAATGGAAGAAATCTCTAGGGCCAATAAAGAAATGATGGTGCAGAAAATCGAAGAAATCTTTAAAAAAAAAATGGAAGAAATCTCTAAGGCCAATAATGAAATGATATTGCAGAAAATCGAAGAAAGCTCTGGTGCTTTAAAAGAGATGCTGAAAGCAACAAATAAAAGGCTGGATGATATCCATGCGTCCGTGAATGTGAGGATTAACATCATTAAAGATAAATGGAATTACAAGGAGAGATAAGTTCCTAGCGTCAATGGAAAACTCGATGCGCCAGAAGAAGATGTTCATGAGAAGCTTGATATTCTGGAGAATGGTATCGATCGGAAGCTATACAGCCTGGAAACAAGAGTGCGTAATCTTCAACCGCAGGAGGGGCCAACGAGAGTTATTCCGGAAGCTGCAAGTAAATATGAAACTGTAGCCAACAGAAATGCATGGGCCGCGGAGGAGAAATGCACTGAGTCGATCTTGGCATTAAAAGGCACTGATGCACAAGTCATGGAAACTGTGCCCGCTATATCCAGAAACAACTATGAGGACATTATGGCGGCTCTGCGGCGTAAGTATTGTGGAGAGCATAACGGGCATATCCACAGAATGGAGCTAAAGCCGCAAAAGCCAAGGAAACATATGACGATGCCATCAAAGAATTTGAAGCGAATTGCGGCAGTACAGCGAACGGTGGTGGCAAGAATCGCGGCTCTGCAAGGCAAGTATGGTGGAGAGCATAAGGGGCAGATCCACAGAATGGAGCTAATGCCGCAAAAGACAAGGAAGATTATGAGGATGCTGTCAAAGAATTGGAAGCCAATGGCGGCAGTACAGCGAACGCTCGTAGCAAGAATCGAGAAAAGGCTTGCAAAAAGAAGGCGGAAAAGAGCAAGAAAGCTGATTCCCAGGAAGAGGAAGAGGAAAAAAATGAAAGCCAGGCGCGATGGAGTTGCGGATTCTGATGGATTCCGCGAGAGACAATTGGTTCTACTGTCTAACCCAAAGAGAAAGAGAGGACTGTCTCCCAAACTACAAACACAGTGGGATGGACCATACAAGGTGATAAAGAGATTGAACGATGTTGTGTATGGGATACAGAAGCAACATAGCCCCCGATCTAAAATAAAGTTGGTACACTTAGAGCAACTCGCAAAATATGGAAGCAGTGGTTCTGTGCCTGTTCGGGACGAACAGGCTTAAGCGGGCGGCAGTGTTACGAATTTGGAGTGAATAGTCCTATTGTAATTGCTCTGGAATATACTGAATTGTTATTATTCTTAATTATTGAATTGTTGATTCTTATTTGCTGAGTTGTTTACTATTTTCTGAATTGTTGTTATTCTTAATTATTGAATTGTTGTTATTTTTATTTGCTTTTTGTTTACTAATGGTAAATGAACACATAACAGCTATACATACATGCATACATAGTTACTTGTTTACTAGCAAAGCGACAACAAATAAGATCATGATTATTGTTGTTGTTGTCTGTCGGCATTGGAACATTGGGTACGTGTATGTATGTATGTGTGTATGGCTTGTGTTTATGTTTAATTTAAGTGTACGATGTTGTAAACAACTTTAAAGAACATCATGATTATTCGAGAAATGATCATTAAGAGTATATAAGCTGCGCACATCAACGGTCAGTCAGAGTTCAGTTGAGTTGAGTTAGAGTTCAGTCAGTAGACAGATAGTGTTAAGTCACTAATTAGTGAGTGAGTTGTTAGATTTTACCGTGATCGTGTAAAGTGTATTAAGTGGTTACTATTGCTTTTGAGCATAGTACAGTGGTATTAAATTAAATAAAGTAGTAGCTGTTAAGTACTGAAAATCAAAGAATTGTGCGTTTAATTTCGTTGCAATAAAAGAATCCACGGAAAACGTTTTTAAAAAGGTAAAAACGTAACAATATAAATAGTAGTGTATATCCAAATTTTATTATAATCTTACGTATTTGCTGCAAAATAACAACTTGCCCTCTTTGCTTCTACTGAACAGCTGACCTGAATCTTTTCAGTAACCACACAAAAATCATTGTGGCTAAGATAACGCAAGTAAATGTCTTTAAAAATGTTACTGAATAGAAAAACCTTTAATTGGTTAAAATCTTTAACCAACTCAACGGTCTGTAAATAAAGTTACTGAATCGTACCACAGAAGTAACAACAAGCAAAACAAAAACGTCAACGGTATTTTCAAACACAACCACAGCGGCGGCGGCCCATCGTAAAAAAATATATACATGTTTATAAAAAAGAAAGAAAGGAAACCGTATATATGTAAGTATATATGTATACGTACATACATAAAATGTAAACTAGTATATAATCAATTCATAATTTTTTTATTTCTTTCGTATTTAATAATAGATACTTTATTAACATAGTTCTAAATATTACCATGTAATTATTATAGAATAATACATTTATTATGTTATTGTTTGTTGTTGGCTTAGCTAGGTATATGCCTGCATTTCATTGGCGCTAACCAAATCATCAGTACCCTTTTAGCCAAATCATGATTGAAAGCATTCAAAGCTCGTATACTTATGCAAACAATTACAAATATATATGAGAATTCTATCAGAACTCTATCATATTTTACTATTTGTAATCAACAAAAACAAAAGTATAAATAGCTATAGAAGCTTTTGTACAATCACAACACAACAAACAATTATAATTGACTTGCGTCCTTTTGTTTTTTCTTTTTACGACTTTATACAATTAATCGCCCGTTGGGTGATAATGAAAGTATTTATAAGCTTTGAATGCTTTCAATCATGATTTGGCTAAAAGGGTACTGATGATTTGGTTAGCGCCAATGAAATGCAGGCATATACCTAGCTAAGCCAACAACAAACAATAACATATTAAAATAGTTATTTTGGAGAATATCTCGAATAACAAATTTGATAAATATTGATAATACATTTATATTTAAACTTACCTATGTATGTATGTACATTTATACTTACGAATATACATTTAAAATTACATTAAGAATTGCATTTATACTACATTTGTACTCACATCGATACTGCATTTATAATTATCTTGGATTTTTTTTGGAATAAAAATAATGTTTCAAGGAAAAGTTGTTTCGGTTCTATAGAAAATAAGGAAAAAGCTGAAATTTTTAACTCCGAAATAATATGTCATAAAATAACATTAAATTTGTTAAATTTACATTGATTTTTTATATAATCTAGCGAATAAACTTGGTTTGAACTTCACTCAAAATAATGAGTCAACAACAAAAATTGAAAATTTCTACTCAACTAAAACAAAAGTAACTCCTATTTACAGAAAAAATATTTTTTTTTTGTTGTTTGCGGATGACGTGTGCGCGCTTAAATCGTCCTATTGTAGTGTGTTTGAAAAGTCGTAGTTACCATACCTTCTGTATGTAACACGAGCTTCATATTTTGTTGAAACAACATTGTCCACACACACTGGGAATATGCTGAGTGGCTCATTTACACATACTGTAAATACGCTGAGTAGTTCATTCCCATCCTAATGTTTATTTAATAAGTATCGTATTTATAAGTATTCAATTGTATTAGTATTAGTGTACTTTTTAAGTCTTTAGAATATACAGACCTGTCACAGAAATCAATTTCGATCGAAAGTGGAATTGATTCCATATTTTGCTTCTCCAGAAAACAAAAAACGAAATTGTTTTTCGGAATGAAACCACTTTTAATTTCATGATCGAATTAGCATTTTTTGTATCTGATAGTACAAAAACAAATTTAAACCTTTCTTGATTGAATAAATAAAATAATAAAATACGGAATCAATTCCACTTTCGATCGAAATTGATTTCTGTGACAGGCCTGATAAGTTTTAATTGCACAAAACAGAATAAAGAGTGCTAGCAGCGTGAACGGTTGCTAGTCATAAGATGTGCAAAGCATTACTTTCATCCTTTTAATATTATTCTCATTACAATGGTGATATTATCATCATTACATGGCGATCCTGCCACACCTGTGAAAATTTGTCTAAAAGTGTTCGTTTAAATAAGGCCGATCATAGAGACAACCATACAGTTTAGTTGAAAATGGTAAATCTTCAATATATGATTTTCCACAAGCAAAATGTGCAGCAGTGAAAAAAAAACAAAGAATTCAAAAAGAAAATAAAAACGATCTCAAAAACTACTTGAAAAAAATGTATCCATTTGGCACACCAACTCTTTTATCAGCACAAAATTTTGATCCCGTCAAAGACACCCATGATTTGCGTAAGGCTATGAGAGGCTTTGGTACCGATGAAGACGCACTAATCAACACACTCCCATAAGACTACTTACAATGGCGAAAGTAATCAACACACTCCCATAAGACTACTTACAAGGGCGAAGGACATCAACACACCCCAAGAAGATTAGTGACAACAAAAGGGTAATATATAGTAATAATTGTATAATTATAATATTTATATAGATGTAAAAATCAATATAACACAAAAAATATAATCACCCTAAAACAAAATTACTAAAAACTAAATCACCCCTGCATACATACGTGTCCCTGCATGGGTATAACAAAACTAAGATTTAACCGTTTCGATCATTAATTGGTAATGACAGACTTATACCATTGCCACTATTCACCCTGCAAAACATGGTGACGGTCGTAATGACATAAGTACCTTTAAATATAAGTAATTACTAAAACGTCCTAGACAGAGACATACTAACAAGTAGCTAACCGCGTAAACTTAATCTAAGCAATATTTTTGTAAACTTTCAATTTGCATATGTAAACGGTCAAGCTACTAACGTACGTAACAGTTCTAAAAAGCTTAGCTTAATCCCTTCTGAAATATTTATCAAAAGTTATTAGAATGGGCGGTGAGGAATCAAAAATTGAAGAACCAAACGCTAATGTCGTAAATAACATTGTGGTTAAAAGGGAATTCTCACCCGTTTATTTCATAATAATAATTTGTCTAACAGCCATGCAACTCTTGGTAACTATTTACCAATTGCACAAAAGATCTTTGAAAAAGACTTACACTAGAGCTGCATCCGTGGCTAACAATCCAGACAGAGTCTAATATAAAGATTGTTTTTGTTTGCTTTATTATTCCAGGGAAATTTAAATCCATAATATAACTAATTGTTAAAAACTTTTCTGATTCAAGTACATCTCTATTAATTTATTGCTTCTCTGTTCACAAACGATTTTGTTTGTATATCAGCTATGTACATTATATGATCGGTTTTACGATATAAAATTTCTACATGTTCCAATACGACGGACGAATACGTCTTTTGCTTTCGGAACTAAACCAAACATTATTCTTCGCGTGGCAATACATTCAAGACTTCTTCCTAATTTATGTAAAATTACATGCTCCATAGAGAGAATCCTTCTATACTGTCTTTTGAACTGTGAATCGATTGTTATCTCATTTGCTTTGCTCTTATGCAATATCTTTATCAGTTTCTTAACTAATGGAATGGGAAACAATCGTATCCAGGGCTATGGCAGTAAAAGACAAATTCCTTAAATCATATAAATGCTTAAATACCGATAGGGATACAAAACCTGAAACAATCAACAAGCATATAAACATTCTTCACAAGCAGTTGGAGAAACTCAGAGTGCTACTTAATACAAATTATAGTAGGTTTACAAAAGCTCATCAAACATCTGCCGATAATTTTTATTGCGACCTACGTGAACAATTAATTTCCGTAAGTTACAGAAAAAACTTCAAAGTCCTTGTTCCACACTCAATCCACGAACCAATAGTGTTCAATCTTTTACCCGAAATGGAACAAAAACAAATATCCAAAATGCCTCAGACGGTAGTAGAATTTTAAAATACTGCCTCTAGGTTAATTCCAGACTTCGATGGAAATTCCGAAAACTTGCAAAGCTTTATCGACGCTATTAATTTAGTAGATTCGATTAAAGAAACCCATGATTCAGTAGCTGTAAACCTTATCAAAACAAAATTAAAAGGAACAGCAAGAAATCTAATTTCATCAGAAATTACGTTAGAACAAATAATCTCTAAGCTAAAAACAACGGTTAAAGGTGAATCCGTTGATGTAGTTAATGCCAAATTAATGAGTATAATACAATCCGGAAAAAACGTTAATACCTACGTCAACGAAATGGAGGAATTAACGAAAAAATTAGAAATATCCTATATTAGAGATGGGTTATCACACGAAATAGTCAACAAATATGCTACACGTTCAGCAGTTACGGCTATAACCAAAAACACATCTAATGACAGAGTTAAAATTATCATGCAATCGGCTAACTTTAATAACATGAATGAAGTAGTAACTAAATTCATAAACAGTTGCACCCAAGCATACGGTCAAGAAAATTTTATCCTAAGCTATGGCTTTAGACGCCAAGGTTACAACAATAATAATAATAGTAACCAAGGCAGAAGCAACAGCTTTAACCAATCAATTAACCAATCCAGAAATTTTTCTCAGAATAGAACCAATGGTTTCAATCGCAATAGAAACAATAATAACGGATCTTATCGTAATAACGGCACTAACAACCGTAATTACAATAACGATAATTCTGGTTCTTATCGTAACAATAACGATAATAGAAACCGTAACAATAATCTCAACCAGTGCTGCCACAACCAAAAAATTTTTACAACCAAAATTCGCTTTAAAAGTTACCAAATGAGAAAAAAATAACCAAATTTCAATATGTAGTATTTTTATTAAATAAATTTTTTTTCATGTTTTATTTATTGAATCTTCAATAATAATTGAAATAACAATAAGTAATCAAATCCTAAACTAAATAAGGATACAAATAAACCAATAAAGTCTAGCCAGTACCAGACAATAAGGTGTGAAATCATAAGTTACAGTTGTTCAATTTGCACGGTCATCTGCCTTATGTTTCAATCAATGCGACAGTGTCTCTCTTTTTCAAACGTATATGACCACCAAAGTTTAAGATAATGCGAGCCAGGGGATTTGGGTGTTGTACAAGTTAAATATGTATCTGCGTACTTGGCAACTTCACTTTTAACTAATGGCACGTTTAAATCTTTGTGAATGTTCGAGTTCTTAATATACCAGGGAGCAGTTGTAATCATACGTAGTATTTTATTTTGTCGCCTTTGAATTTTCTCAACATTTGAAGCTGAGGCGGTGCCCCATAGCTGAATTCCATAGCACCAAATAGGTTTTAAAAAAGATTTATAAAGCAAAAGCTTGCAGTCTAAACTGAGTACCGAGTTACGACCAATAAGCCAATTTAGTTGGACTGCTTTTAATTTCATCTGGGTTAGTTTTGCCTCAATATGGTGTTTCCACGTTAGACGACGATCGAGGTGTATGCCCAGATACTTAATTTGCGGGCGTTGAGGTACTACCTGGTTATTAATTCGAACAGCAGGACACGATTCTTTACGTAGAGTAAATGTTATATGTGTACATTTTTGTTCATTTACTTTTATTTTCCAACGAGTTAGCCATGCTTCTAATTGATGGATATGTTGCTGCAATTTTTGTGATGCTTCTTGGGGGCATTCGTGCGTACTAATAAAAGCTGTGTCATCAGCAAACGTTGAAGTATGTGTCCCACAGCTTGTGGGTATATCAGCGGTGTACAACATATACAGAAGAGGGAATAAGACGCTGCCTTGGGGAACTCCCGCTTTAATCGGTTGAGGAGTGCTTACGTAGTCTCCCTGTTTGATAACAAATTTTCGGTTTGTTATATAGCTTTCTAGTAGCTTGTACACGTTAATGGGTAGGTTCATCTCTATTTTATGTATTAGACCCTCGTGCCAAACTTTATCAAAAGTTTGGGAAACGTCGATAAATAGCGCCGAACAATATTTCTTTTTTTCAAAGGCGTCCCTTATAACTTGAACCAACCTGTGCGTTTGCTCGATAGTGCTATGCTGTCTTCGGAATCCAAATTGATGATCCGGAATACACGAACTGTTGTTCATCAGAGGGTTCAACTTTGTGACTAAAATTTTTTCAAATAATTTTGACATCGTAGACAATAAGCTTATTGGCCTGTATGACTCCACTTTGCTGTGATCTTTTCCAGGCTTCGGTATTATGGTCACCAGAGATACCTTCCACTCTGCAGGGGCTTTTTTAGGGTTTAGTACTGCAATAAAGTTTTCGATTTCTCGAAACTCAATTCTCATTGATGCGGACGCTCTAGCAACGACAGATGCCAGTTCGTGTATGTCATCAATCATATTTGGTGTAAAAGCGGATCTTAGGTGTTCAACAAAAAGGATGTCCTTTTCAATGTCACTTCGCGCCCACCCTCCGCTCGAACTTCTTAAGGGAGGCTTCGCCAATACTGGCCTTATAATATTTTTAGCTGCTCGCCATAATGAGTAATTGGATTTTGGTGTTGCGTTCAAATTTTTTAGATAATTACTTATCGATGCAGTTCGTTGCGCCTCAAGTAGCTCTTTAAGTTGGCTCGTGCATTCTCTCAGTCTGCTTTTAAGCTGGGGAGACCTATGCTGCTACCATTCTCTACGTAATCTTCTTTTTACCGCCACAATTTGTTCTACATCAGCGGAGAAAATTCTGTTGTACCTGGTTTTTCTATATGTGTAAGTGGCATGCTTCGCAGCCTCCTTAATGTCTTGTTCAAAATTTTTGATGGCGGCATCAAGTTCTTCCGCCGTTCTAAGACTTATGTTTTCTGTACAATGAGTATTGATATATTTTTTATATTTTAGCCAATTCACCTTGGACAAAGTCAAGGCAGAATCAGTAGTGGGAGTACCTTGGGAATTGTATATGGTGACAATTGTAGGGGTGTGGTCAGATGATAATTCAAAAGAAGCTTCAACTAGAAGGATATCACTAGGAATATTTTTTGTTACACCAAAATCAATAAGATCCGGAATTTTACGCGGATCTGTTGGCCAATAAGTGGCTTGGCCACTCGATACCACATTCAAATTCGTTTTACAAATAATATCAAGAAAGGAGTAATTAAGCGGGATCCCCAGAAAGTGTGCTTTGCATTGTAATCGCCAGCTGCTAGAAAACACGACCCCAGCGATTTATAATAGGTGTTATACTGATTCTCTGTAATTAAAAATCTAGGAGGACAATAAACGGATGAGACCACCAGGTCTTTGTTAAATTTTTCTATTCGGATAGTTGTTGCTTGAAGGTAATCCTCACAAATGTCACCTAATAAAAAGTGTTTAATTCGAGATCTTATTAGAATAGCTGACCCCCACAAGCTCTTCTTCTTGGGTCCTTTGTATCGTATAGAAGATATCCATTTATTTTAAGGAAACTCCTAGGTGTTAAGTGAGTCTCAGAGACCAGCATTATGTCAATTTCTTTACTATTTAAAAAATATTCTATTTCAGTTTTATGTTGGCGAATGCCGTTTGCATTCCAGAAACTTATTTTAAACAGTTCATGGTTTTTTAATAATTGCCTGCAGTATCATAGACTGCATATTTAATATCTGTTGCATCATGTTATTCATGTTGGATGTAAAACTGGTTATTGTTTGCACTAATGTTTCAATTGTTGACTCGAGGCGGTTAAAATTAAAGCCGTTAATATCTTGTGAAGCTTCCGTGTTCAAAGTTAGGGTTTGTTTGGCCTGTGTCGTAATTTCTGATTGTGAGCTATCCGACTTTAAAATATTGGCATACGATACTTGGTTAGCGGTTGGGTAAAGCACTGGTTGACAATTTGTAGCTGTAGCTTTTTGTGGTTGAGCAGAAGTAACAATATTTTTTTTAACCATTGAGCGCTTAAAATTAGTGAAAATAGGACATCCTCTATAGCTGGCAGTGTGGTTTTCGCCACAGTTACTGCATTTTCGAACAGTTGAGTCTTGCTTAGGTTTGTTACCGATGTACTGTGGAAATCACCACACACAGCACATACTGGTGGCAGGTTACAGTAGGACTTAGTATGACCAAACTCCTGACAGTTTTGGCATTGAACGGGGGCTCCGTTCGCTTATGAGGTTCCTCAACGGTTATTTTACGATGAAGCAAATATTTTAAATTGTATATCGGGTGAGTTTCACTTTTTTTCAAACGTATGTCTCCAGGCTCCAATTCTACTCGGAACATCGGCTGGGGAATTTTGTCTCTGTTCATAACGTTGCACCGTGGGGCCGATGATCAGTTTTTGATTCAATAAATAACAGAAAAGAGCTAGACCTTTCAAATTTCGTACAAATAATAAGAATAAGTTTCTCAGTCTTCAGTAAAAAATTAGGTCAATTGGGCAGTGCCACGCCCATTTCCAGTAGGTGGATTAAACTTATCCTTCGGTTGAAGATCAGAGGAAAATACTAAGTTTCTGACTCTCAATTACGTCACTATATATGCTTTCCGGAATCTTTAGAAGACAAATAAGCTCTCTTGGAAGTTGCAAACTCTTCTTTTTTAAAAGACGATTTTTCAGATATATACTGGATAACAATGGGTCAGAGGAATCCAGAGCCCTGTTAAAAACATCCGTTATATTATGCTCCCTAGAATCCTTTCGCGCGTATTCAATACGGTCCTTTTTATAAAATTTATTTCTGGCCTCAGAAGCATTTTCGCCAGCACATCCCAAAGGTACAATTGATACCTGCAATATTTGATACGAATGTGCTAAAATTTTATGCAAGGTGGCTGACATTGGGTACCATTCGTAATTTTTAAAGTATATATCTGCAGTTTCATCGCAAAATTTTTTCAAGTGGTCAGCACTTATTTCAAACTCGGTGTTAATTGCAATAAGAATTATATGTAAGCGTTTTAAAAGTTCAATATTAATGTTGGTTATGGAAGAAAATAATTCGGGATTAGAAAATGCTTTTCGTACCGTGTTGCCGTCGTTCGTGGAACCGCTCCCGTTACTTTTCGGCTTATGTACATGAAGACCCATTTTTTGCCAGAATTTTTCTTGAATTTCACCCTTTCTTTTTAACATAAGTTTGTCCTCAGTATTTCGAATTTGCCATTTCTTAATATCAAGTCTATATGAAAGATTAAGGATAAATTCATGTAATGGGCTTACACCGTATTTTAATGCATTAGATTTTGGCTGAAACACCGATGAACTTAAATCTTTTACCGTCAGAAATTGTTTCGGATTTCCTCCACATATCGGACAGGACTGAGTACTTTTTGTTTCCGTGAGTACGTTCAAAACTTTTCTCAAACTTTGCTCAAACTTTACAACAACTTTCCTGACGTTTACCATATTATATTCAAAAGGCTGAAGATTTGATATTTGCTCATCTAGATTTGATTTCTCTTTTAATATATGTTCTTTAGATTCCTTTGTAAATTCAATTTTAAGTGGTCTGCAAAAACGGACGGATTGAGGAGTGCGGTTTAACCAAACGATTGCATTACTTGATGTAACTATTTTTAATGGTATAACTGAGGTTACAAATAGCGAGTTATCTAAACTGTCCGGTTCATTGATGTTAAATATTTGTTTAAATGCACTTTGTCCTGTGGAACCGTCGAAACCGTAGCTTAGAACCAAATAAACTTCATTGACCTCATCCATTCTCATCAGAACATCTTCCTGGTATGACAAAATTCTTTTTGCTGTATGATTTACCAAACTTTGAAGAGTAATATGTGCTGACGAATCCGTTACCGTTAGTCCACCGGGACGGCATTCCAACTTGCACTTTTGAATTTTTTTGTAACTGGGGAAAATATCGCAGTTTCTTGACTTACTCATCTCTCTAATGTTAGTATACTGTTGTTTTGTTAAATTATTCTCGAGCAAAAAACTTAGTGCTTCTTCAGGGGAAAACGGTAATGGCATTTTCTCATTAGAAGTTAATTTTTTTTCTTATTGCAGTAGGTTCCAATGGAGACGAAACAGCTTTCTTTAAAATATAATTCAAGTCATTTTCATTTGATAAATTAGCTGAAATCGAAGCAGCATGAATCAATAGCTTAGTATCATTTCCTTGTTTAGATGACACTTCTGAAGCAATTTTCGTTTCTGTCGATCACATCCTTTGCTATAATTCACATGAGGACGGCTTTTTTTTTGTAACACCACTTTCTGAAAGTTTGAATACTATTTCACGCGATAACCATATTGTTTCATTTTTTAGAAAACGTTTGGAACTTCTCCGATTTTTTACCCACTTTTGGTTAGCATGTGCACAGAAATTATAAACTTGCGTTTTAACTGCAGTCATACAATTTTCAGTGACAGATCTACTAAATTTCGAGGAAATCCAGTTGATAACATTAACGGGTTGTCTATCATTTTCCAACCAAAAGTTAAAAATATCCAAATTTTTAAGTTTTAGGCTATCTGAAAATCGATTTTTATAAAAAACGGCAGATTTGAGCAGATCGTTTTTCCAAAAAATTATAGTACACATTTTTACCTTTCCCCACATGTAAATATCTTTACAGATACGCTCGGATAAACAAAGTTCTACTCCAAAGAACACATGGACGACAACAAAAACTTCACAAAAAAGACAACTTAAATTAACGCTAAAAATTATTTACCACAACTAATTTTTTTTCTAATTTTCAACAACATTTAAATTTACATACCTTTACAAGTGTTTTCCATTTTACAAAATTTTTAATATCTTAAAAGTTCTTGTTTGACAGTCGAAATTCTTTTATTGTTTGTTTATGGTAGAATGTCAGAATACGTTGCAAAGCAAAATGACATGACTTTGACAGCTCAGTATGTCGTCATGAGCTGCCACCTGAATTTTGTTTTTAATATTTGAGTACTTCGAAGTGATAAGTTTAAAATTCCGTTATTATTTTTTTAAAATTGTTCACTCCAGAAATTGACTTTTTGCCTCACAAATCTGTCATTGGACCCATAGTGCGTTGGAAATATGCTTGATTTTAAAGCCATTTTCTTCTAGTTCAATTTGGAGCTCATTTCGCTCTATATAAGAGTCGATAACTTTAATTATTACTTGCAGCCCCTTGCTGCTCTTCAGTTGAAAAGTGTAAAAGTTTTTTTTACGTGCTTCAAAATCGGAAACCAACTTGCGATACTCGGACTCGTTGTATACTTGAATTTTCGTTTCGTTGATATAACCTCGCTTGAGTGGTACTACATGGAAGGCATTCTTTCCTAGTAAAGAAATTAGGTATTTAACTAGTTCACCTGAGGTTTTCTCTCTTAAGTGAATAGGCGGTGGCTTGAACATCTTTTGAGTTGGTATAGGGTCTACCGAATTGTCTTGCAAAATAGCAAAACGATTCTGTGAACTAGGTTCTGCATCTTTTGTTTTTTTTTGGGTCAGACGCCATTTTTGAGGAGTTAGGGCTACGTACTCTTTTCAGTATAGTGGTATATCTATCGATTCCCGCTTGTATTTTTGTTTTCCACCGCCGGCTGGTGGTGTTACGTTTTTAGGGATGGTCAAAAATAAGGGTTTCATCACTCTAGCGCTTAATTCAATTGGTTGCAATTTTGTAGTCAGAGAATCAGTATCTGCAATCGTAGACAATGAGTATGATCTAGTGTGATTTCTCGCCGTTAAAAACTTTTGTACACTTTTCTCTATAAATTCTTTTTCCGTTTGTGTAACATAATTACTTGGATTGCAACTCTTATCTGTTTTGTTTTGTTTAAATGTGCTCATTAACAACAATTTTTTATTATATGAGTTAGCACAGCTCAGAATTTCAATACGAATGTTGAAACACAGAAAAGTCAACGACCAGCTGCGTCAGCTATTTATTCACTGTGCAATGTTTATATTATATTCTTTTGTGTTTTATATTTTATTTTATTTGTGCAGTAGGTATATTGTTTGTTTGTTTTTTTTTTTAAATGTGTTTTCTTATTTAATTTTATTATTTGTTCCGAACTTATTTGTACGCGACCAACTATTCAAGCAAGTTGCACTTGACTGAAATAACATTTCAAATGCATACATATTTATAATGTAACGCATGTGATTTGAATACAGTTAATAATAATAATAACAAAACAAATATAATTCCTTTATCTACGTATGTATGTATGTAATAAGTTAACGCTTGCACATGTATGTATATAAAAAATAAAAGTTTTTTTAATATAAAGTAAAAAAACTTGCAGTTCACAGTATAATAGTTTGAGACCATAGATTTACTTATAAAAAATTCATTGCATTTTGTAGTGAAATTTCACTTGTAATAATAATAAAAACAAGCAAAAGAAATAAATATGTTTACATATGCAACATTTTTAAATATGTTTTAAATATGTTTACATATGCAACATTTTTCATTGACTCCATTTCTGTACATTGATATTTTATCCCAAAATTCAACAATATCCATATCGCTCTGTACAGCAATATTTGAAAACTTTAGTAGTCTCCATTGATGTAATATTTTTTCCTAACTATTATCCGTTAAATTCGGGAAAGAAGACAATAACGGCTCAATTTTTATTTCTGAATTACTTAACTCTTGAGGTGGTGTTCTGATATCAAGTTTTTTTAAGTCTTTTTTTGAAAAATCCAAATCCGTTTTGAAATTTCTTTTAATAGTTCTATATAAAAAGATTGTATATTTTTTATTTTATATTTTTCCAAGTGTGAGAACTTATTTTGTTCCATCCATAGTTCAGATTTTCGGCCGATAAAGGCGAATTCGTAACAGGTGGCTGCACCAGCGATTTTAGTCGCAGCAGTATTATTAGCAATACTAAAAATTGAAGAACATAAAAGCTTAAAAAGTATAACATTAAAAATATGTACATGTGTATCATTTTTGGCAAAAAATAACCAATGAGAAAAAATATTCACATCTCCACATTAAAGAAAAAAATTACCACTTTTGGTTAGAAATAACCAAAAACGGCAGCACTGATCCCAACAATTCTCAAAACAGAAACATAAATATAGCCATAGAATGTGACTCGGGAAACGAGCAACGACCTCTAAATACTCAATAGGAACCAAAACGTACAATATTAACTTAAATTTATGTAGCTATTTGCAATGTAGAACTACCCTAAATGATGCAAGTTCAATTTTATTAATAGATACTGACGCTGATATTTCAATCATCAAGCACAACCAAGTCTTAAATGAATCAATAAATGTTTATAATAAAAAAATTTAAATGGCATTGGTAATGGTATAATTTCAACGTTAGGCAGTGTGCAAAGCGAATTAAAAATAGACAAATATCTAATAAAACATTCCTTTCATGTAGTTACGGATGATTTCAAAATACAGTCAGACGGAATAATTGGAATGGATTTCATACGAAAGTATAATTGTGTCTTACAATATTCCAATGATAGAGATTTGATTATTATCCGATCAAGTGAAATTGATCATGATATTGGAATACCTCTTAGAAATGGTCCAACCATAAATTCAATATCACTTCCTGCCAGATCTGAAGTTATAAGATCCATACAATTTGAATCACCCGAACAAAATGTTTTGATACCTTATCAAACAATTCAAACCGGCATTTACGTCGCAAATACAATAACATCCTAGTCAAACCCCTTGGTAAAAATAATTAATACCACTGAACGAGATTTAGTAATTTCTGATATTAAACTTGTTACCGAATCCCTTAAAGATTATAAAATAGCCAAACAAAATGGCGCACCCACTAGATACAAAGAAAAACTGGAAAGACCTAAAAGAAAAGATCTAAAATCCTTATGCCATGAATTTATAGATATTTTCGCTCTGGAATCTGAAAACATAAGTATCAGTAAATAATTTTTATAAACAAAAAATTAAAGTAAATAATACACAACCTGTTTACATTAAAAACTATCGAATACCTCATTCCCAAAAAGAAGAAATAAATAACCAGGTTGATAAGCTAATTAAAGACGATATTATTGAACCATCCATTTCAGATCACAATAGTCCCATACTTTTGGTGCCAAAGAAACCTTTACCTGGTACCACCCAAAAGAGATGGAGACTAGTAGTAGACTACAGGCAGTCAATGAAAATTTAATAGCTGATAAATTTCCGTTACCTCGCATAGATGACATTCTTGATCAATTGGGCAGGGCTAAATTCTTCTTTTGCCTTGATCTTATGTCAGGTTTTCATCAAATAGAGTTTGATGAGGAGTCTGGAGATATGACATCCTTTTCCACAGATGAAGGATCTTTCAGATTTAAAAAATTACCGTATGGTTTGATAATAGCACCAAATTCCTTTCAACGTATGATGTCATTAGCTTTTTCAGGTCTATCTCCAGCACAGGCATTTGTGTATATGGATGACCTTGTAGTGATTGGTTGTTGTTCAAAAACACATATGTTACGAAATTTAAGAAATGTATTTGAATTATGCAGAAAACATAATCTTAAATTACATCCAGACAAATCTTCATTTTTCCGCACTGATCAAGGTATATCGCCTGATGACAGTAAACTTTCTATAGTCCAAAACTATCCTACACCAAAGAATGGTGATGAAGCTAAACGTTTCATAGCATTTTGTAACTATTACCGAAGGTTCATACCAAACTTTGCTGAATCATTTCGACATATTACTAGATTGTCAAGGAAAAATGTCCCTTTCGAGTGGAGCCAAGATTGTGAAAAATCTTTCCAATACCTAAAAAATCAATTAGGTTAGGTTAGGTTGATTGGAGAGGTGTGATAGCCCATGTCATACGACATACACTTAAGCCAGTGAAGGCTTGTTATGCGCTCCCTTTCAGTATCAAACATAAACTTCCAGAGTTCTGCGGCAGGATTCGAACCTGGGACCTTCGCACTACGAGTCTAGTACACTACCTACTAGTCTACGAAGGTCAAAAAATTCAAAAAAATCAATTAATAAGCTCTAAAATTTTACAATACCTTGATTTTTCTAAAGAATTTTTTATAACGACAGACGCAAGTAAACATGCTTGTGGTGCTGTCCTTAGTCAAGAAAAACAAAGTATACTATTGCCAATTTCATACGCTTCTAGATCATTCACTAAAGGTGAAAGTAACAAATCTACCATAGAACAGGAACTAACTGCAATACATTGGGCTATAAAATATTTCAGACCATATACTTACGGTAAAAAGTTCGTAATCCAAAGTGATCACAAACCACTTACATATTTATTTTCTCTAAAGAATCCATCATCTAAACTCACACGTATGAGACTTGACCTCGATGAGTACGATTTTGTAGTTATGTATATTAGAGGTCGAGAAAATACAGTGGCAGACGCACTGTCACGAATAGAATTTGAAGACATTAAAAATATTGAAATCAATACAATCCTGAAAGTTACAAGAAGACTACAGGCTAAAACAAGCGGAGAAAGTGTAAACAACACTCCTGCACTACAAACAGAATCAGCTAATTTTAAAATATATGAGGCTATAAATGCCCATGAGCACCGTAAAATACCTACATAAATTGTATTTTACTAAGGATAAAGTAATTATCCATAAGGGAATGCAAGTACTTTCCGAATTTAAGTTGAAAGATATTATTATTAATAGATAGATTATATTATAATAGATTATAAATTTTGTTTTTTCATTGCCTTATAAATACTTTCATTATCACCCAAAGGGCGATTAATTGTATAAAGGCGTAAAAAGAAAAAACAAAAAGACGCAAGTCAATTATAATTGTTTGTTGTGTTGTGATTGTACAAAAGCTTTCTAAAGCTATTTATTCTTTTGTGTTTTTGTTGATTACAAATAGAAAAATATGACTGAGTTCTGTTGGAATTCTCATATACATATACTTGTTGTCTTTTGCATAAGTATACGAGCTTTGAATGCTTTCAATCATGATTTGGCTAAAAGGGTACTGATGATTTGGTTAGCGCCAATGAAATGCAGGCATATACCTAGCTAAGCCAACAACAAACAATGGAATATTAAAATAATTAATTTGTTTTATATATTTTTTTATTTACTTTGCATTATATAAAAGAATAACTATAATAATTATATAATAGAATAAATTAATTTTAAATTGAAAAATTCCTTAAAATAAGTTACTTCGTATTTAACATGTAAGATATATATTTGTATTATATAGAACAATAATTATATAAAAGAATAATAAATTTTGTATTGATTATTCATTTCCAAAAAAGGAGGTGTAGTGTGTTTGACAAGTCGTAGTTACCATACCTTCTGTATGTAACACGACCTTCATACTTTGTTGAAGTAACATTGTCCACACACACTGGGAATATGCTGAGTGGCTTATTTACACATACTGTAAATGTGCTGACTAGTTCATTGCCATCCTAATGTTTATTTAATAAGTATGGTATTTATAAGTATTCAATTGTATTAGTATTAGTGTACTTTTTAAGTCTTTAGAATATAAGTTTTAATTGCACAAAACAGAATAAAGAGTGCTAGCAATGTGAACGGTTGCTAGTCACAAGATGTGCAAAGCATTACTTTCATCCTTTTAATATTATTCTCATTACAATGGTGATATTATCATCATTACACTAGTCACAAGATGTGCAAAGCATTACTTTCTTCCTTTTAATATTATTCTCATTACAATGGTGATATTATCATCATTACACAATACTCAATCCAGGCAAGACAAAACTAATTCGTTCTAAACCGAACTTTTTTCGTTCAAATAACTTTACATTGCAGGAAATATATTCAGTCAGGTATCTTGGAATCACACAACAAAGTAACCCTTCATGGGATTCGCACATACCAGGCCTTAAGAGAAATATTGCTCCCGGAATTGAGATTTTATATAAGTTCAAACACAAACTAAATGTAAAAGCTAAATCTATTATATATCATTCCCCAATTCTAATAAAGTCTCATCAAAGTTACATGGGAGTCATATATGTATGCTTATAATAAAAATAGTGTCAGGTTGAAATCTCTTTAACGTATGAAAAATAAAGCTGTACAAATAATCTACAATTTACCAACGTTATATCCCGTTTACATATAGAAGAACAATCAATTGCTACAAAAACTAATGTATATACATATGCGACATAATTTCAAATTACAGAGAACTTTTAGTAGGTGCTTTGGCAAATTAGATTGCAAAATCAAGATGCTTTATGATATTATCCTATTTAAATTATTTGATAGGGAATTTTAACTGAAACCGATTCTGATTCCGAAAATAGCAAAGTAGGGAGAGCAAGCGACTGTACCAGAGAGGAGCAAAAGGTAGAGGTAAAAATGGAAAATACAGCCAATATTGACACAGGAAACAAGAATGGCAACTTTAGAGCAGAACAGGCCTTTGATTGGCATGTGTGCTACTATTTTAAGGGATAATTACAACGGTAACCCACTTGCTTTACAGTCATTTTTAGGTAAGATAGATTTGAATGAGGATTTAACTGAAGACAGTTTATCAGCAACTTTTGTAACTTTTGCTAAATCATTGCCAGGGGAAAGCACGCGAAGCTTTACCAGATAATGTTTGCATGATTGATGGAATAAAAACTTAACGATAATTTTAACATTACGTCAGACGTTATACTTGGTAAAGATTTTTCAAAGGCGAATAAATGTAAAATTAATTACGAAAATATGTCAGTTTCGTTCTGGTACCGCAATGATAAACTTAATATTCCAATAGTAGAGTTCACAAATAATGACAATTGGATAGTTCCACCGATATGCGAATTTTTTACCATTTTTAAATTAATTTCGAAATTTTGATATTAAATCAATTAATGAAATTAGTTCGGAAAATAATCGCGAAAATTTTAAGAATTTATTGGAAAAACAAATGCCAAAAGGCGTAAAAAATTATTTAATTATCCCTTAAAAACCGTAAAATGACAGTTAACATTTGTTATGAACAAAAACTCAAATTATTTGATGTCTCTCGTGTACCCCATTCACAAAAACGCGAAATCGGAAATTTATTACAAAACGATCTAATTTAACCCAGTCAATCAAACTATAGGAGTCCCTTGCTTTTAGTATCACAAAAAGTATGGATGGTCAGAATCCAAATTCCTTTTCACGCATGATGTCAATCACTTTTTCAGGACTTCCACCAGATCACGAATTTTTGTATGTCAACGACATAATTGTGATCGGGTGCATCAAACGACACGACCTTAAAATTTTACCAAACGTTTTTAATATTTTCCGAAAGTCCAATTTAAAAATTAATCCATATAAGTGCAACTTTTTCAGATCAGAAGTAACTTTTTTAGGGTATAGGTGCACATCAAAAGCCCTCTTACCAGGCGATTCAAAAATAAAACAATTAAAAATTACCCGATTCCTAGCCATAACGATGTGGTTAGAAGATATGATGCCTTTGCAAACTATTATAGAAGGTTCATTGAAAATTGTGCATCATTAGCGGCACCATTAACAAGAAAAGCATGAACTTCAATTGGGATGGCAAATGTCAGAAGGCTTTTGAAAATTTAACATCAAGTTTGATATCTCCAAAATTACTACAATATCCAGATTTGCCAAAAAAAATTTTGATAACAGTAGACGCGTCTAAAATTGGATGTGGAGCTGTTTTGACTCAAGATTTTAGAGGGAATTATCTACCAATTTATTTTGTATCAAAATCTTTTAACAATACGGAACAAAATAAACCGACAATCGAACAGGAACTTGAAGCAATACATATTTCTATAACTCAATTTATACTACGTTTATACGCACGTCTTATTTGCAAATAAAAAAGAAGAATGTTGCCGTATAACTTTTTTATTGTAACTTATTAACTCACTTAAACAAGTCGTGAATAACGACACTATTTGCAAATAAAAAGTAAGACGTTGCCACTTCATGAACGTTTTTTGTGTTTTACTTACCAAACAATCATATTTTCGTCACATGGCATCACTAATAATAATATAAGTTCTGTATGCAATTACCCGTATAAACAGTGAATTAGTTATTTGCAAATAGTTCTATTTGCAAATAAGATGTGCGTATAAACGTAGTATTAGACAATACGTTTACAGTACTGAATTTACTGTCAGGTCCGAATACAGACCTTTGGTATATTTATTTAACATAAAGATTCCGTCTTCAAAATTAACAAAAATCAGATTAGAAATGTCAGAATACAGTTTTTCAATAGAATGTATAGAAGGCAAAACCAATGTGACCGCAGATGAACTCACGCGCATTTCAGTTACTGAATTGAAACAGGGAAATTTTTGCAATAACAACCCGTGGAATGTTCAGGCAAAATTAAGAAAAACTTGGCAACGTAGGCACAATCAATAAAGATGACAGTATAAATCAAATACCAATATACGACAATTTTTCTCATGAGTTTAGCAACAAAATACCCAAAAAAAAATTTTTTATTCCAATGAAAAACTAACAAAATTGCCAATAACCTTTATAGAAAATTTAAACAAAACATTTAATTTAGATAAACTGCTTTTGAGGCTCGAACGAGAAGCCGTCAATTCGAATATTTTTAAGATGGAATGGCCAAAGGATGATAAATTTTTTACAATTTGTAGTATCCAAAACTTAAAAGACCATGGTAATAAATTATTCAAAAATATAGAAATTATTTAACTAATTCAATCGAACAAGTACTTGAGAAAAGCAAAAAGGAAAAACAAATGACTGTTTGTCACAACGCTCCATTCTTAGGAGGGCATTGTGGAAAAGTTATATGCGAAATAAAATATTTCTGAAAAAATATGACGAAAGACATAGCAACATTTGTTAAAAATTGTAACGACTGTAATCACAACAAGGTAAAACCGGGAAATAAAGAAGAACTAATTTTAACACCAACACCCCAACAAACGTTCGATTTAGTCGTTATGGACACCATTGGTCCATTACCTGAATCTAATTATGGAAAAAATTTCGCATTGACTTTAATATGTGACTTAACAAAATTACCTGACAAAAATGCTAATACGGTTGCAAGAGCAATTTTCGAAAATTTTATTTAAACTTATGGATTAATGAACAACATTAAAACTGATTTAGGAACAGAATATAAAAATAGAGTATTGACGGTTTTTAAAATTCGAAATAAAATTTTCAACAGCGTACCACCACGAAACAGTAGGGACAATGGTAGATAGCTACAGGGCTTACATACAGCAAATAAAAATAATTACATTATTTTCATATCAAAAAAAGCAAGAAAGACCTAAATGCTACAAAATTCTATTTTTTTAATTTAATATACAAAAAAACCATTATATTTTGCTTAAAGAAAAAGGAATAATATAAATAAACAAACCTAGGATATTTCAGTTTTATAAATAAAAATTTTGTAAAATGCCGTAATCGCATTCATACATTTAAAATGCATTAGTTTATATTCTAATATCATATTTTGCAAGTTTGCAATGTATTGTTTAATACATTTATACATACATGCATATGTACATATGTAAATAGTTCTAAGTTAGAAAAAGCAAGAACTAAAGGCCATGTCAGATACAACTTTTGCTTCGCGTTGCGTTACAGCTTCGCTTTGACATTTAAAACAGCGGTGGACAAAATTGTTTTACACTTGTGTTAGTGAGATAATTTGAAGGTACAGTGACAAGCAAAATGAAACACAAAGATTTTCGTATAAGGAACTAAATTAAACGAAATCGTCTAAATTAATGCTGTCATGACAGTTTCGTAAGAGCAGTATATGTTTCAAAGACGTGGAACTAATTTTATTACGTTGTTTATTAAAAATTAATTTTAAGTCCGAAAAAATTTTTTCACATTAGTGGTCGGAAAAAATTAAAGAATTTTGAAAGAATTTCAGAAAGTTCAGGATAGGCCAAGGCCAAGGCGTCCAAAGTTTTCCAAAATAATAAACTGTCTATTTCCGGAGAAGCTTTTAACTCGCTTCGTAATATTACAAGTTCTGATTGTATTTTGAATTCATATTTGGTAACATCAACATTAAAAGGGTTTTCGTAAAGTTCCAGAAGTTGTTTCATGTTATCTATATCCTCAAATCTATCTTTGAAATTGAAAAAAAGGTTTTCAAAAATATTAATATATTCAAGGGTTTCAAACTTTTCGTGCTTGTTCAAAATTAGGGATGTTTTAGGAAATTCTTTGAAGTCACCTAACTTAATTTGTGATAGCAAATATAATTTAGTTTTGAATTGTAAATTTTTTCGTATATATTAATTTCCTTGCCCTGTAATTCTAAATTAAAATCATTAAGAAAGCCAGTCGTATCTACCAAAAATGCTAAGTCTGTAATAAACTGATAATTTTTGAGATGATCTGATAAGCTGTTAGCAATTTTTTCCAACACTGTAATTGAAAAAAATGTATAAGCATCAAGCTAACATGTGCTCTCGCCAAAGTCTGTTCATAAGAGCATAAGAAAAAAAGGGGCGTTGCTTATAAACAATTGTTTGATGAAATGTCCACCGCTGATTTAAAATGAAATGTACATACTTATACGAAACATGCCATATAAAACACTTTTAACGCAGCGTGACGCAAAAAGTTCGGCAACTCTCAACTTTTTGCGTGCTTTGACAATCAAAGTTGAATGTTAGAATATGATATGAAAATGTGATGTGATATGAAAAATACTTATTTTTTATTTTTAAAAGTTATTTCCTGTTGAAGAATATGAGCTTGTTTTTTAACTAATTTATAAAATAGTACCTATTTGCGTGCTAAATGTACTCGTAAGTATATAGCATAAGATTATTTTATTGTAAAAAATCAGTGGCAGCCTATTATTAATAAGATTTTACCTTTTTATATGAATACATACTTAAGGCTGGGTCACATAGAATCCGTCATCCGTCGACTTTTTCAACTGACGTTAACGCAATGACGGATGAGGTTGTCACAATGAGTACTTTGTTAACGTGTAGAAAATCAGCTGTTTTTTACATATTTGCAACATTTCCTTTTATTAAAGAGTAACAATTTCCGATGGATTTTGTAGATATTACGAAGTTTCTTTTAATTATAATTTTGCTTTATAAAGCTCAAGCTTGTCTTGATATAATGGATAAAGGTCCAAGATTTTGGGTCAGATCTCTAATTTCAAATAATAAATGAAAGCCATTTTTTGTATATTTTCATATACATAATTATTTTTATTGTGTGGCGACAAAAATTGGCGGTTGCAAAAATTAAATAAAAAATTAATTAAATTAAATAAAAATTTAGTTTTGTTTTACAAAAACAATTTTCTATTTATATATGTTTGTACCTAGTCATTGAAGACTGTGTTGTTTATTAATTGTGTACCTGTGTTTGTAAAACAATTTTGTATTTACATTTGTACCTATGTAGTCATTGAAGACTGTTTTGTTTATTAATTCTTTTTTTTTATTGTTGTTTTACAATGTAACCTATTTAATAATGAATTAGCTTGTTAACCATTCCTTAATTTTTATATATGTATGTACATACTTACATATGTACATAATAGCGAATAAAATGAATTTTGTAAAAAAATTTTATGGCTTTTATTTATTATTTGAAATTAGAGATCTGACCCAAAATCTTCGACTTTTAACCATTATATAAGGAGTTGCGCTCGAACTGTCATGCAGTGTAGACGTACCAAATTTGGCGGCATCGATTGTGAAGTGTATTTAACAAGTCAGACTTTCTATTTTCTAATTAATTGTTTAATTTGTTATAATTATTTGGTGAAATATAAAATTAGCAAATTAAATATAAATTATAAAGTATTTCACTTTTTAATTAAATGAGTGTGAGCCAGGCTCTTAACTCAGATTTGTTAAAAACAAAAACAATAATAGCAAACAATGAAAGAAAAAGAAAAAATTATGACACTATGGAGAGTGTAAATAAACAATTGAAGAGTAATTATTACTCAATTCTAAGCCAAGAAGACGAATTTCAATGTGATGAAGTGGAATTGCAAAAATTTAAAAAACACGTGCAAGTGTACAACAATAAAACAACAGAAATTGTAAATGATAATCGGAGAGATAATAAGTCTCCAAATAATTCTCACAATGATCCATCAACGAGTAAAAGATTAACACAAAATGCAACAAGTAGAGATACAAATGTTAATAATCAAAATAAAAAAGAAAAAGTTCCACCAATTCATATTTTTGATATAAATTCATCAGAATTGATATCATTTATGAAAAATGGTTTGAAAATCAATGACTTTAAAATAAAGGAGTTTAAAAATAAAAATAAAAAACCTTAATACTAAATACAATTGAAAGTTACATGCGAGCTAAAATAAATTTAGAAAAAACTAATACAAAATTTTTTACGTTCACACCGAAATGCGCAAAAACTAAAAGCTTTCTCCTAAAAGGGTTACCAGCCGATACTAATACAGATGAAATCATGGATGAGCTACGTACTTTCGAGTCTGATAATTTAAAGTGGCAAATTTCTCAACTGCAAGATCCAAAAGAGAGAGCTATAATCTTCCGATTTTTCTGGTCCAAATTTCTTCTGAAAGTCACATAAAATCATTAAAATCAATTAAGGTAATAATGTACCGATGTGTCAATTGGGAGACACTAAAAAGAGAAGAGATTCCTCAGTGTAGAAAATGCCAAGGCTTTTTTCATAGTGCCTCTAACTGCTTTATGGAGCCAAAATGTGTCAAATGTGACAAATCGCATGAAATCGGCAAATGCGACCTACCCAACATTGGCATAAATGAACGTGAAAAGATATTCTGTGTTCTCTGCAAGAAGTATGGACACCCCGCCTCGTATAAGGGATGCGAGAAGTTGAAGGAATTACAAAAAAGAATCAAGGCTAAAAGATTAGATATCTCTCAGAAACAACAACAAACTTTTATTAACGCAAATACTAATCTAAGTTATGCTAATACTGTCAGAAATAATAATAATAACAACATAAATGTTGATAATACTAACAATAATTCAAGCAACAATTATTTTTCTGAAATTCAAAATTCATTTAAGAATCTATCTGCCCAAATATTGAATTTTCAAAAACAGTTGCAAATTCAAGCATCAAGAATTGATGCCCTCTATTCACTTTTGCAAGTATAATGACAAATAGTACTAATAATGAAAATGTAACTTTAAGAAAATTAAACATTATACACATCAATGTAAACTCAATTATAAAATTAAATAGAAGATATGATTTACTAAACTTTATTAACCAGAACAACCCCGACTTAGTTCTTTTGAATGAGACGAAACTCAACGCAAGGCATAAGGTTGAATTTGATAATTACAAGTTTATTAGAAAAGACAGGTGTGGTGCTTTGAGGGGAGGTGGGACAGGTATTTTAGTTAGGAAAGACTTGAAATTTAAAGAGTACAATGACGAAAAAATTTGTTCATTAAAGTTTTTAGAAACATGCATCATTAAACTTCCCTTATCTTCAAATAAAAATATGTTTGTCATTTCTGCATATTATCCGTCTGGAAATAATGATGCTAATTTTAAACTTGAACTTCAAACTCTTTTCGAGGCGCTACAATTAGACAAGGAGGATAATCTTTATTTAATAGCTGGAGACCTGAACAGCAAACATACTAATTGGGGAAATACAGTAAATAATAGCAAAGGCGTTTCATTAAACAACTGGGTGTCTGATAACGAATTAAAATTCAGATGCACTTTATATGCCACAGTCTCACCATCGTTCCCGCGAAGTTCTTCTTATTTTGACTTGTGTATTATAGATAATAGAATAGTCGTCGACAGAGAGAATGAGACAACAAATTGCTTAAAGACACTAGAATATGATAGCGACCACTGTGCTCTTCAAGTCCAAATTGCTAGAAATTCACAAGTGGACCCGTTTGATTTCCTAAAAGCAAACACTGAAACTATCTTTAACTTTAAAAATACTAATTGGGATAAATTTGCCAGGGTTATAACTGACTTGGTAAGAAAGGATCCGTTAATACAAAATGATAGAAATTTATCAAATATTGAGATCGACTTTCATTTTGACAGAATTGGCAAAGTACTTTTGGAGGCAATTAATAAAACAGTACCGAAATATGAAAACAAAAATAAACTTTGTTACATCGTTACGCCGATTATTAAAAAACTTCAATCAGAGAAAAGTAGACTTTTAACAAAAATTAAAAAGCATAATAGGATGGAATGTGTGCTTTCCCTCAGCGAGTTTTCTTTCGTTAAAAATAGACTTAAGCTTACAAGAAAATTACTACAGGATAATTTTATCATCGCAAGCAATGACCAATGTAAACGAAAACTTTTGAAAATGAGCACTAATGACTCCTCCCACATGTTCTCTATCGTAAAAAGTCAATTTAGAAGACAGGCATCTTTAGAAGTACTAAAAATATCTCCCAGCAATATTGACTTGCTACAAAGTGCTAAAATCGATCCTGTAACTTTGCAACAAGATCGAGATAATAAATACATTATCAGGAATAAAGAAAATATTCTTAATGTTACAGGACATTACTTAGAATCGATATTTGCATCAAAAATTTTTGATGCAAATAACAACACTCATATGGAAATCAAAAATTATTTCTCCTCGTTTCTACGTGTTAGAAACAGGTATGTAAATAACCAGACAACCGCAATACAATTTAATGAAGTCACTAAGGCAAATGAATTGAGCCTTTCCATTGCTGGTGATAATTTTATAACACGCGATGACATTACATACATATTTTCAAAATTAAGGCCAAAATTATCATCTGGTATTGATAATATACCTAATATAATTTGAAAAAAAATTCCAAACATTCTGATTTATGAGTATTTGACATTATTTAATAATATGATTAATAACACATACTTTCCCAAATCGTGGAAACTGGCAAAAATTGTCATAATTCCAAAGAAAGAAAAGGACAACACCGATCCAAAAAATTTCAGGGCCATTAGTTTGCTACCGAATATAAGCAAAATTTTTGAAATATGCACTAATAATATGTTAGTAAAGGAATGTGAAAAAATGAAGATTATATGTGAAAAACAATTCGGTTTTAAATTTAAGCACTCTACTGTACACGCCATAAACTTACTGGTTTCCAATGTTAATTGGAATTTGAACAAGGGATACTGCACAGGCGCTTGTCTCATAGATTTCGAAAAAGCGTTTGACAATATTTGGTTACCCGCCTTAATATTCAAACTTTCGAAATACAATTTTCCTACCCTTGATATATGAAATGCTGAATGAGAAGAAATTTGTTGTATGCAATAAAACTATGATAAGTTCAAAAACATTTAAAATGGTAAACGGTCTTCAGCAGGGAACAGTAAACGCTCCCATTTTATTTAGCTTGTATGTGCACGATCTCTTTACTAAAATTGAGAATATTATCGGGTTTGCTGACGACATAGTTATTTATAACTCAGGCAATAAAATAGAAGAAATTAACAAGAAGCTACAAAACAGTTATAATTTGGTAGAAAAGTATGCTTCTGATTGGAACATGAGAATAAATGTTGAAAAATGCGAATCCATCCTTTTCCGACCGCCAGTCGGTAAGTGTAACTACAATGTAAAAATGAATTGGAGAAAATTTGAAATAAGATCGGAACTGATTAACAGGAAAATTCCTACAAAAGACGTTGTAAAATACTTAGGTATTTATCTTGACAAATTTTTGTACTTTAATCTTCACACCAACACACAATTGGAAAAGGCAAAAAAAGCGTTTCAGATATATGGAAAAATATTTCATTCAAAATACGTACAAAAGAATGTAACGATCCTATTATACAAAACATTGATTCGACCTATTTTAACATATGGTTGTCCTATTTGGTTCAACATCTCGCCCTCGTATATGGAGAAAATTAGAAAGTTTGAAAGGAAATGTTTGAGAAAGTGTACTTCACTTAATAAATCTCCTCAAAGCAACTACACTAAATTTGTTTCTAATAAAAAACTATATATAACAGCAAAAATTAACAGAATAGACATCTTTATAATTAAATTAATAAGAAATCACATTTTAAAAAGCACGGTATGTACAACTAACAACTTAATATTTGCACCTTATTATACTGATGATATATACATATTAAATACCTTAACATCTGGTTATATACCTCCTGAAGCGTTTATATATCTAGACAAAAATGGTTTTATACAAAATAGAGAAGGAATTCCAATATTCTATCATCTTTATAGAAGGGCTACAGATAAATCGTTTAATACTAACACTATTAATAATAATGAGATAAGATATGATTTGAGTTATGTAGGATTAGATAATAAACAGAAAAATTTATACAAATATTGGTGGATATCAATCATTACTTTTTTTATTCATTTTGACTTTTTTATTTTATAATTAACCAAAAAGCAATGTTTTTTTCAAACATTTTTCATTGCAAATATACATATATATTGTAAATTTTCAAACTGTAAATTTTTACCATATAATTATAATAGTTCGGAAAATGAAAATGAAATGTGATCTAAAATGTACTAGAGAGTTCGATTATGGACCTGTGTGTAAAAAAAAAGAGAAATATTAAACCATTTGTTTCTTTGTAGGCTTATTTATTTTTTTTTGTTATTGAATGAGTTAATAAATAAACATTAAAAAAAAAACCATTATATAAGGACAAGCTTGAGCTTTATAAAGCAAAATTATAATTAAAAGAAACTCCTTAATATCTACAAAATCTATCGAAGATGTTTACCCTTTAATAAAAAGAAATGTTGCAAACATGTAAAAAACAGCTGATTTTCTACACGTTAACGAAGTACTCATTGTGCCAACCTCATCCGTAATTGCGTTAACGTCAGTTGAAAAATCGACGGATGACGGATTCTATGTGCCCCAGCCTTTATGTATTTGAAAATCCAAAAAAACAAATGAATTGATGAGAATAAAAAGCTTTATATGGTATAGTGGTGTATTTTCAATAAACTACAATAGATGATAACAAAATAAACACACAAAAGCAAATAATATTTTGACTTTCATTTTTATAATAAAAAATAATTAGCAAAATTCATATCCACCTTTTTGGTAAACACACAATGCGCGCGTTCTGTCAAAGTTTTTATTGTGTCATACACCTTTTGCGTTACGCTCTTCTGTCAAAGTTAAAAACGTCACGCAACGCTACAAAGTTTTATCTGACACGGCCTTAAGCAAGGACGGTACGACTTGCTTCTTTTTTTTTATTATGAAGAGGAAGGTGTAGCGCATCCCTTATAGTAGCAATTACTAAATACACCAACTAAATGTGTCCCATATCTACTACTATAATTATCTACTATGAATTCTTAAGCGAAGTTAGTATATACATATGTGTATGTAGAAATATGAAAATAAATAAAAGACGAGTCGAGTTTGTATAAAAGAGTGATCGCAGGTGTTTCAATTATACAAGAGCCAATACAGTACTTGTATTTCGAGTGCTGATACTCTTCAGTAGTATAGGATTATGAAATTGAAAGTGAGCTCAATGTGTAATAAACTCGGGTGGAGCCTTGTTCAATTTAGACACAAACCTGTGAAGATTGAACAGTGTTCATTAATATATTGCTATTAGCTTGAAGAATTTCTTCTTACATATTTTATAAAGATTTTCTTTTTATATAACTTTAGGCATCTCAAATCTGAGCATTGTTTAGACGATCGATCAACGGCCCAGGCTAGAGTTCAGATGCAGGTTGTGTCGCAACTGGAGATGCACTTACAAAAGGAACGTGATCGTTTGCAGGCCATGATGCATCATTTGTATTTGACAAAACATTTTTCTATGACGGAGGCAACACAGGCTCAAGTATTTTCCAAATGTTGTAATTTCTATAAAGAACACACATTATTATTATTATTGTTATTTGTAGGAGAACATTTCACACATCCGCTATAAAAATGCCGTTAGATCAGTTTCTACCACACCGGATTTGAATAAAATCAATAGCAATAGTAACGATGATTCCGATGGAGTAAGTGATTTGTCGTCGTTGATTTTAAGTCCCGGGAATATGAGTTCGACCAGAAAACGTATATGCGACAAGAGCCCATTGGCGCTGGTTGGCGGTAAGTTTAAGTACCGAATTTAGGTTCCCATAATAAATGACAATTTCCGCGAAAAATTTAAAATTTTCCATTTTTTTGTTTCAATTTCATTAAGGTCTTCCATATATGTTGGAAAGAGCAGGCCTTGATGTGCAACAAGGTAAGTATGCCAACATCCGCTTAAAAGTTTGTATTGACACCCAGCACAACACTTTTAAAATTCAATTTGTTTTCCATACACTCTAAAGCAAGCAACAGAGGTTGTGACTGTTGGTACAGCATGAGGAAGTTGTATGCAGGATTGTGAGCTGGTTTTGTGGTTGGGTGATTGGTTGTATGAAGTTGTGTCAAACACCTTTGCTTTTCGGTAACTTGAGGGTTAGACGATCAAGTTTTGCCTTTCAAGTTTTAATACATGCACACTTTTTCTCCAATACACTCATACTTTTAAACATTGAAACGAACTCGCTTTCAATTTCTATTTCAAGTCGAGTGTTTAAATTTGCCTTCAAGAAAACAGCTGATAGGTTTAAAGTTTTTCGTTTTTCTTTCTACATATACATACATATTTTGCCAATATAAGTTTTTTTTTATAATTATTTCCAGCGCTAAAACCTCTAGTTGAAATATCATAAATAAATAAATAAAATCAAACAGTAAAATATGTTTATGCTTAAAGTACTAATGATGTGTTGCGATCCATAGAGCTGTACAGAAGTCATGAAGCTCTGTGGCATATGAATTTTTCATCAAATATGCGAAACGATTTGGAAATGAAGAAAAATTGCTTTCAAGTTGCGTGCAACCTACGTCACAGTTATCAATTCAAATGAATTTTGCCAAGCAGTATGTGCCCACTAAGAAGTGACTTACCTCACCCATATGCGAAGATGATAAATAATGTTAATTGGCTGGGGTTCAAAAAATATCTCAGTAGTCATTGTACGGAGAACATCAAGCTAAGAACTCCCGATGATATTGAATTCAACATTGCCAATCTTACCGAGAATATTAAACAGGCTACTAAACATGCCACTACCTCCCATCCGCAGACTGGGTTTAATAGAATTTATTCTGCGGATATTGAACGTCTCGTATGTGAAAAAAGAAGAGCTAGAAGGGAATGGCAACAGCACAGATCACCACAACATAAAATCAGACTTAGAGAATGCACTAAACGACTCCAAGAGTTGCTTGCATCTGAAAAATCTGCTTCTCTTAAGAACTATCTGGAAGGTCTCGATGTCTCAGCAGCATCTAATTACTCCTTGTGGCGCGCTGTAAAAAACTTAAAACACCCGTTGAGTCTAAACCACCCTTGCGCACTTCTACCGGAGGTTGGGCAAGAACCAATACTGAAAAAGGTAACATATTTGCTGGGCATTTAAAATACGTATTTACCCCAAACACATGTACTGGTGCTCTTGATTTGCCGAGTGTAGTTGCTCTACCCCCTCGACCCATAAAGTTTAAGATGCGTGATGTAAATAAACTAATTGCTGAAACCAACCCAAAGAAGGCCCCGGGTATTGTTGGAATTAGTAACAAGATGCTGATGAAGTTGCCTCGTATTGCTATTAGAATCCTGTTGTTTATTTTTAATGGCATTTTACGACTGGAGTATTATCCACACAGCTGGAAACTTGCCATGGTTAAAATGATTCCAAAGGCGGGCAGAGATCTTACCAAGGCTGGGTCATATATGCCAATAAGTTTGCTGTCAACAATTTCAAAACTCTTCGAAAAACTGCTCATGACAAAATTGTTCCCAATTCTAGCTGATAATGGGTGCATACCGGACCATCAATTTGGTTTTAGAAGTCAGCATAGCACCATTGAACAAACTCATAGATTGGTTCATTTCATAAGAAGAACATTTGAAGAAAAGAAGTATTGTTCTTCCCTCTTTATTGATGTTTCTCAGGCATTTCATAAAGTGTGGCATGAGGGCCTGATTTTGAAATTGAAGACATATCTACATTGTGAATCTATTGGAAAGTTACATTCTTGCCCGGAAGTTCACTGTCGTGGAAGGAGGCTTCATGAGTGTGCCCGAAACTATCTCATCTGGGGTGCCACAGGGGAGTATACTGGGGCCAGTTTTGTATTTGATTTATACCTGTGATATGCCTCTGAGCAGTAATATACTCACTTCTACATTTGCCGATGATACAGCCTGCCTTAGTATGCATGAAAACCCTCACGAGGCATCCCGATATCTTCAGGAACATATTAACCTCTTGGAACTGTGGTTGAACTTATGGAGAATAAAAGTAAATGAACAAAAGTGTGCTCATGTCACATTTACCCTACGAAGAGACACTTGTTCCCCCATTCGAATCAACAATCAAGTTGTTCCTCAACATTCACAAGTGAAATACCTTGGTATACATCTTGACCGACGGCTTACATGGAAACACCACATTGACTCAAAGCTAACACAAATGAAGCTTAAATTAACCCAGATACATTGGCTGATTGGTAGAAATTCTACTCTCAGTCTAGATTGTAAACTTTTAATATACAAGTCGCTTTTGAAACCCATATGGTGTTACGGAATTCAGCTATGGGGCACTGCTTCAGCTTCCAATGTAGATAGAATCCAACGAATGCAAAACAAAATTTTAAGGTTAATAACATCGGCTCCTTGGTACTTGAAAAATTCAATTTTACATCGTGATTTAAATATGCCACTTGTGACTGCAGAAATTGCAAAATATGCAGGCAAATATTTAACAAAACTCGAGTCCCATCCTAATCCCCTTGCTCGTAATATCTTGAACTTTACTGGACACATCCGCTTGAAAAAGAGGGACACTACGGCTTTAATACGCCGCACTCCCGATGAAACTTTTTAGAAATATTTTTCCGCTTAATACGACTCTTATGTATTATTAGTTACTATCACTAAGTTTATGTCCGACACTGGTTGGGCCTAATTATTTTATCTAAATTTAAGATTTGAATACTTATTGTTAGTTCTATTTTTGAAGATTCAATAAATAAATATAACCGTGAAAAAAAAGCAGTATGTGCGAAAAACTTAAAAGCAAATGTTGATCGTGTGGCTGCAGGGTAAAGCGTAGCTGTATTTAGACTTGTATTTATTGCAACCTGCTTTAGCGAAGGCATTGTAAACATGGCAACATTTCATGGCTAAACCTCGCTGGTAGGATGACCTTGCCTTTAATTTATCGCTCAAATTTAGGTTAAGCGTGGAATTGTAATAATGGAAAACTGTTTATGCTACCTTTAACTAACGTCAAGATATAATAGAGGTCATTAGGAAAATTTCACTTTATACACAATTGAATTTTCAGATTTTTCTTCTTCTCTAAGAAAACACATATATAACAGAAATCTTTCCATCTGTGGTCGTCAACTATGGTAATGCTAGAAATAAAAACTAATTAAAACGAAAGTAAGTTTAATCTTTAAACCATAGAGGTGGCCGTAAATATAGGCTTCTGAATCTAACAGTTATTTCACTGTATATTGTGTTTGATTGGACATAATGTTTTTCTTAAATATAATAACAACACATTAAAAAGATGTTCAGAACTGCTGAATCAAACTGTGCAGCCCAACTTTGGTATCAAGTTTTACTAGTTCATTTACTTTCCTCCATTTGAGATTATAATTTTGTAAATTTTTCTGTCACTCTTTCGCTGCAACGTTTTACTGGGAAAGTCGAGAAAGAGTAATGTCATGATTTGAGCTGGCTGCTAATTTGCTATAAATAAAAAATTTATTTGAAATTGTACAATTGATGAAATTAATTGGAAAAAATTATATTACTCAAAGGACTACCTCCAGAGTAAAGGCATAATCTCGCTCGTCTTACGGCATTTTTAATTGTTGCTCGCAAACACCTGCCTCCAAATAGGCGATTTCTTCCTCAATGTTAACATTCAGGACTTAAAAGGATCGTGCTTTGTTTTGGTAAACGCAAAGCATAAAACTCTAAGGGAAGAAGTGTAGCGATCTGGACGGCCAGTTCAAATTTCCAAAATGGGAGATCACTCGGTCTGGAAATTGGTGTCTCAAAATCTCCATCGTTAACCGACCTGTGTGAGCGATTGCTTCGTTGCAGACAACAATAATAGAGCCCTAGTGCATCCACTTGCGGCAAAAATAACTCGTTTAGAATCTGCTTGCAATGTTCATTATTTATGGTTACGGAGGTGCCATGGTCGTCATCAAACAAAATAAGGGCCAATCACTTTTTCACTGCAAACTCCGTACGAAACAGTCACTTTGAGAAGATGCAATAGCTCTTCATATATGTATGTAGTTCATGTGAATTCTCTGTGCCCCCGAAACACAAATTTTGTTTGTTAAGTGGAAATGGTTTTCAAAGCTCATTATGGTTTTTAATCCGGAATCATTCTCTTGCACTAAGTTCAACAGAGTATGGAAGTAAGTTAGCCTTATTCAGCGATCAACAAGCACCAATTCATGAACAGTTTGCACTTTGTATTGAAACATTTTAAAATCTTTCACCAAAAGTGCATCGTCGCGACGATTTTTCCTACAGGAAAAATATACTTTTCAATTATATCTTATTATATCAGAATTTTGTGAAGTGTAGGTGTCATATTGTACCACTCGTACAGTGCAACAAACTGTTTTGCCGTCTGCAGACAAAAATCACCCAATTTTTTTGGATCTACTACCTCGGTGATTGTTATAGCTTCAAAAATTATTGAAAACCTCTTGATTATGTTTTCATCTAGACCCGTGATTTCGGAAATCAAAGCAGGATTAGCAAATAATCTTCGTGTCGTATTACCTGAATTTGTCGTACCAAAGCCTTGCTTAACAGTATCAACGTGTATTCCAATTTTCTCTGAGTTCACGCTTTATCAAACATTCTCGGGCTTTTTTTATCGGACGATTATTTGAGTCGATTCTCCCATGTTTAAATTCAATATTATAAGCTACATGCAAAAGACACTCCATCAGCTTAATACGCGCATGAAGTGGTGACATACCAAATTGCAGTGCTTGTTTATTTACGGGCATAGCTTCAACTTCTTCGATTTTATTCATCTTGGATGTTGTCGTTCCACAAATAAAACAAAAAGATGCTGCTGGTGTTTCTGTTACTGATTGTGCTGTCTTGCCGTCAATTATTGTAAAATATAATTCATGTTTTACTTTAGAGTTACGATTATTTACTGTTAACTTAAATTCGTTTAGTTGAGATATCTCCTCATCGACTCTTCTCTTTTCTTCACGTATAACTTGAGGTGTCTCTTTAACGTATGCAAACTGTAGTGTTCTACAATACAGTGTGTAAGAAGGTTTATTGTTGTTCCATATTAATTTATTTATGTCACCACTTAATGGTAGCTAAAGTGGTGCAATTGATGTCATATATAAATGATAGTCAGAAATTTGATCATCTGAAAATCTCTGTTGGTATTGACTTTGACTAGATACCCCATCACAGCCCCATTTATAGTACGTTGTTAGATTTTCGCTTTCAATTTTATTTATTTCCTTTACTGACTTGGTCTCTAGGACTTTTTAGCAGTATGATTAGTATGATCAGATTTTGCAGTTACACTGGCTGAACTTTCAGTAATAGAAATTCCTTGAGGATAACTGTTAGTTTTTTTCTTTCGTGAGTTCTTTGTATGGTACGAGTATTTTGTACCCTTCATTTTCTAACCAATGCATTAGATACTCGTATTTTTCTTTTGTAAGTTCAAGCTTTGTAAACATCCCCAAAGTTTTTAATGTACAAATTTTGTGGTTGGCTTTTGAAATACTAGAAGTAAAATCAATTACTTCATGAGGAAACATAGCACGTACTTCGTCCCTTTTGTATCGTTGGGCGGGATTACAGCACTCCTCAAACGATGTTACGGATTTTTGCCAGGATGGGATTTTTTGCTGTTAAGACATTTTTGCGGTGTTCATGATCATACGACTCTGTTTGCGATTTAACGTTCCTGTGAATAAAAAGGGATATTTTGTTCCTTTTCGTTTGACATTTATTTTTCGTTTCATATTTTTTATATTTACATGTCAAATGTCATGATCCTATTGGTTAGATTGAATAACGGTACCACCGTACTATACTAATTTCGAAGCTAGGAAGATAGGTATAAAAAAGAAAAAATGCCAGAAGTATGGAGAGTATTGGATAGTCAGCTTAACGTGCAAGAACAAATTGATTTTGAGTGTGAAATAGAAAAAAAAGTGGAAAAAATGTGATGAAATTAAATAGCCACATGGCATATTTTGTTGGGTGAAACCAAAAGAACTAAGACTTAAAAAGAACAGAAAAATTTAAATACATTGCTATAAAATAAAGAATTTTAAAACTAAATAAAATTACCTATTTAATAATTTTTTCATGGACAAGTCTGTGTTATTGGATTTTTTGAAAATAAGGCTTGATTATTGCTAATTATACAATTTGTTATATTGTGTACTGTGATTTGGCGTTAAGTAATTTAAGATGGTGATCGAAATATGGAATAAAAAATAAAATTTAAATAAAACAAAAAAAGAAGTTTTATTTAATATATGACCTAGAGCCGGAATAAAAATAAAAACAAAATTACATATCATTAGGTCGGAAAAATTAACAAATATATACTTAACTAACGGAAGGCACGCCGAAGAACATCAATATGGAATTAATAAAATATACATACTTATAGTAACAAACCAAACAAGTTTGTCATAAGTAAAAAATAAAATAAGCAAATTAAAAAAATAAGCATGTGTATGGATGGTAAAGAATAAATAACAATGGTAAGACTGTTGTAAGTTAGTGGGGTGTAATTTGAGCTCTTCATTACAAAAAAAAAAAAAAAAAAGTTTTCACAAATTGTGATACGATGAATCAAAAACAATTCTCGTATTACATTTACAGTGAAGGTTTGTATGAATAGCTGAAATATACATCAACTGACACCACAGAAGTGGACCAAACACAAGAACGCTGATGATGAAAGTGTAGCGGCTTTTCGAAAACAGCATGTTGTTCCGTTCTGCTAGTGTTTGTCAGAATGATTTACACATTTGTCTTTGTTGTAATTTGTTCTTTGATAACTATCACATGTAATTTGCCTTATAAAATATGATAAAGTTTGCTTTACTTAAATTCCTGAAGAAGAGAACCGATGGTGATCGAAATATGGAATAAAAAATAAAATTTAAATAAAACAAAAAAAGAAGTTTTATTTAATATATGACCTAGAGCCGGAATAAAAATAAAAACAAAAATTACATATCATTAGGTCGGAAAAATTAACAAATATATACTTAATTTAAGAAATTATTAAACAAAGAACTAAATAAAAGAGGTAAAAATTGTAAATACCAAGCTGAATTTTGTGTCTTGCGACAAACTTGTATTCAAAATTATTATAAATTGCATATATAAAACAAGACAAAAAAAATGTGTACTAAAATGAATGTTTTAAAAAGTACTAAAATTTGAAAGTATTTCACAAACCCACATGCTTTAAGAATCAAAAATGTGTAAATGATTAAAGAAAAGCCTTTAAAAATCAGTGAATTATACAAAAAAGAGACAACAACAGAAATTTTCGTATGTGTCGAATAATTAAAATGTAAAACTAACTTAAAAGCTTTGACAATTTAAAATGTTCACTTAAAAGAAAATTTATCCTTGCTTCGACTACATACCAACAAAGAACGAGTAAATACACCATTGGTCAAGTTAAGAGGGCCAAAAATGCATTTCATCAGGAAGCATCAGCACCATCAAAATGTCGACAACCCAGCGAACAGCATATTACATCACCAAAAATTGTCAGTACATATCAGTAAGAATGTTACCATATGCATACATATAAGTACATATAGGCATATATCTATATATATATATTTTTTCCCCCTTTCTTATATACTAGTACTGAATTGTTTATACTTAATTATATATAAATATATTTATTAGTCTTAAATTATCATATATATATATATATATATATATACATATATATATACATATATTTGTATATTTATTAGGTTATATTATTATACATACATGTATGTATATATGTACATATATATATTTACAGCTTGTAATACTTTTTTTTTGTAATTACAGTACCATATTTACCTACATACCATTTTAGACTATATACACATACTTACCACTAAGTAACTATAAATGTTTCAAACAAACCTTAAAATAAAAATCTAAAAATGAAAAAATTTAACTAATTTACTTAAAAACAAAAGGAATGTTGAGTGAAAGGTCATGGCGACCTAGGTAATTATATTCGGGACAGGCAAATAATATTGTTCGGGTACTCGCTTGTCAAGGTGTCTGACATAGAACGTGTCAGTGGGTGGGAGAAAATGTGCCCTACATGGCGCAACATCTGGCCATCGTCATTCGCGAATGAAAGAAAAGAATGTCTCTTATTATATACTATGGTATTCTTTTGCACGGATAGTATACTATATGATTACGCGTAGTGGGAATGGGTTAAGAACCAAAATTATACCGAATTATAGCTAGCTGGGAAAATCTTTACCGTGCCTCTTAACCATAGGTTGTATCGCAAAATTTATTACAACAAAAATTCTACTATTCAACGATTGCCCAACAGATCGCATAAACACGCGTAACAACGATTTACGTGGCCGACCAAGTGCAGAACTTGTAGAACATTCAGCCCCAGTAAACTTAATTGTAAATGTGCGTTCAAGCCAAATTGCATTCTTTTTTTCAAATCGCGACTTCGTACGATTAGAATCTTGCCATCTTTGTTTGAAGTTAGAGTAAAAGCCTTTATATATTGTATCCAAAATCTCACATGGTCTAGTTTCGTTAAAGCCAACGTGCGATTGTTAAGAAACTCTTTTCATTTTGTCCTGCCTTTGTCAAACTCCAGAAGCTTCGAACATAAAAACGGCATGTGAAATAGAAAAGCTTTCCATTGTCGTAAAACTCTTGCGCCTTAGTTTCAGTTATAATAAAAAAAACGAGGAAAAATCGCTTGTATTTTTCGCGTTCCTGGGCACTTATTGAATGACAAAAATCGATTAATGAACACCTATAAATACTAGGTATTTTTCAATATTTTACTTACAGGTACTTATGAATGGGAGCATATTTCGAAACATTCCAAAACATGAGCACTCATAAATTTGGGTGCAATTTCTGTAAAAAAATCATGCAGTTAACTAACGGAAAAGCCCAGATAATTCAAAAAGTGCACTTTCCTTTTTTCCTTTTAATTATCTACGCAAATTTATTAGCCCTTATTACTTTGCTACTGCAATCATAGAAATCAAATAACCTTTTGTTTATTTCCTTTTTTAATTCTGAGAATCTCAAAAAAAAGTTCCAAAGAATTTTGTGCATATCTGGAGCAAATTTTTAAATTCATACCTTCACTTAATTGTGCATAAAAGCGAAACGCCTCCATCGATTTTCATGACTTATGTCTCATTTTGTTCATAGTTTATGCGACTTTACATGAAAGTAATAAGACTTGTCACTTTTTTTTACCGTTTTGGATTTTTTATGAATTAAATATAAAAAATTTAAATTTTTTAGGCAAAAAATATTTTTTTTCTTCATAAATTTATTTATAACTGCGAAACTGTTGCCTATGTAGAAAAACGTTATATAAACAGATGAAAGTAATTGTAATTCTTGATTATTCTAAGTGGTTCTTGAGTTATGTTAAACAAAAGAGCCTTATCAGAATTCAGTCGCGAATCAATCAGCTGAAAAATTTTGTATTGTGTAATGGCACAAATTTAGCGGTAGCACCTGGTGGCACTTGAAATTGATTAAAAATGTAAAAACAGATATGAGACAATTTATTAGTAGTGATTTCCAACTGAGGAAAAGTATGGATAAAATTGCAGGTCCAAATGTTTGGAGAAAAAAGGGATTTCTGTTATATGTTCCTAAAAATAAACAAACAAAAAAAACAAGTCTCTGCAGATTTTATTTTTCAATTTTATTATACTGAAATATCCTACTTTAAACAAAAAATAAAAAGAAAAACTTTAGCTCACATAATAAAATAATATTCGTTTTGAAATTCTTAGGTTTAAATTAAGGTGATTCGGTAAAACATACAAGTACTGAGTTTGAGACGGCTATAAAAAAAAATAGCAGTCAGATCGGAGTAATTCTTTTTGATTTGATTGTACCATTTAGTCTAAAATTTCAAAATATCACTGCATATTGCATTAAGAGTATTTTGACAATTTGAGTTTTTTCCGCGAAATCCCCATTGTGCGTCGTCACGTTAATGTTGCTCGATTCTCTCTGACGTCGCGACGCGTCGTCGGCAAAAGCAGCGATGTTACCGGTGAAACGAACAATACGAAGCCGGCCACTTCGTGCGATATCTGTAGTGATCCCAGTTTACATGACGTGCTCAGCCAAACGCTTAATTGTTCTAGAAAATGGAACACGATGACGAGGAAAACGACTACGCTGCGTTAAAACAACACACTGAAAATATGACACATAAGCAGTAACAATAATTCCAAGTTGTTGAGGTGTGTATCTCTGCTGTGTTGTTGACAACTAAGTTTTTTACATATATGTACCTACATCATGAATATCAAAGCGCGGTGACATTTGGCGCCGTCTGCAAATTCAAATTATGACATTACTTGCGCCACACAGTACTTCACTTTATGCTTGATCTTCTTAGTGATCGCAGAGGAAATATATAGTGCTACTTACAATAAATAATAAAGAACTCGGTAATACATTATGTTCATACCATAATAAGAATCATTTTCAACAAATTTTATCACACAAAATCTTAGTATTTATAAAATACAAACATATCATTTTCTTTAGAAATATGTATTTATAAATAAAAAGATATGTACATTGCGCACGTTGTTGAACTCGATATTATGTAAGTACATATAGATATCGTTTGTAGCAAAATTCACAACTTGATTGCCAAACGGTTGCACCAACAATCGCAACGCCTGTGAAGTTTATAACTGCAGTCACGTGGGTGTATATTTGTGTACATACGTACACAAATATACATACATATATGAATGTGCACACATATACTTATATATGAAATCAATATTCATAGTTATAAATAAATAAACTTAATAACATGTTTTTGTAAATTCTTCTTTTCTATTTTGCTCTTGGGTACAGAAATCCAGCGAAATAGAGAGTTTTATAAAAACGCAGATGTTCGTCCTCCATTTACATATGCCTCATTAATTAGACAAGTAAGTAAGTGGTTCCGATCCATACAGGTCAGTTTTCTAAACATTACGTCAACATATATAATTTTAATAAAAAATAAAAGCGAACTATCTAAAACAACATCGTCATTATTATAATATTTTTAATACGAAACATTATTTAAATTGTAACCAATAAATTTATTTTAATTATTTTTAAGTCGATTATTGAGTCACCTGACAAGCAGCTGACGTTAAATGAAATTTACAATTGGTTTCAAAATACATTTTGCTACTTTCGACGCAACGCTGCTACTTGGAAGGTATGATACACACAATAACAATATATATATATATATATATATATATATATATATATATATATATATATATATATATATACATATATAATGTACATACGTACACAAATATACATACTTATATGAATGTACAAACATATACTTATATATAAAATCATTATATATATATATATATATATATATATATATATATACATATATATATATATATATATATATATATATATATATATATATATATATATATATATATATATATATACTTATATATATATATATATATATATATACATATATATATACATACATATATATATATATATATATATATATATATATATATATATATATATATATATATATATATATATATATATATATATATATATTTATTTATTTATACATATGTACATATATACTTTCACCTCCTGCTTAAAAAAATAAACAGTTTTCTATTATTTTATATAAATTAGTGGCACTACTCAGAAATAATTCAATTATAAAAAACTACATAATTTTTTTGGTGCAACAGGGACTTAAAGCTTAGCAAACTTATATATATATATATATATATATATATATATATATATATATATATAAGTATATATATGTATATATATATATATATATATATATATATATATATATATATAAGTATATATATATATATATATATATATATATATATATATATATATATATATATATATATAAGTATATATATATATATATATATATATATATATATATATATATATATATATATATATATATATATAAGTATATATATCCATATGTATAACTTTATGTATGTGGTTTTGTTCCTTAAAGGAAGCCAAACGATGAGGCGAATCATCTTTAAATTTTGCGACCGTCTTAATGGCGATCGAGAAATTAAGTAAATTGAATTGTTTAATGTGAATTCGAGCCGAATTCGGTAGTGGAAGGGGCAACGGGTTCCCCATAACAAGTAACTATTAGATACAACAGTAAATGCAAATAAAATACGTTTTCGATATGCCTGGAGGAGGAAACTGTTATCCCTTGCACAAAATAAGTAAATATTAGTTATCCTCTTGTATAACTATGGCTGTGAGACTCTTCATGTAGATTACTCGGGCAATAAAGTCTTTTTAAAGTTGTTGTAGTATTCTATGCAAACATATTAGAGTATTATAACGAATGAGGTGTCGAATTTGGAAAAATTTTAATTTGAAATTTGACTTCCGGTTATGCCCACGAACAACTTTTTTTCTCAAATTTAATGTTTTTTAATATGAAACAAAATCTTAAGAAAATCAATCAATTTCTAATATTTTGATAACAAATATTTTTTGAATTCAAGCAAATGAGCAAGGAAAAGGAAATTCAACAACAGCATATCTTCTAGAAGAACGGTAATGCTAAAAATCAAGGCATTTTGAGAATTGTCTACTTCCCCTGAAATTTTCTTTGGGCGGGGGCTACAATCCTTTAAAGGAGAGGAAAATTGTGTCATTTAGGAGTTACGCGGCGTACCAAGGTTAAGACGGATCGAATATTTTTTGTATAAATTACAGCATTCTTACAATAAAAGATATATGGCAGAATCTATAGTCCTTGTTTCAGCCAGAATAAGAGCTATAACATAAACTGCTACCTTAATGTGTCTGAACAACAAAAGCTATATTTTTGGCATGGGAATTAGGCGTGTCCCATAGAAATCTTTGTCAAATACAGATATAGCAATATAAAAAATTAGTTTTAATGGAGGATACCCGTCCCCCTACCCAAAATACAGCCATGACTTTGCTCGAATACTAAATTTATTTTCATAGTAATGTGCATAGTATTTATTGATTCTTGCCACTGTTCGCTAGATATAGAAAATTACCGCTGATCATTCTAAAATAAATAAGCGTATTTTAAGTTACCAATCATTAGTAGGACGGTTGTAGAATTTCTAACTGATCGAACTCATCGTTTGGCTTCCTATAAGGATTCAACTGACTAAATCTTATACTTATATCCAAGTCGTATAAAAGTAATGTCATGGTGCAAAAGTAATGTCATAATTTGAACTGGATGCCATTTTGATATAAATGATTAAAAAAGAGCCGTTTTCATAAAAAAAATTTATTTGAAATGTTAAAATGAGTAGACCTACATAGATTCTTTTCACGCATAAAATTGGTGTTAAAGCATTTTTATGTTAATAAAAATAATAATAAACACTTAATAATATTTTAACTATGTATATCACACTGGGACGGTTTATGCAATTTATACAATTGCTTATTAGTTTGAAAGGATGAAAGAGAGGTTTCTCAAAACCTCCATCATTTCCCGACGTGTGTGAGCGATTGGTCCGTTGAGACCAACAATGATAGAACCTACTGCAACCACTCGCGGCAAAAATAACTCGTTCAGAATCTGCTTGTAACGCTCATCATATATGGAAACGTTGGTGACATCAGCGTCTTCAAACAAAACAAGGGCCAATCACTTTTTCATTGCAAAAACCTATTGCAACGAACGTCTGCTGATGCCGAATTGAGTGCATCGTCGTCTCGTTAATGTTGGTCGAATCTTTCTGATGTCGCGACGCATCGTCGGCAAAAGCAGCGATGTTACCGGTGAAACGAACAATACGAAGCCGGCCACTTCGTGCGATATCTGTAGTGGACCCAGTTTGCACGACGTGCTCAGCCAAACGCTTAATGGTTCGAGCAAATGGAACACGATGACGAGGAAAACGACTACGCTGCGTTAAAACAACATACTGAAAATATGACACATTAGCAGTAGCAATAATTCCACGTTGTTGACCATGGCGTGTTGACAACTGAGTCTTTATACATACTTATATGTATATACATCATAAACATCAAAGCGCGGTGACATTTGGCGCCATTTGCAAAATGGCAGCCAATCCGAATTATGGCATTACTTTGCACCAATCTGTACATATATACATACATAGGTACAGGTTCTAAAAATTGATTGACTAAACAAAAATAGTTTAAAGATTTTCGGCCAACAACTCCCGAAATATCCCACAGTATGGCCTTGTGGGACTTCATTACAGACAAACCTAAATAAAAGCGGCAACCGTTGTATCTCTTGCCGCCTGAGAGAGAGAGAGAGCGGCAACGAAAGTAGGACTATAAAAGTTATAAAAATTATCTGCAGTTCTGCTGACAATAGTTAAACTGAGTTATGACGCATATTTAAAAAGTCGATTTTTAAGCAAACAAAAAAATAATAACTTCAACTGTTTGACAATTTTATATAAGTATATTCACAGCGTTACCATTTGGGTTTTATTCACGTAATACAAACTAGTTTTTTTTTTCAATAAGTAGCTGGGTAAATTTTTATTGTTTTCGGCAAGGTCTTTTTATACAGGTCGTCGCAGTTCAACACGATATTTCAACAGTTTGTGTAATTAATTTTTCTTCTGTCAAAAGCAGCTGTGCTTAAAATAAAGAAAAATGTGCAAGAAAAAACACAACACCGCTTAAAAATTTAAAAAAAATGCAAAAGAAACCAGGAATGGCGACTAAAAATTTAAACAGAACAAGAAACGAGTAAACACTTAGACATTGGTTTAATTTTTTTCCACGCAATAAAAATAGATCAACATAATTTTGTTATTATTATTATTTTTTAATTTTTTTATACAAAATCTAGAGCTATTAATATCTTAAAGACTACAAATAGCAGTTAAGATATGGGGAAACGAATTGAGAAAGAAACTCGAATAACAAATATTAAGCCGAAGAGATATTAAACAAAACAAGAAATATGTATATGAAATACGTACATATGTACTTTGTAGAAAACAGCTTAGTTCAAAAGAAAATTTAGTACCCTAATCATTACTTTACAATATCTTAAAAATGTCCAAAACTTAAACATAGGAATATACTAAATTAGCTAAGATCAAAAATTAAAAAAAAAAAACATTTAAAAAAACTACTCAAATTTCTAAGTAATAAATTACTAAGTAGAAACGTTCAATTGCAGAAAAGATGAGAAACCAAGAATATGTCATTCGTTTCGAAAAAAAAACAACTTCGATATGTGATCACATTTTAGGAATGTATAAAAACATTCTATAGAAACCATATTAATTATGTACTTGCATATGTTGCAAGGCGTAGCTAGAAAAATCTCTAGGGGATCTAAAGACTATGAGGAGTTTTTTTCTACGCCCGTGTATGTAGGTAAATGGTAAATAAGCCAAAGACTCTGCTTTTACTTAATTTTACTATCTCTAAAACGATTATTCTGTGTTTATTAATGTTAATTGAGAATCTTGAGAGTATTGAAACTTCAATTTCGTTTTAAAGTAAAAAGAAAAAAATGGTTTCTCTTTTTTCATTAGGTTAGATTTTAAAATAATTTTGGCTACAAAAAATTTTTAGTCGTGGCAAAACTTTTTTTCAATTATTGAGTCTTCAATAAAAATTTAACTAACACTAAGTTTTCAAATCATAAATCCAATGTAATTAAGTCCATCCAGTGGTAGACGAGAAAAGACAGTAACTTCTGATGGTTGTTCTGTGACTACCTTCTCATCTCTCGTGTCCTACCTTCTAAAGTATTATGGTCTAAAGCAAAACAAATTCATACCACGTAGTCTTCAGAGCTCAGGTAACTATTTTTTGCTGCTGGTATTTTACCTTGTTCGTTGCCAAAGTTTGTTTTTATGTGATTTTATTCTTATTCTTTATATAAAATTAGTTCTTGTGTTTTCAATAAAAATCAGAATGTCATACGTATTATTTTGAAAAATATTAATAAAATCAAATATATGCTCTATGCAACAAAAAAGTTTTTTTGTCTTTTAAATTTACATATAAACTTTATGCAAATTTTATTTATTTTTTTAATTTGTTTACTCACGCACAAATGATTCTTCAATCGTAAAAATGTGCATGTTCATGTATTTGGCAACACAACTGATTTTGACATCAAAACAAGTTATTTTTCAAAGCGAATTGGCGCGAGTCTACCCGGTATGAATATGCCTTGGTCTAAATGTTTTGAATGGTATTCAAGATTTTTTAAATATATATGTTGTCACACATTTTAAAACCACAATTTAAGCCAATGGAACTTCCAAGCCTTTATGCATGCGGGAATTTTTTAGATACTAGAGAGCTGCAGTAATCGTACGAAGGATTTTATTTTGTCGCTATTGGTTTTTTTCTGTGTTAGATGCCACGCAGACCACACTCGGCAGGTAGCAACACTGTCTCTATATTGTTTTTTGTTTTTTTTTTTTTATTTCTTATCGCGCTGTCAAAATGGGATTGTCCCATTTTACAATATGGAAATTGAAAAACAGGCAATTTCTTAAATCTCTTGCCTAAACATTTTACAATTGGAAAATTAATAGACAGACAGATTCCATTTGAAGTGCAAGAGCATTTTTAAGCAAACAAAAGTAAAGTAAAAAGTTAGTAAATTTCTACAAATTAAATAAATGGAGTTCTAGATGCGATTAAGAAATAAAAATTAATAGTGTGCAAAATTAATAGTGTGAAAAATTGATTCAGACGAAGTAGTGAGAAAATGATATGAAGCAATACAATGAAAGTTGCATAGGGTAGGAAAGTGAAACAAAATATGTGCAAATATGTCGTGTACTAATATGTATATCTTTGTCCCCTCTCCAGCAAACTTCGTCTGCTTTTCTTTCAATGCATATGGTAGAAGGAGACTTGGCGTTTAGTTCGCTTCATTAAAATTGTACATTGACAGTTAAAAACGCATGCCGCTTTTATTTTTGAGTTTGTCTCTCATATCACTATATTCTCAGTAAAATGGCCGGCCAGACCTGCTCGTCACAGCGAGGTGTTAAACACTGTGTCTCTTCTCGCTGTACTAAAACAATGACGAATAGTTGCGTTAAAAAATCGAAACATTTATTACGCGTTCTTGAGTAGTGTAGCGTTCCATGTCATGGTGACGTTTTTTTTCACAAAGCAGAATTAAAACTTGAATTTAATTTATTTATATAATTAGTTTAAATTGGTAAAATTATTATGTATCCCTTATATTTAACATTACAACAATTTATCAATAATTATGCTCTTATACTAATGCATGTGCATGTGTAAGGCATGGACAAGTCCATTGCGCTGTTTGCATGTATGTGTTTGTATGTGTATATTATAATCAGAGTAATTTACAAGACAGAATCACATTAAAAAAGTAACTTAAATATGTGGAACATTGTAATAGAATGCGGTTAGACACAATTTATCTTTGCACAAGTGTTTTATGAGGGTTGAAAATGTTAAGGGTGCTGTATGGACAGTTAATGAGCTGGAGTTTTACAAACGGCGGCCACAGCGTTCGACCACCGCCAATTCGGCTGCTACCGCAGCCGTTGTATTTTCTTCATCTTCAACATCGTCATCAACTGCGGCAAATGCAGCAGCAAATACATCATCATCATCATCGTCAATTGTTGGCTTAATAAATAACAGCAATATTTTTGGTATTGGGTATGTTTTCGTCTTCACCACAAACATCCTTAACAACTCCACACACAATTAATAATATCGTAATTTGTTTCTTTTTTTAATATCTCTTTTCAACTCTAATATCTAACATTTTGATTAATTAATTTTATTCTAGAAAGCAAGGGCCAGTTTTTATAAAACGAAATAAAAATGTCGTTCGAGTTTTTATAATGAAGACAACAATGACACACACAAATTTATTTTCGTTTTCAATATAATAATTACTCGAATAAAAAACAGGTCCCAAATATGTATTTCTAAAAGTTTTCATTTTTATTTTCTTTTGGGCAAGCCATTCTCTTCTAATCTCCTACAGCCGATCGAAAATAGAATAAAACTCTCATGTGTGGTTTGAATCTTTGGAGGCCACATGTACATATATAATTTTCGTCAGTTTTAAAACGAAATATGTATGTTTTTTAACTAAAGTAGGTTACTTGGTCCTTAAATCCCCTCTTTTTCGGCAAACAGCAATGTCCGTAACGTCTATCAATTCAGATAGAATTAAGCCTAAGGAATGATCCAAAGTGAGCAAAGGAAATTTAGCTTCAATTCCATTCTATAAAGCAGGCCGGAGGCCGCTACAATCCTTAATCATTGTTCGGTGGATATACAACCATTTATGATTGATACGCCAGTAAACCTCACAGCAGTGTTTTTCATTTTGCTGCAAGCAATTTTATGCAGCAAAAATGCTCTTATTCAGCATCACATGTGAACTTTTCTGATTCATCTATCTGCTTTAACACTTAAGTTAGTTAAGTTGCGTAGGCACAAATCAGTCCAAGACATAATTGGGCCACTTGCGTCCTGATAGGCCCCTTTTTGTTGCCCGGGCAGAGGAGATGGCCAATAAGAGGCATATTCCCAGCTTATGTCACCTCAATTGATCCAGTATTAAACCAAACTGGTGCTCGGATAATAGAGTTTGTCCTCCCAAAACTGCAGTCCGAAGCCAGATTCCGCACCAGAGGGGCGGTCTCTCATCAGAAAGCAACCTCGGTCCGACAGCGCCTACAGAAGTCATTATAAGGGAGACCCAATCTCCTGGTATGGACCCCTTTACAGTCAAAACCGCAACAGGTGTGCGTAACTGATCCCAAATAAGCCCCTCTAAGACTGTAGATCTCCTGTAGTCATATCGGAGCCATGTCAGTCCCGAGGTCTCGCAGATGAGTTCACTGGAACACCTAGTGTGCACGATCGCATACAGTTCTTGCGGAGTCAGCTTCCTGCAGTAGACGTCTACCAGGGTCCGGCCTTGACAGGTCTGTCCGCAACTACGTTTCCATGCACTCACAACGTGGAATAAAAAATTTTTAAAGTACGTAGCGATTTCTGAAGGATCTTGTCCTGTATATGCTGTAAGCTTTGAACAATGTTTTCTAGGGACATTTTTGCAGAGCTTGAAGTTTCCCTTTATCTTGCGAAACGTGATTTGACTGTATCAGACCTGCTCTGAGATCATTTTTCATCAAATTGATTTCAATTCACTGATAAGGTTTTCAGCACGCAAACATTTCTTCTACTACTTAATTTCTTGCTTGAGAAAAAATTTATGAAAAATATATGAAATTCAAATAGTATGGGAACATTGCTGAGAGAATGACTGTTTAAATGTGAGAGCATACTACCGGTCTTCACTAGCTATGAACCTAATCGATTTATAAATCTGTTAATGGCAGTTGACTATGTTCCTTTTTAATGTATTCTCTGGCCTCTCAACAAAAACAAAACACACATAGATTGGAATTTAATTTGTCTATTTGTTTTAAATGGATTTGATTAGCCTCATAAAAACGATTTTATAACGGTCATTCCTCTATTATTAAATAAATTATTCTCAACGAAGTTGTATTCTTTCTAAATTGTATTCAGTTTCTATAATCGAGCTGGCAATTGTCTATATTACCAATATGTACATAAACGCATAATTGTCAACAAAATTAAGCTGTTTAAAAGTGATTTCGAAAAAACGGGAAAAACTCGACGAAAAAAACTTAAATCGGGTTCTTAGCCGAACACCGTAAAATCACCAACATGTAAAATCGTTCGTCGTTTGATATTACCGTGATGTCGGAGCAGGCCTATATATATCGTGTCTTAACCCACAAAAAACTTAAGCACGAAATTAACTGCCTTTACACGATGTTGTGTGGATTTTGCGATGAAAAAATGAAAATCCACGATATCTTTCAAACATCTCGTGAATCAGCCAAATATAATATTTTATATGAATAATATACTAAAATGCAAGAAAACCTACTGTTATCGCCATTACATGTGCAAGCGAAAGACATTAAAAAATCTATCTATCTTACATTTTGTGCCATTAAGTTCAAAACGCATAACTATGATACAGATAAAGGAAAAATATTGCAAATATTTCCGAAACAGTTCGTTCCCTAAAGCAAAAAATTTTACGTGAAATATCTTCTCCATTACTTTCATCAAGGCAAGGTTAAAGTGGAATGTTCAAAAACAATATGACCTTCATTTTCCTAATCCCCATCGTCTTGCCTAAAACCAGTTTTTCTAGTTTCAGCTTAAGAGATGTCCCCAAATTGCTGGTCCTATAACTTTATTTTCCTACATATAGGAAATGAAAAAGCATTGGAAAATACGTGGAAATCAAATTAAAGTTTACAGCTCGTTCGATTTCTGCAAAAATTTTTGCCGAAACCGGAAGACAAAAATTGAAGAACTTGGTTTAGGTGTGTTGCCACATTAATAAACAGAGTAGCTCAGAGATGTTAACAAACGGAAATAATTATATTTTCTAACCATCTCTCTTTGGTTTGACATCGATTGTTTTATTATGTTCTGATATTAATTTTCTGACCATGTGTATCTGAGGAGCAGAAAGCATAATATTTCAATATATTTGTCTTTTTCTGCCACGACATCGAAAAGAAAATCTGAGTTTTTAGCTTTTTTAAACGTCAAAATTTTCACCTCTCGTGTACGTTGTGCTGAAAATAACTGCCATACCTAAATTAGCGCGTCAAGCGTTGTCTGGCTGTCAAAAGTTCTCATGCCCATATATTTTGTATGGAGCATACCGAAATAACGCGGCGTCAACGCTTTGCTATTGGAAAATCCGATTTTGACAACGCGTAAAGAAGTGAAGTTGACTGCAGAAGTACTATTGTTTATTTTTTTAATGTGTCATTAATGCTTAGTGCTGCCACACCCAAAAAATTTTTACAACCAAAATTCGCTTTAAAAGTTACCAAATGAGAAAAAAATCTTCTAACTCTTCTAAATAACTAATTTTTTCAAATTTTAATTATTTTATTTTAATTTTAATTTAAATAACAAAATTTTAATAACAAAATCACAAACAACAATGTCGTCCGGCAACCTGTTAAAATAATCAGGGTTGTTTGATTTGTTTGTTCGATAACCCTGTTTTAATCGTTTTGACATAACGTTGACGCTTTTATTTAGGTATGGCATTTCAACGTTAAAGCTCATCGTAAAAAAACGTTGCGCTTGACGCTTTTATTTAGGGATGGAAGTAAAGGTGAATTCACCCATTCGTTCTGAACGAAATTTTTGTTGTTGTTCCGCATTAAATTTACTCTCTTTCTCAAAATAGAGACGTCAACCTACATATAAAAAAATCGTTCGGAACGTTCAGAACGAATGGGTGAATTCACCTTAAGGGATTCATGTACCCTAGTGATGTTTATATGTAGCATTTACATTGTAAATTTTACAACGTGTACTGAAGAGGATGTATTCCCAAAAACAAAACCAACAAAAAACTTTTGAAATTTCTTACTTTTTTATAATTTTAGCTCTACTTGATATATATTTCTTTGAAAATTTCTATCGTTAATTTTTTGCTATACCATTGAAATAAACTTTATATTTTTTTCTAATAATTAATATTTTCTAATAACTAGATACAAATAAGTTTTATTCGATTATGAAAAATGTGTGCTCTGATTTTTACTCGATTTGAAATTGTATTTTTTAAGAAAATTTTCAACACTAACTTTTTCTTACTTATGAATTATTACTATTTACATATTACTAACTAATTTTTATTTCGCAATAATGTACTATTTAAATAAACTTCGTATTTATTTTCTTACACATAATTAATGTTTTCTAATAGCTGGCACAAATACAATTTATTCAAATAGTTCTGTTAAGATTCTATTGAAATTTCGGTGGATCAGGAATGCCGTATTTAGCCTTGAATGCATGGGACAAATGGATCACATGGGAAACTTTATTCTCTTACTCACATGTACGTGTTGCCGTACATGGGATAAAAAAAGACAAAGCAGTCAGTCTCGCATGGGCATTCAAATGATTTTTATTTGATTTACACTAACGAAAAGATGAAAAAAAAGAGAAAAAAAGCTTTAGTTGCCAATCCCTGGTCTAATGTTATCAAACAACATTAGTATTACGCTTCCCCTTAAGCAGCTTATGTTGCTGAATTCACTTTTATGTCGGTATGGATATTATATGAAAATCTAAAATAGAATGAGAATGTCCCTACCAGGGGCACAAAGTAGATATATTTGTCACGAGACGGAGGATATTGTAATTCTAGCCATTTCATTCTTGTGATCATATAAAGTCGCCTGGTATCTCTCGGAAATCGTCGATGATTTTAATTATTTCGATATTCACTGATTTAGAAACGGGTCTGTGTCACTTGTGGTGGTTTTTAATAAAAAGCTGCCTGTTAGACGCAGAAATGTAAAACTTTTCAAGAGAACATATTCTAGTACTTCGTCAAAATTTTTCGTAAAAAACTGCTGATTGATATCCAATTAAGTGGCAGATAGTTTCATTCCTACTACACGTCTTCCAGAACATCATCAGGACGTCCGCATTGAGTCTAGTGGTAGCAGCGACTTTTGTTGTCATATTAGCTAGCGGCTAAAAACTGTAGTGTTTGCTCTGCTGGTGTTGGACAACCAAGAAATCTGCGCCAACACCACTGACGAACTATTAAGTAAAAGAAAAAAATCCGCATTTTTGAGGGGCACAGCAATTCACGCCTTATTGATACATACCATATACATCACATTGTCAAATCAGAGCTGAAATTAAAACATTGAAAATTTTTCCATAAAAATATTATATTATATTCTTTTATATTTTTGTCTATTTGCTTTTCACAACTCATAAAGCGAGTAATGAACGATACATTTCCAAACATATAAAAGTTCTCTCTTGTGTTGTTAAGGCGGTGATACACACATAAATATTTAGCATTAATTAATAATTAACCATCGGCAAATGTTTTTCGTCTATTAAGAGACATAGAAAAATTAAATGTGATGATTAAAAAAGTGTTGTGTTGTATTGTTATTTAAATGAGTTTAACAATAATAAATAAAGAAAATGAAAAAAAAATTATTTTAAACATTATATTATGTTCCATTTTTAGCTAATTAGACTTTCTTTCAGCAAAACATTTTTTGTTCTTGGGCATTAAAATTTTTTAATACACTTTACTTTCCACATTTCCCTAAGCCGGTAGTGAACAATACACTTCTTTAACATCCCAGTAAAAAATTTTCCAAAGAAGCTAACGAGATCCACAACTTCTGATCCAGAAGTAGTGAAAATTTGGATCTCTTCCGACGATTTCAACACTTTCTTGGATCCTATTCGCTAGATTTGAAGTCACATTCAAGATGTTATGAAAAACGAATGATTTGGAAGAACTACAATTGTCATTCGTCCTGCATTTTTAATATTTGTTAAATTGATTATTCGAAATATTTTCCAAAATAAGTATTTAAAAAATTTTTGTTTGTTGTTGTCTCACTCTTCAGCTGAATCATTTTCGCACTATTTAATTTTCTTTACGGATTATTTTTGTCAATTGGACTTGGACTTATATTATTTTCATCATGAAATGCATTTACCAACTCAGCCACGTCGACATTTACAATGCGAGTAGCAGAGGCGCTGAGTTAATATATGTATATAGAGAGTAGCTGTGAGAGTAAATTCATTTGGGAGAGACTTGGTAAAAAGAAGTCATGAAAACTCAGAGATTTTTATGCAAAAAAGTGCAATTTTAGCATATTTCCAAATCGCTTTAACAGTTGTTTTGATTGCAAACTAGTTTTTTGTGCCTTCAACCGAATTATAATCTATAACCAACATATTAAGAAGAGTAGATTTCTGGTTTTCTCTTCTTTTTTTGCAAAGAATGTAGGTTCATATTAAATAAAGATAAGCTAAGAAGTCGAAGTTTGGAATTGTTAAAAACTTGCGCAAAGCCTTGGTTTATGTTTTCTTTTGCATAAGCAATACACATTTTCAATTAAACACTTAAGAAAAATAACGTTTTCATGTAAATTTGAAAAAACAAAACAAACACGTTAAATTTAGGAATTACATATTTTCCCAACTTTCCCATATAAGAAGTGAAAAAATGCACTAGCGTATAATTTGGAAGCAATGAAAACGTCATTCTTCATGAATAGCACCCTGTATTTTTTTAACTAGGTAGCAAACATTGAAGCTGTGACAGGCGATGTCAATGTTGCTGATATTTTTTTAATATGTATATCTTACATGAAAAGATTTGTTCCTAAATGTGATACTGCGCTGCAACAGAAAAGTATGTAAATTCTCTCCGCTCAAATCGAATAATCTTGTTTTATTGTGATACTATTGTATGTAACCCATATATAATATATTTTTGCGCAGCATCGGCTGCAATGTTCAGTTCAGAATATTTTAATTTACTTTTGAAGCGCAATATTGCGCTTGTGAACGTGTCACACTTCGATAGAGTATTTAAATTCTTTGACAAAAATCAAAACTGCTTTGGTATACTTCAATATTGCCCACACGATATGTACGTGTGACGATTTTTTTGTTGCAAGCAAACGCACAAGAACGCTAAAATTTATGCTAAATTTGATGTGTGTTTACTAAATCTTTATGAGAAAACTATTCGAAAATGTTTATTATTGCTTTATATGCTGCTATACGAAATTATCTTATAACTAAAAAAGCTTTATCTTGGAAGTTTTAATTTCTTTAAAGAACCCTAGTTATACCTGTTTATCATCTCATGGGTCCATTTCTTTTCGTTAGTCATTCAACATTTTATAACTAGCAATAAGCTTCCATAACCATTCCATAAGCTGCCGTAAAATTTAGTGCCCTCTTATAAGCGGGAATATCTCCCAAGCTGAAAGTCCATACCATCCGTTCTATGCGTTTCTGAACTTAAGTTACATACAATGCGTTTCATAAGTCAAGTTTTTAATTTCGATCAACTGTAGTGTGTATATTTTTATCAAATAAAAAAATTTTGGCGAAAATGGAATGTAAAATTGTGATTTTAAAAGAATTTATGGAATTCATTGAGTTTATATACATAATATTTTGGGCCTACGGAAAGCGGAACGAGAAGTGAGTGGTATTTTTGCAGCTTCAATAAGATTCTCTTCCCTTGTAGTTGATTAAATAATAATAAATAAAACAGAGTGACACTCGGTACATAAAAGTAATCGATAACCAGAATGCAAATTTTGTTAATGAAAGAAATATGTTAAAAATTTACTTTAATATATTTTATTACTTAAAGTAATTGAAGCTTTTCTTTTATTAAAAACTTTTTTAATGCAAAAAAATTAAAATCCACCACACAAATTTTTAATCGATATTATTGAAAATTAGCAAAAACACCTGACGTTTTTCACCTTATTCTCATAGCGCATGAGACGCATACAAAGGTAGAAAGTAAGCCTATTTTATGTGTTCTATGCGTCTATATGTTTTATGCGTTTTGCTCTGTAACTTGTTACATACAATTACCCAGAATCTACTTTTTTGACAGACGCATAAAATGCAACAATGCATAGAATGTTGTTCACAATGTGAACAAATAAGACGTGACGTTGAATCTCCTGTGTTCAAGAATATCGACAGAACACTTTATATTTTCCTTCATTTCCCTTCTTTGTGTCGGTTTGTTAACGATCGAAATTAATCGATTAACATTTGTTTCTATTATATATACATATAAGCTAAAATTATTTTTAATTAAATGCATGTATTTATGTATATTTATTAATAAATTGAAGTTTTTGCACGATTTTTCTCAGAAACTTTTTCTATATACCATAAGTACATGCGAGTATACATACTTAAGTATGTGCGTATATGGTATACTTATGTATATTATCTTTTAATATACATATGTATGTACATACACACAAATTTTAAAATTTTTGTATAATGTTATTATCATAGATTCCAATGTTTATTTTCTCTTTCTCTTTTTCCATGTATTTTATTTAATTTCCTTATATTAATATTTTACTGATGATTATTAAACCAACGTTTATGCTTCCTAACTGGGCTTGGGTTTTTTTTACAAAACGCAATGCCTCTGATTATATAGAATGCCATACGCACAAATTTGTCATTGCATAAATGCTTTGTGCGTTACGAAGATGACTTTGGCTCCTTTTGGATGGTTGACGACAGTGAGTTTGTTAAAAGACGTCACTTGTCGAGGGGCCGTCCGCGCAAATATGAGCCGTCCTCATCGCCCAGTTCATCCAACTCGCAACAGTTTGGCAGCATTACGATTAACTCGATGGCGTCTAACAACGTAGTGGACGATGATGATGATAGTGGTGGCAAAAATGTCCACGACACAATTGCCACCATTAGTCCAGATTCATCAACTGCTGGCCCCTCGTCGCGTCAACGAAGGGCCAGCAGTGGTGGTGGTGGCAGTAGCCTAAACCTTAGATCCGTTAGTAAAAGCCAAAAAGATAATGAAAATAAAGGCGGTAACGACGACTACGATATCTGCGAAGTTAGCCAAAGAAATCCAGCTGGGTGTCAAAGCAACATACATAGTGGTAAAAAACATAACTGTGGATCAATGCAACGTCCCCACTACCTGCAAGGCCCTTCCATAATTGGCGTTAACATCAAAACTAAAACAATCAATTCACTACGTGATCATAATCATGTTACGATTAGAACGAGCATGGGTGGGGGCGTTGCAGCCACAGTTAATGAGCCTGGCGTCGGCGGCATTGGTAATGTTGGCAGCTCCGTTGGAAGCTTAAGCGTTGATAATCACAATGGTCATATACAAGCCGAAGACTCTACTGGATACGGTTTCCATACACAGTAAGCGAATATATTTCGTCAGTTCTTATTAATTATTCTTAAACTTTTTTATATAAGTAACTTAGATGCATACATATGTACATACATACATACTCGCATAATGACGCTGCGCCTACGGAACTAGGCGAGTGCATTTTCTGTATATTTTTGTTATTGTGCCTTCAAATCTTGCTATAAGTCTATGACTCGCTCCCATACCCCAAGTGTTAAAATTAAAATTTCACACATTCTTGTGCTCTTATGATAATGCAACCTTTAAGAAAGCACGAAACATAAGAATATAGTTTTCCTAACATAATAAAGGTAACTTCCAAATCGGTGAATAGGAGCCGCAAAAAAAGATCATACCGCCCATATGAAAATCATTAAGTAATCCGAACTTGAACTACTTTCGGATCCCAATCTTAGCATTTTCATGACTTTTTTGGAGGCTGTTTTTACTGGGTATGTTTTTGCAACATTGAAAAAATTTGTATGCCTCTTTTTCCAAGTAAAAAAGAGCTTTCAAGGAAGTCCATAGGACCCATAACTTGTGATGTGGTAGCAGTGAAAATTTTGATAATTTTAATATAAGCTTCTCATTGCAAGATCTTCTCTTTTTTGGATTCTATTCACCGGACTTGAAGTCATGTTCAATATGTTATGATAAAACAACCTTTTAGAAGTACATCAAATGTTATTCATTCCACAGTATACTATACGTTACTATAGTTGGGAAACATCCTTATTACATAAAATTTTTATTCACACAATTTAATTTTGTTTACTGATTTTTTTTCGACTGGAGTCGGACTCGAATTTTGAAATCTTTTATCATGACATATTTGACAGTCAATGCGTTTACCACCTTAGTCGGTTCAACAGTTAAAATAGTAGTAGCACTTGGTTAATAAGTAGAGAGTTGCTGTGAGAATAAATGTGTTTGAGAGAAAAGAAGTCATGAATATGCAGAGATTTTGATAAACTACATTTCTTGAGTATATGACTTTAAAATAGGCTATTTATTACAAAATCATCTTTTTTTAATACCTTTAAAGAAATTAGAAGCTATCTTCCAATATAGACTTTAAAATTTTGACAGTTGATAACGGACATATTGTTGCAGTTACATCTGTTGAATTGGCTGTCATTTATAGTGTCTTCTTTGCCAAATTACTAAAAACGGATATAGCGTTTAACAACTCGTGCAAATGATAAAATTGTTTTATATAAATTGGTGTTCTGTTTGAGCGACGTTCCGCGCACTGCGCCTGTTCTACGCTAGCCATAATCATTATACCGAGCAAAATATTCAAAGTGTAGTGGATAAATTTAAATCAATTGGTTATGTATACAATGAACGGATAACGAAACGCAGTATCTACCGAAAACATTAGCGCTGTCCGTGAGAGTGTGCAGTAGGAGAATCCAAAGCAGTCGATTTCGCTTCAATCAAAAAACTCGCTCTTTTGCAGACCACAACTTGGTGTCGTGACTTTCACCTGCAACTGTACGACATTCAACTGTCCCAAAAGCTGAAGGTAAGTGACCATAAACGACAAGTGTGTTCGTTGAATGGGTCCTGGAGTAGTTGGAAACTGACCGTAATTTTCGTCAAAAAATCATCTTCAGAGACCCATTTCTAGATGAACGGGCACGACAACAGACAAAATTGACGTACCTAGGAAGATAACAATTCACATGAGAACCAAGAGCGTACAATGCATCCCGAAAAAGTCACTCACTTTTTGTTGTGGATTTTGGGCTGGTTGCGTTATCGTTCCTCATATCCTTGAGAACGACTTTTGCCGCCAGGATATCACCATCTACGACAATGTATGGCCGATATTGGCACCTTTGATATTTATTTTCAACAGGATTGTGCTACACAAGTCATACCATATGTACACTCTATACGATCCTGGTCATCTCACTAGAATATGTGATGTGTTTTTTGACCCTGTTAGACGTTTTCTTAAATTGCATCTCTATGCAAATAAGCCACAAATACAAACACAGCGGCCCTCCAACCCAATATAAGCCATTCAATCGATCAAATTCACTCTCATTTATCAGCAAGAGACATGGAAAATTGGATATTTCAAATGTGCGTCACCCAGCGAATCCGCGGCGGACATTTGCACGATGTAATATTCCATACATAACGCCATCGATAAGCCCTTCAATTAAATTTAAAAAAATTTAAAAACAGTTCTTTCATTAACACACTTTGTTTTATGCAAATTTAAAGGCAGGAAGATCTTAATTATAGACCCTTTAGTTTCATGTTAGTAAGCAAGAATTGAGTTTTCACTAAGAAAGGCGAGTCAGTAAAATAACTTTATAAAAGGAAAAAAATTAAAAATTAATATAAATTATGTGAAAACCCATATGGTTGAAAGTATTTAATCGCGAAAAAACGTTGTTGACATTTGACCTGATCAAAAAAAATGGTTCATTTATACAGATAAAAGTGATTCAATCTGCATCATTTGGAGGCAAATTGAGACAATAGTGCTTACCAATACAATAATAATGAACATTACTTTTTACACAGTTTTTGCGTTTTATGTATTACTATATGAAGTAAAAGTCATATCTACAATTTTGTTTTAATCTGCATTATTTGTAAAAAAATGCTTGTTCCTGCCGATTGCGATTTATCAGCATTTTACCTACTTATACATACATATGTATGTATGTACGAGTATGTGTGTATGTTTACCTATTTTTATACTTATTTCCTTTGTGTTAAAGGTAGGTACCATTTAATAGTTTGTCTTATATATACTTATGTATATCTACATATATACGAAATAATGAAACATTTTTTTACATTTTCTTATCAATTTTGTCTATTTTCAAACTTTTTTCATAGTATATTTTAATACGATTGTATTTATAAATAAATTTATTTGGTTTTTTAAATGTTATTCAAATATGGCTAATATTTTTAAATTAGTTTGTTTATATAATACATACTTACATATTTCTATGTATAAATTATCTATATCTATAATGAATATCATCTCGAAATACTCAATATTTTCAGCATAATTAATAGTTCTTTGAGAGAAGGCACACTAATTTTTTTACTAACGTCATACGAACTGTTTCTTTGTAATGCGAAAGCTCAAGTGCGAAGTATCGTTGCTTTCTTGCTATCCAACAACACCAAAAAATATGGAGGTTTGCACTTGCAGTACCGTTGCGTTCGCGCTAGTGTTTTTAACTCTTAAAATCACTTACATCTAAAAATCGCCTACTTTCGTGGGACTCAAATTGATTTCTTTAAAAAAAATAGCACAATAACAGCAATAACAATGACTGGCACCAACACACGTAAGGAAAATGCTAAGGGAGTACCGACTATTCACGCCAAATTTGCGTTATGGCATGGCGAAAACCATGCAAAAATATACTGACTTAAAAAGAAATCAAATAGGTGGTGAATGTTGTAGCTCGAGTAGGACGAAATCCTACAACATGTAGACCTTTACTGAGTTTCTCAAGGAAAATTTCACAGGAGTGACAGTTGGCGACAGGAAGAATATGAATATATTTAATAACATTCATTTATGATATGAGTAGTATAGTACATTTATGATAATTCCATAAATTTAAAAATTATATATTTTTAATAAAAGCAAAATTTTATTTATTTCTATTTTTTACAACAAAAAGATGTTGATAAGTTTGAAAGAAAAAAAGGGAGTAAATGGTTTTGAAAATAATTAATAATTAAGTAAATCCAATTCTTCAGTTCTTCACTACAATAGTATTCTCATATTGTATTTGAAGGTTTGCGTATAAACATACCAAATTGAAGCTCAAATAAAAAGGACAAACTAATAATGAGTGAAACGTAAACAGTAACTAAATAAATTGATAAATACAGAAAAGCAAAGTAAGTTATTTACTTATATCCAATTTTATATGTTTCCTTATTACCTGATGTGACAGTACATTTTAGATTCCAAATTCAGGTAGTTCGGAAGTTTCACAAAATAAATATTCTCATTAAAGCCGGTTCTAACATAGGCCTTAATTTAATAACTTACTTGCGTTAACCTGAAAGCCTACATGACGCGCTATCGCGTCAGCAAATCCTAAGCATTTCACACTTTTTACGCGTTTTATGCATTTCAACATTTCAAGTCACATGCGACGCTTTCTTTAGCGTTGAAAACCAAATAATCAGATGTGTCACAGAAACCAAATTCGTACGAAAGTAAAAATGAAAACATTTTGACCTTCTCCAGAAAACGAAAAACGCAAAGATTTTGCATTTTCAATCCACTTAAAAAAGTAGGGTGAAATCAACGAATTTAGAGCATTAACACAGAAGAAACGTTAAAAAAGTATTTCAAATGATAAAGAAACTTTTATTTAAATTTAAATAGGCTACTTAGTTCAATCGTATTTTATAAGCCAAATTACATGTGATAGTTATCAAAGAACAAATTACACCAAAGACACACGTGTAAATCATTCTGACAAACACTAGCAGAACGGAACAACATGCTGTTTTCGAAAGCCGCTACACTTTCATCATCAGCGTTCTTGTGTTTGGTCCACTTCTGTGGTGTCAGTTGATGTATATTTCAGCTATTTATACAAACTTTTTCACTGTAAATAGAATACGTGAATTTTTTTGATTCATTCGTATTACAATTTGTGAAAACTTTTTTTGTAATGGAAAGCCCAAATTACACCTCACTAACTAAGCTTTCCATTACAAAAAAAGTTTTCACAAATTGTAATACGAATGAATCAAAAAAATTCACGTATTCTATTTACAGTGAAAAAGTTTGTATAAATAGCTGAAATATACATTAACTGACACCACAGAAGTGGACCAAACACAAGAACCCTGATGACGAAAGTGTAGCGGCTTTCGAAAACAGCATGTTGTTCCGTTCTGCTAGTGTTTGTCAGAATGATTTACACGTGTGTCTTTGATGTAATTTGTTCTTTGATAACTATCACATGTAATTTGGCTTATAAAATACGATTGAACTAAGTAGCCTATTTAAATTTAAATAAAAGATTACAAACAAGAAAAATGTTCATAAATAAAGAGAAATCTTAAACCTAAAATATAAAGATAAAGAAACTTGTTCTCTCTTAAATTGTGTCTTCAAAATATGTTCAAATCCAGTTTTGAAAAAAAATTATATAATTTTTCTAAAGTTAAAAAAATTGACAATGAAAAATGTGAAAATAAACAAAAAACAGAACCATATTTTTTTCTATTATATTACCATATCAATGTTCAGTTAAATTTACAGAAATTAAACTTGACATCACAAAAAATTTATCAGAAAAAAGAAAATCAAGAAAATTTGCAAAACGTAAGTTGGTGTTTATTTGAACATTCTTATTAGACGCCATTTATTAAAAAAGAGTTCCGCACAAAAATATAAGTTTATTGAACTATGCAGAATAAAAAATTTTTTATTGACAAACTGGCATAATTACATATGTACATCCATATGTATAACGTACGAATTTACATATTTCTAAAAAAACAATAACAATAACAATTATTTCTATATTTTTTGTTATCTTTTATTTACTGTTCTCTTGTTTACGAGGCAGCTGTTTAACATACATAGATACCATATTTAATGAACAAAAAACAACATTTAGATTTTTTTCGGATTTGTGAAAACGCATGAAAGCTGGAGAAGCAACACTAAAACGTTACGAATTGAAAAATTTGTAAATTTTCACTTTCGCACAAGTTCTGTGAAATGTTTGAATGAAAATTTTTTTGTCCGTTTGAGTTTTGAAAGTTGAAAAACACAGAAAATTTGCAAACGTGAATTATATATATTTTTTTTTTGAGATATATAAGTATATGTATATGTATATACTTATATATATATATATATATATATATATATATATATATATATATATATATATATATATATATATATATATATATATATATATATATATATATATATATATATATATATATATATATATATATATATGTATGTATATATATACGTATGTATATTCAGAGTTTATCGTACGTGTTGTCAATACGTCTGTTCTATATTTTCTATGTTTTTGCTAATATGTCCACTCGTTTCGCAAAAAAGTAAATAAGAAAATAAGAAGCTATTGTCATATAAACATAAAAAAATAACCAAAACAACAAAAAATTATTGCAATAAATATTAAGATTATAATTTCATAATCTTCAGCATAAAAAGAAAAATAATAAATAATTTACACAAAACAACAACATTAAAAGCTGTGCTTTTTTGTGTATATTTTTTTTTAATTTCAACAACACTGGTTATATTGACTTCCCAATTTTTAACAACAAAAACAAATATATTAAGATTCTCAATTTATACTCTGAGCGTCAAAATAAATAATCTTAATCTGTATTTTACATCTATACATCTTTTACGCTCAGACTGTTTTAAGTTAATAATCTAATAGTTGAAATAATATCTTGCTCGAAACCGAGGTGCCGCAATACATCCGATGATCTGATGGTTTCTTGCTGACTTTGTGACATTGTTTATCATGCAAAATGATTTGGCCCCTATGACTGCAGATAATCTTTAGTAGGATAAGGGACTCCGCTGGCATTGCAAGAAATGCATTGTTTTTGTTGTCGAATTTTACTCATTTTTAAAAAATTCTCGCGTTGATAAAGAATGATTTGATAAATCTGACTAAATGACTTTTAAAATAGAAAGAACTATTGGAGAAAGCACCTTGCTCTCCCAAAAAGAAAGCAGCATCTGGTTCATTATTAACTACACTATCATCTAAGAATACAAACAATGCTAATACCTTTGATATCACGCTCCTAATCCTACTTCTACCTGTTTTACTTTAGTTCTTTCGTCTACCGTGCAGTCAGAAATCACGGAAACACATACTTCCGTGGTTACATCTGAACTTTCTTCTTATTGTGCAGACAACACTTCATCAATTCATAAACCAGCGTTACAATCCGTATCAATAATTTCATACTCATCACAACCCACAACTAGCGTATCAATTCAAAATGATTTTGTTCCAATCATTTTAGATCCTTCTGTGCCTCTTTTTAAGCCCATAAATAATACTCCAGTTCTCAAGGTAATTTTACAAAAAAGACTATATTTGCAATAAACATAGTTTACCAAAATGTCCATGGCCTCAATACGAAAATAACGTCTCACAGTGAGCTATTTGCAGGGTCTAGCCGGTAAAAAATCAAAATGAATTTTATGTGTTTTAATGATTCAAACACAATAAGAATTGTCCAATTAGATAAAAAAAGTAACCATGGGTGTTTTGAACCGTCTACTAGCCATAATTTTGTAGGTTAAAGATGAAGTTTCAAAAACTATTTTTTTCAATTGCATGCGCATTAAAGACATCTTATTCAAATTATTCTCATTTTTAGTACAAACGCTGCTCTAGAATTTTGGGTGGAAAATATTTTGCTTAAAAAGATATGCTCGTTTTAATAAAAATAACAACAATTATCATATCTTTAGAGAAGTGCCTATAAAGTTGTCTCAAATTAGAGGTTTTCTCGATGAAAATTAGCATAATATTTGATATAAGTTGGACCATCTCATTGGTGACATAAAGAGACATAAACTTGAAACTTCGCTAAAACACTCTCTAGATTATACTCTCTTACATCTTGAATGATTGATACTTCGCCCGACTTCGCATCAATGTAATATTTCAAGTCAAAGGCAATATTTCAAGTCAAGTGCATGGTATAATAACTACATGGTAGAAGCACTAGAATATGCACGCCACAAAAGCCAAAATTAGCTATTCACAATATGAGCAAGATGCATACATAAGGTGGTCGCAGTAGAACTGCCTTGTACTTTATTTGTGTTATTTGTTCAATATGTATATAATTGTATTGCGTTTTGCATTGGAAACCAACAACAAAAATACTTTTATTTCTGAATATGAGTAAATGTGAAAAGTAAAGCAAAAAAACAAAAACGTGCACTTAGAAAAGCAAATAATAAGCATTCAGTTTTGAAATTAAATTAAAGAAATAATAATATTAAATAATTAGAAAATGGATCAAAGAAAAATAACAATAACGCTTTGACCAATGTTTTATGGCAAAATTCTAGCCCTTCGTCTACCCGTCTTTGCCGACCCCTGAAATTATTGTTTGCAAAAGAAACAGAGTAAATGTCGGTTCAGGAATTTGAAGTCATACGCAATCAAATAGAAAAATTGCAGAATCTGGATTGTTTTGTATTTTCCCAAAAAGTAACAATAAAATTTGAATTTCTTTTAACAATGATTGATGGGAAAATGGCCAACTATTTAACTAGTCACAAATCCACGCAATCTTGTTACATTTGCGGTGCTAAGCCCAGTGAAATGAATAACGTCAACATTGTCAAAGAACCTAATTCAGCATTTTATTCATATGGGCTGGCCACCCTTCATGCGTGGATAAAGACATTAGAGTGCATGCTGCATATTGCGTACCGGCTAGAATTGAAAAAGTACATGATGCGACAACCTGCAGATAAAGAGGCTGTAGCGAATCGAAAAAAAGATATTCAAATGCGTTTCAAAAATGAGATGGGCCTGATTATTGATGGTGTAAAACCGGGATATGGCACGACAAATGATGGAAATACTTCCAGAAGGTTTTTTATAAATTATTCAAAGAGTGCTGAAATAACTGGACTAGACGAAGAAGTCATTAAAAATTTTTATATTATTTTAAGTGTCTTGTCATCAGGATTTGAAATTAATCTGCATGAGTTTCAAGGATTCATCCTAGAAACTAGAGACAAATATTTAAAATTTTACGACTGGTACGCGCACAAGATATTATGCCATGCGATCGATGTTATAAAAAATTTCATTGTACCCATCGGTCAGTTATCTGAAGAAGCTCAGGAAGCTCGCAACAAGGATTGTAGGCGATACAGGTTGGCGCACACACGCAAATCTTCAAGAATCAATACAAACAGAGATTTGCTTAACATGTTGTTGATAACATCAGATCCTCTGATCAATTCTTATCGACAAAAACCCTCAAAAACTTTTCATCGCTCCCACCGGAAGTTATAAGGTTTTTAGTTGAGCCTAGTTTTGATGCCCATAAAGATTTACGTTTTGAGCTTGCAGGAGCAAGTGAAACTGAAGAAATAGAAAACTTTAGCGAATATCATTCTGATGAATAGTAGAGTAGAGTTTGGTTTAACTCATAAATGTATGACTCATTTATTATGAAATTGAATGAGCAGTCCTATTTTAATTTTAAGCCCTTATTTTAAACAAGTTTTTTCAATTCTGTTTTTTCTATTGTGTTACAAAAGTAAATAAAATTTTCTATTTAGGGTCATTTATTTTGTTGTTTTTTTGCGTTCTTGACCTCCTCCTCCCTCTCAGTAATTTGGTTGCTAGCCCTGTACTATCTCCTCCATTCGGCGAATCATCTATAACATCACAATTCATTGGAAAAATATCGAAAAATAATGTAAGGAAGTAATTCTTACCCCATTGGCCCTTTAAATAGACCCTAAGACTCTCAAGGACCCCTCGGTAGGTCTTATCGGTCCTTGATCCTGTCAAAATTTTTCATGAACCCATTTTACACCAAATCCATCTATTTTAAATTTAAAATTAATTTTTGCCGGCTAACTTGTATGGGGTAGCCCACTGTGCGTCTCTTTACGCTAACAGCTTTGATTTAACTTACCACATCATTGTATTTACGGAAACCTGGCTGAGTGATAAAAAAAAGTATTTGTAATGCTGAAATGTTATCTCCAAAATACCAAATATTTAGATACGATCGGTAACACAAACTTGGTGGTGAAGCTCTTATTGCCGTATTAAATTTATTTCCATGTGAACGTATTGAATTCCTCCCAACGCTTCTTCTGATATTTTTGATGCACATTTTTCTGCTTTTAATTTTGCTTTGCAACAATCTAAACCATATGATGTATTTGTGGTGTTTGAAGCCTTTAACCTTCCTAATATATTGTGGAATTATCCTTTGGAACTCAATTAATTAATCCCAACCATTTCAAACGAATTTTTCCAATCCTTGCTTGGGTGTGGACTCTTCCAAGTAGGAGACTAGACTGGACCATACTTTTGTTAATCAGCTGATGGATATATACGTAAGTAATTCACTTTCTATTACATATCCTGAAGATTACCACTACCATCAAATATAAACTCAACAAAATCTAATGCTTTTCGCATGCAAATTATCAATTGGAAAATCACAATTTCTGGTAATAATTTTGATGATATTGTTTCTAAGTCTTACCCAGTACTGCACTACTTTATCTTGGAAAGCGTTACCAAAATAATCAGTCGTGGTAACAAAGGTCCACCATGGAACAATTACTTTTTAACCAATGCTAAAAATAATAAAAACAAATTTTACAAGAAATATAAGAGCTCTGGCTCTTCAGCTGATTTCAAAAATTACTCTATTGCACGCTCTGAATACAATAATGAAAATACATTGGCATATGACAACTATATTGCTCCTATTTATATCTAACCCTAAATTGTTTTATGAATTTATCAACTCTAAACGTCGAGCTTGTGACTATCCCAAGTCTCTGAAATTTGGTCCCATAGTGCTGATGATAATACCTTGATTAGTAATATGTTTGATGATTTTTACTCTGTATAAAAAACCTTTTCATATTGAGCGAAAACAGTCAAAAAGGACAAAAATACCGTTATTTTCTGCATTTGGGTTTTCTCATAAATGGTATGGAATGTGAAAGAGGTGTGGCGTAAGCCCCTAACATTACTAGAAAATAACATTATTATTACTACAGTAAATTTCGGAAAACTTTCCGTAATGGTATTAGGCTGTATATCCAGCAAAGGAGTTGGAATTTTGGATGAAACAGTGACTAAAGAAGTATGTCTTGATATTATAAAAACGAACTGACCTCGAGCGTTAAAAACTTTGGTCTTATAAATCCCGATAATCCGAATAAATTAAAATACAAATACTATCAAGATAATTATAACAAGCATAAATCTTATTTATGTATGTAGGTCATGGCTACTGTACAACTGTACCAAAGTTATTGATACTCCTATCCAAAGTCCTGATATAAACCCAATCGATAATTTGTGGGTGCATCTAAGGAAATAGGTAGGGAAAAGATCGCCAACGAACAAAAACGAATTTATACGATGTATTAAAGAGTGGAAAAAATACCGTTAGAATATAATATTCCGAAGCTAGTTTAAACGATGCGAAGTCGTCTGCAAGCGGTAATTGATGCTCGAGGTGGACACAGAAAATATTAGAAACAACAATTCAAAAATTTACATCCGACTTAAAGTTTTATTCAGTGTGGAATCATTTTTATACAGTAGAGAAACTGAACTATTTTTCTTTTTTAATATTCTACATTAAAACTTCTCACTGTTATAAAAGTTTTTTATATATTATATTAGCACAACATATTTTTATAAAATACTGTTCGAAAAAAAATTATTTTTATTAGAAATAAATGCATCTTTTGAATTTTTTTTATTTTTCTCTATGTGCAAAGATATTTTCTACAAACTATATAGTATATATATATATATATATATATATACATATATATATATATATATATATATATATATATATATATATATATATATATATATATATATATATATATATATATATACTGTTCAATAAATCACTTGAACTTATTGAACGTAAAATTTGTTTTGCAACAACAGCACTTGAACTGTGTTGCCTTCTCTTAAATTCAAAGACCTTGATTGATTTCAAAATTAAGAAGGATTTTATTTGTGATTAAATCCAACTTATATACTAATATTACAATTCGGATAATGCTTACTTTGCTAATAGTATGTTGAACCAAATAAATTTTAAGTTTAATGCCAATGAAACTTCCAAAATACATGAATAAGCGAAATTAATTAAAATTACAGTAAACAGCCAAAGAACAATAACATTAAGTATCAAGTCTCAATTATAAACAAACCACCCAAACAGGAGTTCATCTTAAAAATGAGATCCTCTGAAGAAGAAGCCCTTGAGAAGTGCAAAAAGGTGCTCAAGAAAATACGACTGGCGATGAACAAGCAACGAAATATAAGCATGGATGTTCAAACTGGAGTATCAGAATTAGAAGAGCTCGTAGATGTAATAGGAAGCTACCGAAGAAACTGGAAGACTGCAGAAACACAAATAAACAGATCTCAAGCAAAGCAAAAGGACACAAGAAGAAATGAGAACACCAAAAAGGCAAATACCGATGAAAACATCACAACGCCTTCAGTATCTCAGAATAAACGCGGCGCCTCTAGCCCAGCAGAATCTAACCCTCCAGAAAAAAGGGCGAGACAGAAAATAGGTAAGGCTACCACAGTAGCAAAGACAGACGAAGCCGAAAGAGAAGGCACCACTCAAAGAATGCCTAGGAAACGACCGGGGAAAAAGCCTAAGGAACGCCAGGAAGCCGTCATAATAAAACCTATAGGAAGTCACAGTTACGCCGACGTACTCAAAAACATAAGACAAAATGTGAAACCGGAGAAGACAGAGGTGGCAGTACAATCCATCCGAAAGACCAAAACGGGGGCAATACTACTTGTGATGGGAAGAGGAGGAAAGAAGGAAGATTTTTGTAATGACGTCAAAGCCACTCTTAAAGGAGCAGCTGTTGTGCAAGATTTAAGGCCCAAGGCTACAATAGAGATACAGGACCTTGATTCTCTATCCACAGAAGAAGAAATAGTCGCCGCTGTAAACGAAGCTACAAACACGGCAACAGAGGACATTACTGTCAGACTAACAGCTCCAAATAGCAGGGAACAAAGAAGAGCCTTCGTCTCGCTACCAGTAGCAAGAGCGAATGAACTTCTCAAGACTAAAAGGATAGAAATAGCTGTCACGAACTGCAGAGTCAAATATCGTGAAGAGAAGAAACGCTGCTTCCGATGCTTTGGAGTAGGCCATCTGCAATGGGAGTGTGAGGGCCCCGACAGGAAAGGGATGGGGTTATGCATTAGATGTGGACAGAAAGGACACAAGCTAAAAGAATGCAAAAGCTCTCCAAAATGCTGCATCTGCTTTCAAGAAGGAAATAGCACGCTAGACCACTTACCGGGCTCGAGAAGTTGCAAAGCAGGAAATCAAAAGGCGCTATGAAAATATTACAAGCAAATATGCACAGAGGACAAGTGGCACATGCTTTGCTGCCACAGATTGTTATAGAACAGAAAGTGGACGTCATAATTATAAGTGAACAGTATGCAAGAATGACAAATGGGCTCTGGCTTGAAGACGACACACGAACCGGTGCAATATGGATCCCAAATAGCAGTCTTCTACAAGTGAAAAATAGAGGTAGCGGCAATGGATTTGTGTGGCTGCAGTCTGAGCAAATTACACTAGTAAGTTGCTACCTAACTCCGAGTGATAATATTGAAGATTTCAAGAGAAAGCTTGACGCGATCGAAGATACCGAACGAGACACCGGTAAAAGAGTCATAATCGCGGGTGACTTCAATTCGCGTGCAGTAGAATGGCGAATGCAAACAACCAACCCGAGAGGCAGAAGGATATTAGAAATGGCAGCTAGAATTGGGTTAACGGTTGCGAATACTGGAAATGTGCCCACATTCAGACGCCCCGGATGTGACGGAACCATACCCAACATCACCCTAGTGTCTGACAGGATCGCAAACAGTATAGAAAACTGGAAAGTTCTTGAGATATATACGGCCAGCGACCACCAATATATCTCATTTTCACTGAAAGATAGTGACACCGAGCCTGTAAGAAAAACAAATGTTTCTACCCGCAAGTGGAATGTGAATAAATTAGACACTTCTGCCCTCCTGACTGAAATCGATAGACAAACGGTAGCAACTGAAATCGTAGGAGATGCCAATACAATCGTAAGAAATGTTATGGATATTATCGTGAAGGGATGCAACAAAGCAATGCCGAAGATGAAACGACCTCGAAACAACAAAACCGCGGTTCACTGGTGGAACGACTCGATCGATGAAGCTAGACGACACTGCATTCGGCAAAGACGAATATATACAAGAGCCAAACGCAGTGGCGCAGCGGAAATGGACCATAGAGACTATAAGGACGCAAAAAAGAGGCTTCGAAATGCTATAAATAAGAGTAAGAAGGAGAAATGGGAAGAACTGAGAGAGGATATAAATCGAAATCCCTGGGGTCTCGGTTACAAGATAGTTATGAAGAAGCTTGGCATGAAGAACTCTGCGCAGGATATGGACGACGAAACTATGTTAAACATAGTAAAGACGCTCTTTCCAAAGCACGACGCCAGGGAAGATGAGGCAGAAGTTGAACGAACTATCAACGTCCCTCCATTCACATATGAAGAAATTCAAATAGCCGCTCGCGGTCTAAAAAACAAAAAAGCGCCTGGGCCAGACGGCATCCCAGCCGAAGTAATAAAAGAGATAGTGGAAAACCGACCTCAGCTACTACTGAAGATGTATAACAGCTACTTAAGAGAAGGTGTATTCCCAAATCCCTGGAAAGAACAAAGATTAGTACTTATCGATAAAGGGAAGGGAGATCCAGGGTTGCCACCCTCATACAGACCACCTTGTATGCTGGACACCGCGGGGAAGTTGCTTGAGCGACTCATAAAGCCCCGACTTAATGAATCCATTACCATCGCGGGAGGTCTATCAAAGAGGCAATACGGTTTCCAGTCAGGAAAATCTACAATAGGAGCTCTAAAAGACGTTGTAGAAGTTGTCGCAGCCGCCCAACAAAGGAACCACTTCAGCACACCAGTGGTACTCCTAGCTACTCTGGACGTAAAAAATGCATTTAACAGCCTTAGATGGATAGATGTTCTACACGCTCTTGAGAGAAATTTTAATTTACCACAATATCTCATGAGAATGATCAGGAACTACCTGAAGGATAGAGTACTTGTTTACCTCCGGAGCCGCTCAAGGATCTATACTAGGACCTGATCTCTGGAACGCTAACTACGATGAAATATTCAAAATAGAAATGCCTGAGGACACTTTCCTTGTCGGATATGCAGACGACATTGCAGCCGTTATAAAAGCAAGAAGCACGGAAATTGCAGAACGCAGATTGCGGCAAGTAATGATAAGAATCAAGAGCTGGTTGGACTCACACGGTCTGCAACTGGCAATGCACAAAACAGAGCTGCTGTTACTCACTAAAAGACAAATTCCCATCGAAATAGAAATGCGGATAGAAGACGTAACACTACTCACAAAAAGGTGGGTCAACTATCTGGGAGTAAGATTGGATTCAAAACTGACATACTCCAGTCAAATCCAATACACGACCACAAAAGCAGCGAGAATAACATCACAACTCAGCCGACTAATGGCAAATATCGGTGGACCACTGCCAAGCAAACGGAAACTTCTAATGGAGGCCTGTAACAGCGTCCTCTTATATGGAAGCGAAATATGGGCTAAGACATTGGAAACCAAGCGCAGGGCAAACACACTATTGTCAGTGCAGAGAACGGCGGCACTACGTGCAACATCAGCATATCGCACCGTGTCCGCATCCGCTGTTCTTGTAATAGCTGGAATGAGCCCCATAGATCTGCAAGCGATAGAGCGGATGAGAATATTTAATACTAGGGAAAACAACTCTCAAGCAGCGTTAGCAATAGACGCCATAAAACGAGAAACACAAGAGAAGTGGCAAACACGCTGGAGAAATGACACACGTGGCAGATGGACCTTCAGACTCATCCCACACATAGAAAAATGGGTGAACAGGCGAAATGGAGATGTAAATTACTACATAACACAGATGTTATCTGGACACGGCTACTTCCGGATGTACCTGCATAAAATGGGAAAGTGTAATTCACCCTTTTGCATTTATGAGGCAGAAGAGAAGGTAGACGATGCTGAGCACACGTTTTTTAAATGTTGCCACTGGTCTAAGGCTCGGAGGCAAGTAGAAACCATAATAGGAGAAATTACAGCCGAAAACATTGTAGATAAAATGGTCGAGAGCGAAGAAAACTGGAAGGCAGCGGCAAGGTTCGTTGAATACGTACTACGCACAAAAAAGCGTGACATTGATCTGGCATAGAGTGCAATGATGACAAGAGAAGCAAAATAAAAATAAAAAAGATAGACCCAAAGGGGTAACAAAAAACGGGGGCCTGGACGCAGGCACAGCAGATATGTATGTTCTGAGAACAGAAAAAAGGGATCCACCTTGAAGCAATGCGAGAGCGGTACCGAGGTGGTAAACATATCCCAAGAGATATAAGGGGGGTTTTAGCCGGTAAACTTTTTAGGAGTCCGGCATACGACGAGGAATGACGATTCTCGTTAGGTGCGTAACGCATTTTTTCCTACCCTTCCCCAAAAAAAAAAATTATAAATAAACCAAAGAATAAAAATTAAGTATTAAGTTTCAACTAATTAAACTAAATAAAAAGGTGTGCAATTCAATGAACCAAAACAAAAAGAAAAACGTATGCAGAAGTTCACTGAACTTAAAATAAATAAAAACCAATTAATGTATGTATTAACATGCTCCCCCCGTTGAGTGTAGCTCAACATATAGTCTGTGGTTGGGATCTGTTGAATTGCTGAGAGATAGTGTTGAATTCTGTTTGAAACTGCGTTAAGGTCTGCTACTGATGTTCCTCAAATATGCACCGTGAAGTCCGACGTTATTGATTGCTTGCGAGGTGCTGGAGTTGGTTGGTGTTTGCATTTTTGCCTTGCAATTAGATAAAATAAAATACAGAAAGTGATGAGTAATGCCGAGTAACCGACAGTCATGTGATGATAATTATGAGTCTCAATTTTATTTGGTAGCTGAAGTATCTCCTGCGAGTTATGTCAACGATAACAATAACAACAACAACAGAAGCACCAGCAAAACCACCAAGAAGCATAACGAACTATAATTAGATCATTTAATAAACAAATAAGCAAATGTATAATTAATTCTTTAGAAAATTATTTAGAACATATTTTAAAGAAAACCTTTAAGCAGCAAAATGTAAATTTATTAAAATTCTTTGGAAAACCAATTAAAAAAGCAAACAAAGCTAGAATAAGCAAATTTGTATTATTATTAACAATTTCGAAATTGTAACTAAATTGAATTAGAATAAGCAAATTTGTATTATAAATAAGTTTCATTTTAATAAAAAATTGATTAATTGTGATTTAGTGGTGAAAGTGAAAGTTGTGTTTGTTTTTTTTAAACATATACTAATAAAAACCATAATTGGCGCAGTCGGCATAGGCCTGGAGGACGATTACCATAAAACACTGTGAGGAAATATCACAAGATAAAAAGGAATCGGCGAGTTTCAACTCCTTACCCCAGAATGAACATCATCAACATACTCTTAGCATGGTAAGTCGAAAATTGAAATGTGTGTTCACTAAATAACTAAATATAAAATAATAAATAATAAAATAATAAAAAGGAATTGTGGAAAAAATATATAATAAATAAAATTCTTTTCCTGTTCTGAAAAAAAATTAAATTAAAAAAAGGAAAAATATATATAAATTAAAAAAAAATTAAATAATAACAAATTTGAAAAAAATAATAAATAAAAAAAAAAATAGTGATAAAAAGAATATACATAATAAATAAAATGAAATTGTTTTTAAGAAAATACTGAAAATTGAAAAATAAAATTATATTTAATACAAGATATAGTATATACATATATAAAAGAAACAGGCTGCTTTAGAACCATCCTTGTTTGAAACTTTGACTGCATATCACTAGTTTCTAAACAGGAGTGATGAGGGCATATCATTACAATGTTACTAAAGTGGGTTGTTGATTGGCAATTTAGTAGTGAAAGTCCATTCATATCAAGAACCTTGACTGCATATCATTGGTTTATTTGATAGAAGTACAGAGGGCATATCTGTATAGTGGCATTCATACCAATTGTCAACATAAAAAAAAGAGAAAAAAGAAATATACAAATACATATCTGCATATTTTTGTGTAATACTCTAATTGTTAGCCCAAACCAAATTAAAATTAAAAACCTATTGTAGTGAACTTGACTGATTTTCCATAAAAAATATATATATAAAAAAAAAATTTAATTTTTTTGCTTGTAATGAATAAACGGAAAACCACTAGAGATATTTTCCATAGACCATACCCAACTACTTTAGGAAGATTATTTAAAAGCAGAAGTCTAAACTCAATCTCTGAAGAATCTGCATTAGAAGGTATTACTCTTCCAACCAATATGTCTAGTCCCGCAAATCAAGGATCTTCAGGGATTGTAGGTCCGACTTCTCACTCATTCGAATCTCTCCGCATCCCTGTTGCAATCAAGGATCTCCCAACTTATGAAGGCAATCCCCGGTTATTAAACGAATTCATTAACAATGTTGAGGAAATTTTACTCCATATTAGGACTTACGATGCAACACCACAGGGTCAAATATTACTACGGGCAATACGTAACAAAATTGTTGGGCAAGCCAACGAAGTTCTAAATATGTATGGCACACCTCTTATCTGGGATGACATTAAGCAGAATCTTATTTTGCATTACTCCGACAAAAGGACTGAGACGTCATTAATTAGAGACTTGCACAGCATAAGGCAAAAAACTAATAGCATAGAGAAATTTTATAGTGAAATTATAGAAATCCAAGCATCTCTACTAAATAACATTCAATTACATGAACAAGACGAACGGGTAATTCGATCAAAGAAAAATCTTTATTCTGAAATGTGCTTAAACAGTTTTCTTATCGGGTTAAGAGAACCTTTAGGTTCTACTATTAGAGCATCTAAACCAGATTCTTTAGCAGAAGCATTCTCCTTGTGCATTAAGGAACAAAATATTTTTTATATGAAAACTGACCCTAATACAGCTCAGTTTAAATGGCAGCCAAGATCAAAATTACAATTATTCCGGTAACAGGTACAACAATAGGTTCATACCTTTCTCATCGCAGTTAGCTCATAACACTCATAATACACGACCTCAAAACACGCAGTATACACGACCCCAAAACACTCAGTACACATACCCAAAAGAATATATAAACTTGAATTCTCAACCCCTTCAACGACGATTCACCCCTAACTTCGCTAGCCAAAACCCATTTAGAGCCTCTACTAAACCAGAGCCGATGGATGTAAGCTCCGGAAACATAAAAGCACAGGCACCAACTACAACACAGAGGTCATACAGAACTGAACATTTAAACAAAGAAGAAAAATCACATTTAATCAAACTTCGCCGCGGTTACCATGATATATTTTTTATTAAAGAAAATACACAACTGACCTTTACGAAACAAGTAAAACACAGGATCACAACAACAGACGATGTCCCTATATATAGAAAATCTTACCGATACCCACATGTACACTAGGCAGAAGTTCAACGACAAATATCAGATATGTTACAGCAGGGACTAATTCGACCAAGCTATTCCCCATGGAGCGCACCAGTGTGGATTGTCCCAAAAAAATTAGACGCTTCAGGCAAACAAAAATGGCGGTTAGTCATAGACTACAGGAAGCTCAATGAAAAAACAATATCCGATAGATATCCTCTACCTAACATAAGCGAAATTTTAGACAAACTAGGAAAGTGTATATATTTCACAACACTCGATCTAGCGAGCGGTTTTCACCAAATTGAAATGTGTGAAAAAGACATTCCCAAGACCGCTTTTACAGTTGAAGGAGGCCACTATGAATATGTAAGAATGCCTTTTGGGCTAAAAAAATGCGCCTTCGACCTTTCAACGAGTAATGGATAACGTTCTCGGGGAACTTGTAGGGAAAATTTGTCTAGTGTATTTGGACGACATAATTATCTATTGCACGTCCTTGCAAGAACACATAAATAACCTCCAATTAGTCTTTGATAAACTTCGGAAATCAAACCTAAAGATACAACCGGACAAATCAGAATTTCTTCATAAAGAAACAAACTTCCTAGGGCACATTATATCCACTGATGGTATAAGACCAAACCCAGAAAAAATCAAAGCTATAAAAAATTTTCCAATACCAAAAACCCCAAAACAGATAAAAAGCTTTGTCGGACTTGTAGGTTATTATCGGAAATTTATAAAAGATTTTTCCGAACTCACTAAACCTTTGACAGAATGCTTAAAAAAAGGTAGAACAATACATTTTAACGAAAAATGTGTTAACGCTTTTGAAACATGTAAATCAATACTGACCAACGATCGCTTATTGCAATATCCCGATTTTACTAAACCGTTTATTTTGACAACAGACGCAAGCAATTTTGCACTGCGTGCTGTTCTATCACAAGGACACATCGGAAATGACAAACTGATTTGTTATGCCAGTCGAACACTCTCAGATTCCGAATGCAACTACTCAATTATCGAAAAGGAACTACTGGCAATTGTTTGGGCAACCAAATACTTCCGTCCTTATTTATTTGAACGAAAATTTTTTATTGTAACAGACCATAGACCCCTTACATGGATCATGAGCTTAAAAGAGCCTAACTTAAAATTAATTATGTGGCGTCTTAAACTCGGAGAGTTCGATTATGAAATAATATATAAAAAAGGCAAGCTAAATACAAACGCTGATACCTTAAGTCGAATAAAAATAGACTCACCTCAATTAATTGATATCAATGTCAATGATATAACCTCAAACCACAGAACCTCGGGTAGCACCATACATTCAGCAGAAGAAAATCTAAATGACGGTATATATATTTCGGAAAAACCTTTAAACGACTTTAATTTACAACTTGTTTTTGAAAAATCATTAAACACTCCAGATATGGTAGTAAAAATGCCATTTAAAAATAAGCAACGCCGAACTTTTAGGAAACCACTGTATTCAGAAGAAATAATAACCGAGATTTTCAAAAAGTTTCTTAACCCGAATAGATTGTCAGATGTATTCGCAGACGAAGACACTTTTCGTATAATTCAATCTGTCTATTTAAAATTTTTCTCAAACAGCAAAGTATTTAGACTAATAAGATGTAAGGAGATGTTAGAAGATATAACAGAGACCGACAAGCAAGAAGAACTTATTAGAACTTATCACGAAAGTAATAACCACCGTGGCATAAATGAAACACTACTTCATCTGAAAAGAGAATTCTATTTCCCCTACATGAAGAATAAAATAACGCAGAAAATTAACAACTATGATAAGTGCCAAACACTTAAATACGATAGGAACCCTCCAAAAGTAGTTTTTGAAAAACCTGAAACTCCCATAAAACCATTGGACATTTTACATATAGACATCTACAGTATCAATAACCAACAAATCCTGACAATAATCGATAAATTCTCTAAATTTGCGGCAGCATATACACTTCCATCAAGAAACTCTGTCTGTATATTAAAATCCCTAAAAACTTTCATTAGCCTTTACGGCATCCCAAAGAAAATAGTAGCTGATCAAGGCTCCGAATTTATATTCAAAGAATTTTGTAGGCAATTCCAAATTCATTTACATATTACTTCTTTTCAACAAAGTACAAGCAATGCTCCTGTCGAAAGACTACACTCAACCCTAACTGAAATTTAGAGAATCATAACAACGACTAGGAAGGAAAATAAACTCACTGAAGACCATAATGAAATACTGACAGAAACTCTTATAACTTACAACAACTCAATTCATTCCGCTACTAAACTAACCCCATTTGAACTATTTTTTGGCAGAACCTTTAAATTTAATAACACAGTTACATTCAATAACGAACACGAATATCTTACCAAACTTAATGAATTTCAAAACACTTTATACCCACTCATTAAAGAAAAAATGCAGAATGACACCAACATTAGGATAGACAAATTAAACAAGGAACGAGTAGAACCAGAAAATTTAGATAACCAAACAATATTTAGAAAAGAAGCAAAACGTAACAAAATGACACCTAGGTTTTCAAACACAAACTTAGGAAAAATAACAGAGTAACAATCATTACAGACAAAAACAAAAAATTCCACAAATCTAAAATAAAAAAGGTACATAAAACAACAAGAGTATCTAATTAATATTCTTTTCCACAGAATACCAGTAACACTTTCTCAAATGGTAGACATACAAGAAATAAATAGTCAACAAAAAGCAATTAGTTTTCGGCTAGGCCCCGCAAAGATAATCACAAATTACAACAGCCTTATACACATTATTAATCTATAGGAATATCAAAACAACGTCAACAAAATACGAGACACTATTTATAAATTCGAGGGCACCTACAAGACTACAAGTTTTACAACAGTAACTAAACTGAAACCCAAAGAACTAGAAAACAAAATACAAACACTCATGCCATATAAACGGCATAAACGTGGACTCATTAACGGACAGGGTACCGCTATCAAATTTATAACAGGCAACATGGACACCAACGACGCACTTTAGATAAATAAACAAATACAAAACATTAGAACTAACACAACACATATCGAAGCTGTATTAAAAAACCAATACCAACTAAATTCCATCTTGCAAAAAAAGACTACAAACCGTAACTGACCACATAAATAAAGAACAGGATAGTATAGAGACTTACATCAACAAACTAACAAACAGTATCAGAAAGGAAGATGACCAACTTTTTGAACTTCAGTACATAAGCCAAATTAACTTTAATATAGATAGACCTTTTAAGTAACCAGTTATCTAACATTGCCGAGGCTGTCATTCTAGCAAAATTGAATGTAATTTCTAAATTCATTCTAAGCAATATAGAATTAAACGAAATTCATAAATATATGGAAATCAATCAATCGAAATTAATTCTAAAGAACAAATATACGAAATACTTGGACTTCAAGCATATTATAATAATTCGAATATTATATTCAATATATAGATACCCAATATGTCAGAACAAAATTACCAGCTTTTCCACATATTTCCACTTCCTATAAATAAAACTAAAAGCATAAAAATTAAACCCTATATAATATACAATAAAAACCCCATTCAATTTTTCGATAAGCTTTGCCCAAAGGTAGAGAACACATACTACTGCAACACTTCACCCTATACTGAATACACAACTAACTCAACATGCATCACCAAACTGCTAAACAACAAAGAAGCCTTGTGTGACCTAGAAGACATTGATGACATCAAGTTGATCACACAACCCGAACCAAATTACATAATCCTCCTCAACGCAAGCAAAACCATGGTAACAACCAGCTGTGGTCACGATCCTTTTGAGGTTAGCGGCACAACCCTACTATACTACAAAAACTGCACAATTAGCATTAACGGTGAAAATTACAAAGATAACCTTATGGAATACAAAGATGAATTTTCAACACCACTTGCGATTTTTTCCGAAGTAACGCCTAAAAATAAAAAATAACAGACAAACTGAGCCTCCAAAAACTAAAAGATTATCAAATACAAGGCTATGAGGCAACAGCACGCAAAAACAACTATATTTATTCAACAATTTTCGCCTTAAGCATCATATTTACCATTGCAACCATCATCCTTGCCAAGAAAACTAACACCCGATACATTCCGAACCTAGATTTTAACGTTCCGGCCCCTACGTTTTCCTTGTGGCCGACACTTTACTCTAAGGGGGGAGGAGTTATGTCAACGATAACAACAACAACAACAGAAGTACCAGCAAAACCACCAAGCATAACGAACTATAATTAGGTCATTTAATAAACAAATAAGCAAATGTATAATTAATTCTTTAGAAAATTATTTAGAACATATTTTAAAGAAAAGCTTTAAGCAGCAAAATGTAAATTTATTAAAATTCTTTGGAAAACCAATTAAAAAAGCAAACAAAGCTAGAATAAGCAAATTTGTATTATTATTAACAATTTCGAAATTGTAACTAAATTAAATTAGAATAAGCAAATTTGTATTATAAATAAGTTTCATTTTAATAAAAAATTGATTAAGATTCAGTGGTGAAAGTGAAAGTTGTGTTTGTTTTTTTTTTAACATATACTAATAAAAACCATAATTTGCGCCCTTAGTGAGGTTTGTAAATCTGTTAGAATTTGTATTTGTGAACTGTACTCGCTTGTATGTATTTTATCGAATAATGGCCTTAGACGTGTTGAATGGGTTTGTTCTGTTATTTCCTAAAGCTTGGTGTAAGATGCCTGAAGTGAGGTGAGGTTGTCTGTTGGCCTTGTATTGACATGAAGTTATTTTTGAGAGTACATTCCGGTTCCAAATAAAGCAAACCCGATCCTTTTAGTGTAAATTGATTGATATTTTTGTTACACACAGCTTTTGTTTGAGTTGCAGTGGGTAGTGCGTAAATCCATTTATTCGGGTGATGGAGAGGGATCCAAGCATTGGTGGCCTTTATTTGTTGAACTGGGCAGTCAGCTTTACTTTCGTTGTGAAATAATTTTATTTCGCAGGCGCATATTGGTGAGCTTGATTCATACCGGATCTGTACCTTGGAACACACAAACCTATCTTCTTTGATGACGTCGCATAAGTTAAGTTCAGTTTTATCAATAGTAAAATACTGACGACGGACAACATTGACGGCCAAAATGGAAGAGCATGGTTTTATTGATAATAAGGTATCGTTGATCCAATTTGGTACTGGTATAAGGTTGAATACTGAAAACTGGTCACGCTCAACTAATGGCAAATTAACGCGAAATATGACGGTGTTATTCGTGAGTCCACCTTGAACCTTCATCAACTTGTACAATTGCAATGTATTATTCTGTTTTACAGGTAATTCAAGTGACTCTGGTAAATGCATTCTTATTTTGTCTATTTCCTGTTGTAGTTGGTACGGAGTGAGGATAAGTGGGCTCATAGTACCGTGATGAGTATTTGTAAGAATATCCAGTATTGAAGACTGTATGTGCTGCAAGTTTGCCGCAGTGATAGTTAGTTGAATGGATAGTGATGAGAAAATTCGGTAGATTCTTTCTTCGTATAGTTCTTTACTGACGTTGTGTATCTTGTTGTATACTTGCGATATTTGTTGGTCGATTTGGTCAAATTTCCTTTTTATTAGTCCTTGGTCTGCCTTCAGGATGTTCATAGTAGAGTCTACAATTGACGTTTGATTTCGTAACAGGCTGATCAGATGTGCCTCATTTTGCTTAACTTGAGAAATCGTATTTGCCACCTCTTCTGCATATTTTGAGTCCAGTACGCCAAATAGTGAGTTTGCGATGTTTCCTACTAAATCAATTGCTCCCCTTTTGTGTCTTCTGCCGGAAAGTAGAGTGCTGCTCATACGCAATTCATTTTTGGTATGTTCAAAGTATTTGACAAGGTTTTGACACGTCGATTTATCTTGCATGTCTGCACATAAACTGCTTAAAGCTCTGGTCCCCTTTGCAAACATTTCCGATTCGGACCAAAATTCCTGTAAGTCGTAGTAAATTAGAATTTGCCAGTCTGAAGATGAAATTGCTGCTGATCCAATGGCTTCAAAATGTATGCCCAGCTGAGTTCCAAACTGCACGCTATGAACTTGTGCTCCCAGGATTAATGGCAGTAATATTATTGAAATCAAGGCAGTCATGACATTAATAGGCATGGATACGCGCCTTCTTTCTGGATTCTCCGGGCTGTTACTTTTATCCCTATCTTCACGGTCGGAAGCTTCATCGAATTCTGTGTTGCTAACTGGCAAAGGTGCTAATCGTGTAATTGGCCTTCTGCAAACCCCGGATGCTGTCTTCACATCAACCACTCGAACCAGACCATCATCTCCATGATGCACCTTCACTACCCTAGCTAACGGCCATCTCAAGGCGGGTGTGTTGTCTTCCTTAACTATGACCATATCGCCGGATTTAATGTTGGCACTCGGTGTTTTCCACTTGTGCCGATACTGTAATTCACACAAGTATTCCCGGGACCAACGTCGCCAAAACTCCCCCTTTAAGTAAGTAACCAATTTCCATCTGGTCAAAAGATTCATCTTTGTATGGTCAGAACTTAAGTTGACCTGGGCATTTAGTGGTTCTCCATTCAGAAATTGGCCAGGTGTCAATGCCGCCAAATCATTTGGGTTGTTCGACATGGGAGTAATTGGTCTTTTTTTTTTTTTGCTAATATGAATTTATTGTATCTTCAAACTGAACTAACAATAAGTGTTCAAGTCTTAAGTATAAATATTATAATTAGGCCCAACCAGTGTCGGACATAAACTTAGTAATAGTAATTAATAATACATAAATGTGTTAAGCACAAAAATATTCAAAAAATTCCATCTGAAGTGTGGCGTATTAAGGCCGTAGTATCCCTCTTTTTTAAGCGGATGTGTCCAGGAAAGTTCAAGATGTTACGAGCAAGGGGATTAGGATGGAACTCGAGTTTTGTTAAATATTTGCCTGCATATTTTGCAATTTCTGCGGTCACAAGTGGCATATTTAAATCACGATGTAAAATTGAATTTTTCATGTACCAAGGAGCCGATGTTATTAACCTTAAAATTTTGTTTTGCATTCGTTGGATTCTCTCTACATTGGAACTTGAAGCAGCGCCCCATAGCTGAATTCCATAACACCATATGGGTTTCAAAAACGACTTGTATATTAAAAGTTTACAATCCAGACTGAGTGTTGAATTTCTACCAATCAGCCAATGTATCTGGGATAATTTAAGCTTCATTTGTGTCAGCTTAGAGTCAATGTGCTGTTTCCATGTAAGCCGTCGGTCAAGATGTATACCAAGGTATGTCACGTGTGAATGTTGAGGAACAACTTGATTGTTGATACGAATGGGGGAACAAGTGTCTCTTCGTAGGGTAAATATGACATGAACACACTTTTGTTCATTTACTTTTATTCTCCATAAGTTCAACCACAGTTCCAACAGGTTAATATGTTCCTGAAGATATCGGGATGCCTCGTGAGGGTTTTCATGCATACTAAGGCAGGCTGTATCATCGGCAAATGTAGAAGTAAAGATATTACTGCTCAGAGGCATATCACAGGTATAAATCAAATACAAAACTAGTATAAATCAAATACAAAATTCCCCTGTGGCACACCAGATGAGATAGTTTCGGGAACATTCATGAAGTCTCCTTCCACAACAGTGAACTTCCGGACAAGGATGTAACTCTCCAAAAGATTTAGAATGTTTATGGGTACATATGTCTTCAATTTTAAAATTAGGCCTTCATGCCACACTTTATCAAATGCTTGAGAAACATCGATAAAGAGGGAAGAACAATACTTCTTTTCTTCAAATGTTCTTCTTATAAAATGAACCAATCTATGAGTTTGTTCAATGGTGCTATGCTGACTTCTAAAACCAAATTGATGGTCCGGTATGCACCCATTATCAGGTAGAATTGGGGACAATTTAGTCATGAGCAGCTTTTCGAAGAGCTTTGAAATTGTTGACAATAAACTTATTGGCCTATATGACTCAGCCTTGGTAAGATCTTTGCCCGCCTTTGGAATCAATTTGATCATGGCAAGTTTCCAGCTGTTTGGATAATACTCCAGTCGTAAAATGCCATTAAAAATAAACAACAGGGTTCTAATAGCAACACGAGGCAACTGCATCAGCATCTTGTTACTAATTCCATCAATACCCGGAGCTTTCTTCGGGTTGGTTTCAGCAATTAGTTTTTGTACATCACGCATCTTAAACTTTATGGGTCGAGGGGGCAGAGCACCTACACTCGGAAAATCAACAGCACCAGTACATGTGTTTGGGGTAAATACGTGTTTTAAATGTTCAGCAAATATGTTACCTTTTTCAGTATTAGTTCTTGCCCAACCTCCGGTAGAAGTGCGCAGAGGTGGTTTAGACTCAACGGGTGTTTTAAGTTTTTTAGCAGCGCGCCACAAGGAGTAATTAGATGCTGCTGTGACATCGAGACCTTCCAGATAGTTCTTAAGAGAAGCAGATTTTTCAGACGCAAGCAACTCTTGGAGTCGTTTAGTGCATTCTCTAAGTCTGATTTTATGTTGGGGTGATCTGTGCTGTTGCCATTCCCTTCTTGCTCTTCTTTTTTCATATACTAGACGTTCAATATCCGCAGAATAAATTCTATTAAACCCAGTCTGCGGAGAGGAGGTAGTGGCATGTTTAGCAGCCTGTTTAATATTTACAGTAAGATTGGCAATGTTAAATTCAACATCATCGGAAGTTCTAAGCTTGATGTTTTCCGAACAATGACTACTGAGATATTTTTTGAACCCCAGCCAATTAACATGATTTATCATCTTCACATATGGGTGAGGTAATTCACTTCTTAGTGGGCTACAAATTGTAACGATCGTGGGAGAGTGATCGGAGGACAGATCATGAGAAGCTTCAACATGAATTAAATCCCTAGAGATATTTTTCATGACGCCAAAATCTATAACATCCGGAATTTTTTGTGTGTCAGTAGGACAGTAAGTGGGCTCCCCGCTAGAAATGACATCCAAACCCATTTTTGAAATTGCGTTAAACAATGCTCGACCTCTAGGTGTAATAAGACGCGATCCCCAGAATGTATGTTTTGCATTGTAGTCCCCAGCTGCTACGAAACAAGGTCCAAGAGTTTTGTAAAAATCCTCATATTGATCCTCAGTGATTGAAAATCTAGGAGGGGAGTAAATTGATGATATCACGAAATTTGTACAAAAATTTTCGATGCAAATATTTGTTGCCTGCAGATGGTCCTCACAAATGTTTTCAAGAATGTTGTGTTTGAGTTTTGACTTTATTAGAATTGCCGATCCTCCGCATGCTCTTCCTCTCGGGTCCTTTGTATCATATAAGGTGTAGCCACTCATTTTAAAAAGGCTTCTCGAAGTCAAATGAGTCTCAGATACCAACATTATATCAATATTTTTTGCCGTGAGGAAGTGCTCAAGTTCATTTTTATGTTGGCGAATGCCGTTTGCGTTCCAGAAATATAGTTTTAACGTGTTCATGGCTTGTTAACTAATGCTAGAAGTAGTGTGTTCTGCATTCGCAGCATTTCTTGCATCATGCTAGTCATATTTGTTGTAAAGTTGTTTATAGTTTGCACCAGATTATCAATAGTACCTTCAAGGCGATTGAAATTAAAGCTTGCATTTGCATTTGTTGTACTAGTTGGTGGTGACACTTTTTGCACTGGAACAGAGTTGATCTTCACAGCATCAGCATACGATACTTGTGTAGAAATTGGTTGGGCCATTAGAGGATAAGTAGCGGAGTACGTATTTCCTGTTTGCATTGGGGTTACTTTAGGCTTTTGGCTCATAGCTTGTTTAACAAAAGAGAACACAGGACATCCCCTGTAGTTAGCAGTGTGATTACCTCCACAATTACTGCACTTCTTTTCCTTCTGGTCCTTCGACTTATTGCAAATAGCAGTATTGTGTAATTCACCACACACAACAGAAACAGAAGGTAATTTACAGTAAGTTTTCGTATGGCCATATTCTTGGCAATTATGGCACTGTACGGGTCCTGAACGCTTGTGTGGTTCTTCAACTGTGATTTTCCGGTATAAGAGATACTTTAGGTTATAAATTGGATGGGTCTCATTTTTCTTCAATTTAATATCATTTGGCTCCAGTTCAACGCGAAATAGGGGTTGGGGGATCTTGTCCCTGTTTATTATGTTAGAGACATTCTTTACCTTAAATCCGTGGAGGATGAGAGCATCTTTTATTTCAGCAGGGACAACGTAAGAATCTATGCCCTTCAATACGACCTGTAGGCCCTTGGCGCTCTTAAGCTGGAATGTGAAAAAACTTGTTTTATTTTTTTCTAATTCATTAACCATTTTCCGGAAATCTTTTTCATTATATATTTGAACTTTTGTTTCGTCAATGTTACCACGTTTTATTGGAACAATGTGAAATGCCTTTTCACCAATGACCGATATTAATTTTTTGATAAGGATGTTTGAATTTTTTTCCCTCAAATAGATGGGTGGTGGTTTGGAGGTTTTTTTCGAGGATGCTTCGGGTTTTTCGTTGTCATTCTGCAATATTTTAAAACGGTTTTGACGGTTACCTGAGGCGGCGTCGTTATCCCTGGATATCTTGGGAACCGATGAGATTTTAGATGAGTTTGGGCTACGCCCGCGCTTTACTACTGTAATATATCTGTCCATTCCGACAGGCACCTTAGGTTTCTGAATACTCTTGTCTATTGTGATAACTTGGTTTAGTGAAGAACACGAGCCCGGAGCGGATAATGGCGCTGATTTAAATAAAGAAGTACTAGGCAGCGGTAATATTAGAGAATCACTACTTGGCATCGGCGTAAGCGAATTTGATCGCTCACGTAAAATTGGCTTTGCCGTTAGAAAAAGACTATCATCAAATTTTTTATTTTTATTGTTTGCATTAAGAGCTTCAGAACTCACAGTAAAATAGGCATTTCTGCCGTTAGAACTCACTTCACAATTGTTTGTTTTTGTTTAGGTTTTTTTTTTTTTGTTTTTCTTGTTCAGATTATAAGAAAAATTATTAATGCAAATAAAGCAAATTTCACAAAATCCGTACTTATTACGAATCAGTACTTATTACGAAATTTTTTTTTGTTTGTATTTTTTTTTGTTTAGTATGTAAAAAAAAACTCCGCTAACACGTCTGTTCACTACGAAGGTTCAACAATAATTGACATGGGAGTAATTGGTCTTGAATTAAGAATGCCTTCAGTTTCAATGACAATGGTGTCGAGTTCCTCATACGTCAACGATGCTGTTGCTACACTTTTGAGCAAAAGATTCTTTGCTGACTTCACCGCCGCTTCCATAGGCCTCCAAAGTGAGGTGCTCGTGGTGGTATGAAGTGAAACTTTATGCCTCTGGATGAACATTCTTTAATGATCTTACTTGCGGCCGAAGTTGCATAAATCGAATCTGATAATTTAGTAAGTTGATTTTTTGTGCCCACAAAATTAGTTGCATTGTCACAGTACAGCTCTCTACAATGCCCTCGCCTGCTCATGAATCGCTTTAGTGCTCCTATAAAAGCTTCGGTAGTTAAGTCGCTAACTAATTCTAAATGAACAGCCTTAGTTGTGAAGCAGCAAAACACGGTAATGTATGCCTTTTGAGGTCTTTCCCCTCGTAACTTATAATGAACCCATAGCGATGCACAAAAGTCGACGCCGGAGTTTATGAAAGGTCGAGCTTGCGTGACACGGGCTGATAGTAAGCTGCCCATAATTTGACTGAGCAAGTGTGGTTTGGCTCTGGTGCATCGTATGCAGTGTTGGACTACTGATCGTGCTGCTGTTTTGCCTTTGACTGGCCAAAACCTTTGCCTAATATGGGATAAGAGTGCTTGAGGCCCACAGTGGCGATTCTTCTCATGTGTCATTTGCATTATTAACCTTGTAATTGGATTATTGTACGGAATCAGCAATGGGATGTTTTGCATCATACGGAAGTGCTGATGATTTTAAAGGTCCCCCTACTTTGATGATGCCGTTAGTATCCAGGAAAGGGGTGAGATTGCTATATAGACTGCTTCTGCTTACTTCGCTATGCTTTTTCAAATGCTTCCAATCTTCATGAAAATCTGATCGCTGCATTCCACGTTTAATAATTGCGAGAGCATGTTTCTATTCTTCTGGTGTTAAGTTAAGGTCTTGATGTTGTTTAATCTTTCTCGTGTAATGGATGAATCGTAGCGTGTACGCTACAACCCTCTGGAGTGTTCGAAATGAACCGTTGTGGTTTATTTTATACATAAATTCTGTTGACGTGTCATCTGCGGTTGTAGCTACGGTTACCCGCTTTCGCGCAAAATCGTGCTCATTTGTAGTAATAGTTATTGTGTTGGTTATATTTTTCGGCCAAACCTCCTCTCGTCCATGTAAAAATATTGGCCCATAGAGCCATAAACTATTTGCTGCTAGTTTTGATGGAGAAAGACCTCGTGATAGAATATCAGCCGGGTTTTCCTTCGATTTAACGTGTCTCCATTGCTGAGCTATGGATAATTCCTGTATTGCGGAAATTCGATTAGCTACGAACGTTTGGTAAGCTGCTGATTGTGAGTTAATCCAGGCTAACACGATCTCTGAGTCTGCCCATAAGTAAGTGGGTGCATCTTCAAGTGTCAAGTCGCCATTTACTCTGGATGTTAATTGGGCGCATAACAAAGCTGCGCAGAGTTCAAGACGAGGTAAGGTCTGGCGTTTTAAAGGAGCTACACGTGACCTTGCACATAGCAATCTCACTATTACTTGTCCGCTCTTGATGGTTGACCGGATGTACACAGCTTCGCCATATGCTCTTTCCGAGGCATCCGCAAAAGCATGAATTTGTGTGTTTGAGGGGATGTGTCCTTCAAAAACATGTCGTGAGATTTTCTGGTGATGCTTCATCCCACTCCAATTTTGTTTGCCAAAGCTCCTGAATAAATATTTTGGCGGTGACTACCACGGGTGCCAGTATCCCCAAGGGATCAAAGAGCCTTGAGAAATCTGATGTTACTGTTCGTTTAGTAACTTGCTTGATTTCTCCTGGATATACCTTCACACAAAACTTGACATCTTTTGGCATCCATGTTAAGCCTAATGTTTTTACTTTTTTATCCTCCATACTGTCAAAATTAATATTGACTTCGTGCTCCTTCTCTGCAACACTTTGGGGTAATTTCGGGTGATTAGCATTCCATTTTTGTAGATTCAGACCATGTTTCTGTAATATGTGTTTTAGCTCTTGCTGAATTCTTAGTGTAACATTTAAGTCATCATCCCCGCCAATTCCATCGTCCATATAGAAATTTTTATGCAAAAATTGGCTTCCATATGGGTTCTGAGCCATGTTGTCTTTTGCTATCTTTTCCAGACATTTTGTGGCTAAATATGGTGCTGATCGAGTACCGTAAGTGATGGTGTTAAGTTGATAATATTTAACTGGAGTAGCTGCGTCACGTCGCACAGTGGCTGAAAATCGTTTTTCATTGGCCAAAATTCTGTAACTTTTGAACCGATCAAAATATTGAAGTAATTTTTTTTTAATGGTTAGATATTTAGTTCCGCTTGACTCAGTTTTAATTACATTAAAATTGATTGAGTACTTCTTAAGGACTTCTAGGTCAAAGTTGAACTTTTGATTTTTTTTAACTTTTGGAGTGAAATATGGGTTTATTTTTTTTATTTGTATATTAAAAAATTTTATATTTGGAACTTAATAATAATTGTAATTATTTTTTGTGATAATGGAATTTTTTTAATGTTACACTCAAAAAATTTTTACACTCAAAAAAAATAGTAAAATTAACTGGAGATTTTGCTGTTACCACAGAAAAAATTTTTATTTTTTGCTGTCAAAGTAGATTCTATTTATTATTATTTTTTACTAATACTATGTTTTTCGTACTTAAATAGCAATGAAAGGCAATTATAATTATTATTCATTTGACACAAATATTGATTGCAAATATTCTATATTTTGCTCTGTGCTATTTCTGTTCTTTAGTAGTTTTTTGGCTTCTTCGTCTAAATCCCGATGTTCCACTTTCCATTTATTTCAAATATTGGAGATGAACGGATCTGACATTGTAAATAATATATTAAATAGATCTTCATTTGTGGAATTTCGTGAAATTTTTTTTATTATTGTGCTCTCTATAAAATCTGTAATCCTTGTTCCTTTTTTTTCTGATCCTCCTCTGATAGATCTCCAAGTGGCACCAAATGATATTTAATGATATCTTCTCCATGATAAAGGATTTTGTGAACTGTTGCAGACATATTTCTCCATGGGTAGTTGGTTGTATATATTTTTGCAGTTTCCTTAGCATAATCTCCAAATTGTTTAGTCAATTTCTTCATTGAACGCAAGTTCTTCTAGGATTATTTTAAATTTGAAAATAAGGTTTAAATCCACTCCTGTTATTTCAGATGCTGTTTCTGGATCTGAAAAGAATCTTCGTGCGGTATTGCCATCATTTGTATTGCATGGCCCTTGTTTTGGCTGATCTATAATCAATCCAATTTTGCGATATTCATCTTGAACATGTTTCTTTTTTGAACTCCTTAACTCTTTTTTGATTTCATTGTTTCTTATGGATCCTGAAGACCCGAAATTCAAATCATAACTGATTTTTAGTATATGTTCCATAAGTCGTATTCTTGCATGTAGTGGTGATAATCCAAATTCATATGCATCGGTATTATCTAATGATTTTGTCGGAACTTGGCTCAATTGGGTTGATGCTGCTTGGCATATAATGCAGCTGGATGCAGCCTTCGTGTTAGTCAAAGCCTGACCTACTTTTCCAACTATCATTGTAAGGACTAATTGGTAGCTTACTTCAAATTGCTGCCCATCTAACTCTAATTGTAATGGCTGTAGTGTTGCAATTTTGGCCTTGATATCACTAATTTCTTTGTTAATGGCATCACGAGTTCCTTTTTTGAATTTAAATTTGATTGTCCTGCAGTATTTCGTAGAAGATGGTGTCTCATTTTTCTTAATATCCGTTGTTTGCGTTGTACTAGTCGAAGGCTCTGAATCCTCCAAAATCTTTTTCAATCGCAATGGTACAAATGATACCATGAACATATCTGAGTCCGAAATATTTTCACATACAACTTGTTTGTATTGGTTTTGTTCCGAAGAACCATCACATCCCCATTTGCAAAAAAGAATTAGCTTTGTGTTTCCATATTTCTTTAACGCATTTCCTGGTATTGATTGTAGCAAGCGTTCGGCTGTGTGATCAAATAGAGATTGTAGTTGTACCTCTGCCGAAATTGGTGTGATTGTAATAGTATCCTTTTATGGCAAACAGTCCATTTTAGCAGCAGTTATGTGATGATATGCTGGATAGATATTTGAGCCCTTTTCAATCGCACGCAATCTGACCTTAATATATTGCTGTTTTGTTAATTTCAAATCCAGAAATAAGGCTAATGCCTCCTCATTTGTGTACTGTATTGCATCGCTCGGAGTTGGTATACTTTTAAGAATTCGTTTTGTTCTCACTGGACTAGCTTTAATAACTTTTTCAATGATATCCACTTTTGTTAATTGGTTCTGTGATCGTAATTGATGTAGGAAAGATTCTTTTATATTTGTACAACCAAATGCATCGTTAACATCTTTAAGTTTCCGCCTCTTAGATCTATCGCTGCAGTTGTCCCATGATTTGCGTGGTCTTCCAACCTTATCTTGCTTTGCTGTTTCTGCAGCGACAGTATGTTGGCCTTCTAACGACTTTTCACTTTTTATATAAAACTTTCGCCATAAAACCCTTTCGCAGGTATTATATTTAATTATTTTAGTTTTATGGAGTCTAAAGTAAAAAACATAAACCTTTAGGCAAAAAAGTGAAAATTTAATACACCATTGTATACGAGTAATTATAGGGCTGTTGAAATTATCATAATTTGAATTTTTTAGAGTAATTTCTTTAAAATTAAAAAAGTGTTCTACCGGCGGGTCGTGGCGGGTTCAAAAGTGTATATAGGGTTAAAGAAGACACCTTCGCCTTTCTTCGGGTGGTATACGTTTCTTGTTCCCTTTTGTTCCCTAGAAGTTCTATTCCACTAAATTTTAAATTTCAAAAAAATTTAGTAGTTTCATAAATATTTCATAACACCTCTAATATTAAAGGCTAGAGCGGTAACCACTTACAACAACTAAAGACTATAATCCTACCAACATTATAAAAAAGACCGCAGGTCATTATCGATGATAGCTTGCGAGTAGTAACCATTTATTTTTGACAAACAACTGATAAAAAACATCTTTTTCTGAAATAACAAAAACAGTTGAGTTTGACAGCATGCCACGCCCACAATTATCAATAGTTTAACCTAATTTTTTGGCTACCTTAAAATGGATATATTAGCTCCAAAATGGCGTAAAAATTTTAAAAAGCGGTGACAAAAAAAATCGACTTTTGGCCAATGAAAAACGATTTTCAGCCACTGTGCGTCGCCAGATAATAATCTGAAACTTTCTGTCTTCTGGGTGTATCAGCATCTGACGAAACATTTTCTCAATATCTGTTGTAAATACGAAGCGTGGTAGTCGGAAGCGAAGCAATATTGAAAACAGCTCGCTTTGGATGTTGGGACAGGTGTACATCAAGTCATTTAGTGCCAAGCCCGAAGAAGTTTTTGTGTACGCATCAAAGACTACTCGTAATTTTGTAGTTAAGCTATCAGGCCGCAATACACTGTGGTGTGGAATGAAGTAGTTTGGTTTGCCAAGAGACTTTATCTCTATTTGTGTCATGTGGCCCAATTGCTCGTATTCATCCATAAATTAATAATTATATAATTATATATTTGAACTTTTGTTTCGTCAATGTTACCACGTTTTATTGGAACAATGTGAAATGCCTTTTCACCAATGACCGATATTAATTTTTTGATAAGGATGTTTGAATTTTTTTCCCTCAAATAGATGGGTGGTGGTTTGGAGGTTTTTTTCGAGGATGCTTCGGGTTTTTCGTTGTCATTCTGCAATATTTTAAAACGGTTTTGACGGTTACCTGAGGCGGCGTCGTTATCCCTGGATATCTTGGGAACCGATGAGATTTTAGATGAGTTTGGGCTACGCCCGCGCTTTACTACTGTAATATATCTGTCCATTCCGACAGGCACCTTAGGTTTCTGAATACTCTTGTCTATTGTGATAACTTGGTTTAGTGAAGAACACGAGCCCGGAGCGGATAATGGCGCTGATTTAAATAAAGAAGTACTAGGCAGCGGTAATATTAGAGAATCACTACTTGGCATCGGCGTAAGCGAATTTGATCGCTCACGTAAAATTGGCTTTGCCGTTAGAAAAAGACTATCATCAAATTTTTTATTTTTATTGTTTGCATTAAGAGCTTCAGAACTCACAGTAAAATAGGCATTTCTGCCGTTAGAACTCACTTCACAATTGTTTGTTTTTGTTTAGGTTTTTTTTTTTTTGTTTTTCTTGTTCAGATTATAAGAAAAATTATTAATGCAAATAAAGCAAATTTCACAAAATCCGTACTTATTACGAAATTTTTTTTTGTTTGTATTTTTTTTTGTTTAGTATGTAAAAAAAGCTCCGCTAACACGTCTGTTCACTACGAAGGTTCAACAATAATTGACATGGGAGTAATTGGTCTTGAATTAAGAATGCCTTCAGTTTCAATGACAATGGTGTCGAGTTCCTCATACGTCAACGATGCTGTTGCTACACTTTTGAGCAAAAGATTCTTTGCTGACTTCACCGCCGCTTCCATAGGCCTCCAAAGTGAGGTGCTCGTGGTGGTATGAAGTGAAACTTTATGCCTCTGGATGAACATTCTTTAATGATCTTACTTGCGGCCGAAGTTGCATAAATCGAATCTGATAATTTAGTAAGTTGATTTTTTGTGCCCACAAAATTAGTTGCATTGTCACAGTACAGCTCTCTACAATGCCCTCGCCTGCTCATGAATCGCTTTAGTGCTCCTATAAAAGCTTCGGTAGTTAAGTCGCTAACTAATTCTAAATGAACAGCCTTAGTTGTGAAGCAGCAAAACACGGTAATGTATACCTTTTGAGGTCTTTCCCCTCGTAACTTATAATGAACCCATAGCGATGCACAAAAGTCGACGCCGGAGTTTATGAAAGGTCGAGCTTGCGTGACACGGGCTGATAGTAAACCTCCTCTCGTCCATGTAAAAATATTGGCCCATAGAGCCATAAACTATTTGCTGCTAGTTTTGATGGAGAAAGACCTCGTGATAGAATATCAGCCGGGTTTTTCTTCGATTTAACGTGTCTCCATTGCTGAGCTATGGATAATTCCTGTATTGCGGAAATTCGATTAGCTACGAACGTTTGGTAAGCTGCTGATTGTGAGTTAATCCAGGCTAACACGATCTCTGAGTCTGCCCATAAGTAAGTGGGTGCATCTTCAAGTGTCAAGTCGCCATTTACTCTGGATGTTAATTGGGCGCATAACAAAGCTGCGCAGAGTTCAAGACGAGGTAAGGTCTGGCGTTTTAAAGGAGCTACACGTGACCTTGCACATAGCAATCTCACTATTACTTGTCCGCTCTTGATGGTTGACCGGATGTACACAGCTGCGCCATATGCTCTTTCCGAGGCATATGCAAAAGCATGAATTTGTGTGTTTGAGGGGATGTGTCCTTCAAAAACATGTCGTGAAATCTCTAAATTATTTAAATGTTCTAACTCATTACGGAATGTCATCCATCTTTTGTGGAGATTTTCTGGTGATGCTTCATCCCACTCCAATTTTGTTTGCCAAAGCTCCTGAATAAATATTTTGGCGGTGACTACCACGGGTGCCAGTATCCCCAAGGGATCAAAGAGCCTTGAGAAATCTGATGTTACTGTTCGTTTAGTAACTTGCCTGATTTCTCCTGGATATACCTTCACACAAAACTTGACATCTTTTGGCATCCATGTTAAGCCTAATGTTTTTACTTTTTTATCCTCCATACTGTCAAAATTAATATTGACTTCGTGCTCCTTCTCTGCAACACTTTGGGGTAATTTCGGGTGATTAGCATTCCATTTTTGTAGATTCAGACCATGTTTCTGTAATATGTGTTTTAGCTCTTGCTGAATTCTTAGTGTAACATTTAAGTCATCATCCCCGCCAATTCCATCGTCCATATAGAAATTTTTATGCAAAAATTGGCTTCCATATGGGTTCTGAGCCATGTTGTCTTTTGCTATCTTTTCCAGACATTTTGTGGCTAAATATGGTGCTGATCGAGTACCGTAAGTGATGGTGTTAAGTTGATAATATTTAACTGGAGTAGCTGCGTCACGTCGCACAGTGGCTGAAAATCGTTTTTCATTGGCCAAAATTCTGTAACTTTTGAACCGATCAAAATATTGAAGTAATTTTTTTTTAATGGTTAGATATTTAGTTCCGCTTGACTCAGTTTTAATTACATTAAAATTGATTGAGTACTTCTTAAGGACTTCTAGGTCAAAGTTGAACTTTTGATTTTTTTTAACTTTTGGAGTGAAATATGGGTTTATTTTTTTTATTTGTATATTAAAAAATTTTATATTTGGAACTTAATAATAATTGTAATTATTTTTTGTGATAATGGAATTTTTTTAATGTTACACTCAAAAAATTTTTACACTCAAAAAAAAAAATAGTAAAATTAACTGGAGATTTTGCTGTTACCACAGAAAAAATTTTTATTTTTTGCTGTCAAAGTAGATTCTATTTATTATTATTTTTTACTAATACTATGTTTTTCGTACTTAAATAGCAATGAAAGGCAATTATAATTATTATTCATTTGACACAAATATTGATTGCAAATATTATATATTTTGCTCTGTGCTATTTCTGTTCTTTAGTAGTTTTTTGGCTTCTTCGTCTAAATCCCGATGTTCCACTTTCCATTTATTTCAAATATTGGAGATGAACGGATCTGACATTGTAAATAATATATTAAATAGATCTTCATTTGTGGAATTTCGTGAAATTTTTTTTAGTATTGTGCTCTCTATAAAATCTGTAATCCTTGTTCCTTTTTTTTCTGATCCTCCTCTGATAGATCTCCAAGTGGCACCAAATGATATTTAATGATATCTTCTCCATGATAAAGGATTTTGTGAACTGTTGCAGACATATTTCTCCATGGGTAGTTGGTTGTATATATTTTTGCAGTTTCCTTAGCATAATCTCCAAATTGTTTAGTCAATTTCTTCATTGAACGCAAGTTCTTCTAGGATTATTTTAAATTTGAAAATAAGGTTTAAATCCACTCCTGTTATTTCAGATGCTGTTTCTGGATCTGAAAAGAATCTTCGTGCGGTATTGCCATCATTTGTATTGCATGACCCTTGTTTTGGCTGATCTATAATCAATCCAATTTTGCGATATTCATCTTGAACATGTTTCTTTTTTGAACTCCTTAACTCTTTTTTGATTTCATTGTTTCTTATGGATCCTGAAGACCCGAAATTCAAATCATAACTGATTTTTAGTATATGTTCCATAAGTCGTATTCTTGCATGTAGTGGTGATAATCCAAATTCATATGCATCGGTATTATCTAATGATTTTGTCGGAACTTGGCTCAATTGGGTTGATGCTGCTTGGCATATAATGCAGCTGGATGCAGCCTTCGTGTTAGTCAAAGCCTGACCTACTTTTCCAACTATCATTGTAAGGACTAATTGGTAGCTTACTTCAATTAGCTGCCCATCTAACTCTAATTGTAATGGCTGTAGTGTTGCAATTTTGGCCTTGATATCACTAATTTCTTTGTTAATGGCATCACGAGTTTCTTTTTTGAATTTAAATTTGATTGTCCTGCAGTATTTCGTAGAAGATGGTGTCTCATTTTTCTTAATATCCGTTGTTTGCGTTGTACTAGTCGAAGGCTCTGAATCCTCCAAAATCTTTTTCAATCGCAATGGTACAAATGATACCATGAACATATCTGAGTCCGAAATATTTTCACATACAACTTGTTTGTATTGGTTTTGTTCCGAAGAACCATCACATCCCCATTTGCAAAAAAGAATTAGCTTTGTGTTTCCATATTTCTTTAACGCATTTCCTGGTATTGATTGTAGCAAGCGTTCGGCTGTGTGATCAAATAGAGATTGTAGTTGTACCTCTGCCGAAATTGGTGTGATTGTAATAGTATCCTTTTATGGCAAACAGTCCATTTTAGCAGCAGTTATGTGATGATATGCTGGATAGATATTTGAGCCCTTTTCAATCGCACGCAATCTGACCTTAATATATTGCTGTTTTGTTAATTTCAAATCCAGAAATAAGGCTAATGCCTCCTCATTTGTGTACTGTATTGCATCGCTCGGAGTTGGTATACTTTTAAGAATTCGTTTTGTTCTCACTGGACTAGCTTTAATAACTTTTTCAATGATATCCACTTTTGTTAATTGGTTCTGTGATCGTAATTGATGTAGGAAAGATTCTTTTATATTTGTACAACCAAATGCATCGTTAACATCTTTAAGTTTCCGCCTCTTAGATCTATCGCTGCAGTTGTCCCATGATTTGCGTGGTCTTCCAACCTTATCTTGCTTTGCTGTTTCTGCAGCGACAGTATGTTGGCCTTCTAACCACTTTTCACTTTTTATATAAAACTTTCACCATAAAACCCTTTCGCAAGTATTATATTTAATTATTTTAGTTTTATGGAGTCTAAAGTAAAAAACATAAACCTTTAGGCAAAAAAGTGAAAATTTAATACACCATTGTATACGAGTAATTATAGGGCTGTTGAAATTATCATAATTTGAATTTTTTAGAGTAATTTCTTTAAAATTAAAAAAGTGTTCTACCGGCGGGTCGTGGCGGGTGCAAAAGTGTATATAGGGTTAAAGAAGACACCTTCGCCTTTCTTCGGGTGGTATACGTTTCTTGTTCCCTTTTGTTCCCTAGAAGTTCTATTCCACTAAATTTTAAATTTCAAAAAAATTTAGTAGTTTCATAAATATTTCATAACACCTCTAATATTAAAGGCTAGAGCGGTAACCACTTACAACAACTAAAGACTATAATCCTACCAACATTATAAAAAAGACCGCAGGTCATTATCGATGATAGCTTGCGAGTAGTAACCATTTATTTTTAACAAAAAACTGATAAAAACATCTTTTTCTGAAATAACAAAAACAGTTGAGTTTGACAGCATGCCACGCCCACAATTATCAATAGTTTAACCTAATTTTTTGGCTACCTTAAAATGGATATATTAGCTCCAAAATGGCGTAAAAATTTTAAAAAGCGGTGACAAAAAAAATCGACTTTTGGCCAATGAAAAACGATTTTCAGCCACTGTGCGTCGCCAGATAATAATCTGAAACTTTCTGTCTTCTGGGTGTATCAGCATCTGACGAAACATTTTCTCAATATCTGTTGTAAATACGAAGCGTGGTAGTCGGAAGCGAAGCAATATTGAAAACAGCTCGCTTTGGATGTTGGGACAGGTGTACATCAAGTCATTTAGTGCCAAGCCCGAAGAAGTTTTTGTGTACGCATCAAAGACTACTCGTAATTTTGTAGTTAAGCTATCAGGCCGCAATACACTGTGGTGTGGAATGAAGTAGTTTGGTTTGCCAAGAGACTTTATCTCTATTTGTGTCATGTGGCCCAATTGCTCGTATTCATCCATAAATTGTATTGTTGTGTATGTATAAGACAGACTTTATTATGTGTTTTACCATTGAGTTACAATAATTAGTAAAGCTATATACATATATGAGTTTGTGATGCCATATTCTTATAATTATGTTATATTAATTATGTTACGTATATACACAACATGTATGTACTGTGTTTTGACTTCTGGTACCTTTGAAAGTCGACGCTCCAGTGATAGGAAGCGATTAAGAGCTGTTCCATGCGACTCACCTAATGCATCGGTACTATCTCAAAATTGGATTTTTACGATAAACCTTCCATTTTTATCAATGCTATGGTTCTGCGCAAAATGATTTTCACACTGTCTTTCTGACACTGACAGAGTTTTGTCTACCGTCTTAAACTTTTCTAGCTCACACACATTCCACATGTTGCAGTAGTTGATTGATATTCCCCAATTTTTCCAGCAATAATCCAACCGAGTAACGTATTTTGTAATATGGGCAAATTCTTGGCTAATTTGATCTGTCCGTCTACCAATAATTGGTGATGGAACTCGGCACCCCAACAAAATATCTATATTAGCCGGGCGGTTAAAACCTGGGTCAGCTAATGCAATATTATCAAGAATTTTCCAGTGATTGATGCTAATAAGTTGCGATGGCTGAGGTGAGATAATGTGTTTAAGAACAGCTGCTTCAAGCCTTGTAGCGTAATTGTTGAGTCTTGAGCAAAGCTCGACGTTGATTCGTTGATGGACATTGGTGTTGTTTGATCCTATTCCACTAATAGAAATTGATGTTGGTGTTGTTGAAATACCCAGACGTTTAACTAGGCGTTCACTTACAAAATTGAGTTGTGAGCCCGAGTCAAGAAGTGCTCTACATTATATCTTCCTTCCGCCGGTTTTGATTTGGACAATGGCTGTGCTAAGTAGTATATAGCTACTGGATGTGGTGTGTGTTGCTGCGCCTAATAATGAGGCTGCCTGGCAGACTTGTGGGGGCCTTGTAACCTCAGTTGAATGATTGTATGTAGCTTTTGGAGATTGTTTGCTTGTGTTTTGGTCGGAGTCTTTTAAATGCAGCAAGGCATTGTGCTTGTTGGAACACTTCATACAACTTCTTAGGCCACAATTTTTTGCATTATGTCCTGGCCTCAAACAGTTAACACAGTACCTTTGTTTTTGTACAAATTGAAGTCGTGCTGATGGTTACACATTGCACAGAGTTCGTTGTTCCGCCTTTCAATGGTGATAGACGTGCAAACCTTTGTTTTTGTGTTTGATGATTTTTCTACCACTGCTTCCATTGACTGAAAGTTTCCCTCCAAAAACTCCAAAAATTCTTTGATTGTTGGAACTTCGCGTGGGTGTGATAGAGATTGCTCGTAGCCGAGGCGGGTGGCCTGATCAAGCCTTTTTAATAATAAATGTAGTAGCAGCGGATCCCAGGTTGATGTGTTTATTTGAAGATTCTGTAGTACTAACAGACACTCTTGTGTTTTGTCATGTAATGACTTGTAGTTATCGCTTGAAGTTCTGTTTGGAACATCGACCAGCTCTTGTACCAGTCTGCTAACGAGTAATCGTTTGTTGTTGTAGCGATCTGTTACTATTGACCATGCTGCCTCAAAATTATCTCCTGTAGCAGCGAAGTGCTTGATAAGATTTGCTGCTTCTCCCAACAGATGCGTCTTGAGATACCACATTTTTGGAATGCTCGGTATCGGTTGTTGGATTATTAGTGAGGAGAATAAATCATGAAACTCCTTCCACTTCATATAATTTCCTTCAAATTTGGGAAGCGTTATCTTGGGAATTGGGACTGTCAGTGAGTCTGGCTGATTATTGTTGGGCATGGAGTAGACTTGATCATTTGCATTATTTTCAATGGTTTTAATTGCCGTCCGCAGCCTTTTTTCTAACTGGATAAATCTATCCATATTATAGCCTTGTTTGCTTGCATCAGCACACATTTCTGAAATTGTATAATGCAAGCCTTCAATATTTTGCCACAAATTTGTAGCGGTTTTGATGTCTTCACGTGTGAAGTCATCTTCTAAAGGCGTTGCAAGGATGACATCATGGCGGCTTGCCTTCGCATGAGTTTGGCTAGCTCCTCAATTGGTTTCTCCGTTGCCCTTGATCCGGCTGCCTGACCGGGTGCTTGAATTTTTTGGTTATCAATAGATGTAGTAATTTTCGTTATTGAGTTTTCGAAAATCTCCTTGTATTGTTGGACGATATTCATAATTGCGGGGTAATAGTCTTCCAGGAAGTACTGATGTTCCGGTTTTCGGGTTACACTGAGGCGAATTTCATTGTCGTTGGTCTCGAATTCTGACCATTCCGCATCGAGTCGTCTTAATCTTTCTTGGAAATAATTTATAGAATACTTTCTTGATGTAGAATCCTTTTTGAAATTTCGGATTATGACTTCAATCCTTTTACCAATTTGTTTTTGTTTGCTGACCAACTCTTCGAAAGAGGCCATGATTTACTTCTTGTAGAAAAGATGGATGGCTTGGTTGATATTTTCAAGAATAAAAGTCCCTTACCACTGGTGGGGGAGACTAGAGTATCCTCAAAACTCGTGGTTTGATGATTGTTGCGTGGTTTTTAAATAGCTAAATGTTTCTTACCACTGGTGGGGGAAAACATGAAGTATCTAAAGGTCGAGGTCACCAAAAAATGTTCAATAAAGCACTTGATAATGCTTACTTTGCTAATAGTATGTTGAACCAAATAAATTTTAAGTTTAATGCCAATGAAACTTCCAAAATACATAAATAAGCGAACTTAATAAAAATTACAGTACAATAACATTAAGTATCAAGTTTTAATTATAAATAAACCAAAGAATAAAAATTAAGTATTAAGTTTCAACTAACTAAACTAAATAAAAAGGTGTGCAATTCAATGAACCAAAACAAAAAGAAAAACATATGCAGAAGTTCACTGAACTTAAAATAAATAAAAACCAATTAATGTATGTATTAACATATACTATATATATATATATATATATATATATATATATATATATATATATATATATATATATATATATATATATATAATATATATATAATATATATATATAATATATATATATATATATATATATATATATATATATATATATATATATATATATATATATATATATATATATATATATATATATATATATATAATATATAATACCCCTGACAGACATAGGATTTGTATACTACAATAGTATGGTATACTACGTGTGTGTCAACGTAAGCCACAATTAAACCACGAAACAATCTAATATACTTTAGCTGGTTTCTAAACTACGAACATGAACGTGGTATATTCTAGAATCCGATTACTTTAGCATTTTTGGTGTTCTGCAATTCACATCCCCATGTTTTTATTCTTTTTCAATTAGAGTAGTAAGGCGTGAGTGAAAGTAAAACGAATCGTACTTCATTCTTTTAAATGCTAACATTATTAAGAAAAATACAATTTTGGTTTTTAGTTTGAAGAGTTTTTTATTCAACTTCATCAAAAAAATTTAAATTTTCACAGAAATATTAATAAAATAAATTTTTTTCAAACTTTGCCGAAAATTTCAATTTGGTTTTGGCAGATCTCACTTGTGTAAAAAAACATTAAAAAAATACAACAATTTTGTTTACATATGTATGTTCGAAAAATAAAGTTGCCCTACATACTAAAGTTTGATATGTCAATCTTTTTTGAACTAACTCTTAATGCATTTAGATCTTACTGAAAAAGAAAAATGAATTTTTGGAAGGAAATTAAAACTAATTTCATATATATATATATATATATATATATATATATATATATATATATATATATATATATATATATATATATATATATATATATATATATATATATATATATATATATATATATATATATATATATATATATATCTATTTCAACAATAATTATAACAATACGATTGCATTTAGTTGTAAATTCGCAATGTAATAATCAGGCAATACTTTGTTATAACAACGTATGGTGCCTATAGCCGGCTAACAGCCGCGCTGATAAATAACGCAACTAAAAGAAGTAGAGAATAAAATTAATAATCTCTTTAAAAAAATTTTAAAATAAAATCCAGCTTGTAAAGTCTATTTATTTGTTGATGTGACTTTAAACTAACAAGAGCATGTTCAAAAGTTGTACGATGTAACGGTATATCAAATCAAGCAGATCAACTAAAAACAAATAATTTTATTTTCGTTCATTGTCTTTTTTGAGAGTATTGAATAATTTTATGTTCATTCTTGTTTCTTTAAGAGTATTAATTTTGTTTTTATTCGCGTAGAAAAGTAATTGAAAATTTTTAGTATCTTTGTTTTCATACTCTGTAAATTGTTTTATTTTTGTAATTTGTAAATTTTTTTGGAACTTTTTTGCCGACAACCGTCGATTTTTGCGTAACCGTAGCCGTTGACATTTAGATTTTTTTTTCGAACATAAACTTCGAATGTGGAAAAACATGCTGAATTCACAACACCAATTTATGAATTATGGGGATTAAAAAAATTTTACGTTTTCAATCCGAGTCGAAACCTGGAAGATGCCCGGTAGTATCTCATTGAACACGTCTTCGTAGCTGTGTTCAGTAAACATTTGGGCCACCCTAGTAACAAAGTCAGCTGTAAATCCGTTGATATTTGCCATTTATAATTCACACTACAATACTCACACATGTTCAAAAACGCCTGTATTTTTTCTTTATTTTATTAACGCTTAATATATTGTATTTTCTTTTTATTCTGTCTTTACTTATGTATAACGTAAACAAAATTTTTTCCCGCATATAATTAAAAATTTTGTTATTATTTATAATAACAGTCAACAGTTTCTCTCGTTCTATATTTATAAACATATGATCAAACATAAAAACAAAAACATTTGTATAGATACCACAAGTCTGTCATAATAAATAATATACAAAACCGTTGTATACGTACCATGGTATGTACACCATATGTCTGTCAGGGGTATAACTCTTGAAATTGAGAAAACCTTAATTGATGATTTATATAACAATAACTTTTTTATTAAATTTATAAAATTTAATATAAATAAGTAATTTACGTTGCTTTGGCACAACGATGCCAAAATTATTGTACAAATATTGAATACAAATTATTACGGTTATAATGAACTTCGATTCGCACTTATAACGAACTATTCTTTAAGTGCGAAACACAAAAATGTTTGCCAATCTATAAGCCTATAAACGAACAAAATAGTTATACGAATATACCAGCATTTGACAACGAAAAAAAGAAAATATATAAATAGATATAAAACCCAATCTTATAAATACATAGAAATAAAGATAATAAAGAAAATGTAATTTCAATGTTGCCTACTTTTGTCTATTGTAAAAAATATAAATATTTTCTTAGGTTATAACGAAGTGCGTCTATAATGAACAAAATTGATCAATATTATTTAGTTCGTCGTGTATTTAGTTACTCTTTACGTTTGAATTATTATAAATTTGGGTTTTTTTATTTTAAAGGATTCTTATAAGTAAAACTAACAAATAACATATTAAATTTAGTGCAGATTTTGGAAGAGGTGCTTTTTCTCAGTTTAAGTGCTTTAAAGCTTTAAACGCAACACTCATTTTTGTCTTGCGTAAACGCAATGGTACTGCAAGTGTAAACTTCTGTGTTTTTTCGTTAGATTTCAAACTAAAAAAATTTTGCACCTGCAATTTTGCAAAACAATTATTCCAAACGCCGAGTTCCGCTAAAAAAATTTTACAAACAACTAAAATAAAATTGAAGACTACAAAACAAAAACACATGATTAAAAATATATGGTTTAAAATGCCTTATGCCGGTGTTTGATTGAATTTGAACGATTTGTCGTCATCCCACGTCAAATTTCCTTCATAAACAGACCGGTTTCGGCTATGTGCCATTTTAGGTGTTTTTTTTCCTTATATAAATAAAACATTTTGACACAAAACAAAATACTAAGAGTATAGAGAAGGAAAACCAGGCAACTACGCCCCTATATAATGAATTAGGGGATACAAACATATTGATCAAGAGAGACGGGGATGGTGAAGAGGTAGACACTGGCAATTGGACAAGGATGGCAGTGTGGTATTAATTAGACCGGAATGTATACAGAGACACACACAACAGAAATAAATAAAGACAGCGAATAAATTAGAAAAGAAATTTAGTAAGAAAACGAAGACTGAAGATGGCATATAGTCGAAAGCGGTCTGTTTACGAACCAAATCTGACGTGGGTTGACGGAAAATCGTGTCGAATTTAATGAAAATTAAGTAATTTTCTCTGATATATGCATTCTTTTATTTCTTTTTATCTTTAAAATTTCATAAATAAAATATACTTTCAGCTTATAGATGGAAAAAATTTCTACACGTAATTGGTTTTTTAAATAAGTTTTTAATTTTTAATTTTAAAATCTCCAATTTTTGATTTGAAGGTAACAAAAAAATGAAAAATACCAATAAAATCGCGCTACAGTAATTAGTCATCGTATTCCCGCTGAAGTAACAATTTCGAGAAATTTCCTATAGATATAGATTTTTCATACCAATAAGAATACATGTTTTTTAATTATTAAAATTTAAGAATTATTATATTTTCAAAATCTTTGCAATAAACATTTAAATTTTTCTTTAAATACCATATTACATTAACACACAGAAGCATATCAAATGACGCCATTTTAAGTTCACCGACTGGTAGAAAGAGCAACAATGGCATATACTCTCCAAATTTGCAGGTAAATCTATATAATTAAATTTTATTGTAACATGTTACATACATGCATACATATATGCAAACACAAGGCAAATTGAAAAGACAATGGAATATTTTTTTTCACACTAATATTTATTTATTGTATCTTCAAAAACTGAACTAACAACAAGTATTCAAATCTTAAGTATAGATATAATTATTTGGCCCAACCAGTGTCGGACTTAAACTTAGTAATAGTAATTAATAATACATAAGAATCGTATTTAGAAGAAAAATATTTTTAAAAAGTTTCATTTGGAGTGTTGCGAACTAAAGCCGTAGTATCCCTCTTTTTTAGGCGGATGTGTCCAGTAAAGTTCAAAATGTTACGAGCAAGAGGATTAGGATGGGACTCGAGTTTTGTTAAATATTTGCCTGCATATTTTGCAATTTCAGCGGTCGCAAGTGGCATATTTAAATCACGATGTAAAATTGAATTTTTCATGTACCAAGGAGCCGATGTTATTAACCTTAAAATTTTGTTTTGCATTCGTTGTATTCTCTCTACATTGGAAGCTGAAGCAGTTCCCCATAGCTGAATTCCGTAACACCATATGGGTTTCAAAAGCGACTTGTATATTAAAAGTTTACAATCCAGACTGAGTGTTGAATTTCTACCAATCAGCCAATGTATCTGAGTTAATTTAAGTTTCAATTGTGTCAGCTTAGAATCAATGTGGTGTTTCCATGTAAGCCGTCGGTCATGGTGTCTACCAAGGTATTTCACCTGTGAATGTTGAGGAACAAATTGATTGTAGATTCGAATCGGGGAACAAGTGTCTCTTCGTAGGGTAAATGTGACATGAACACACTTTTGTTCATTTACTTTTATTCTCCATAAGTTCAACCACAGTTCCAACAGGTTAATATGTTCCTGAAGATAACGCGATGCCTTGCATACTACGGCAGGCAAATGTAGAGGTGAATATATTACTGCTCAAAGGCATATCATAGGTATAAATCAAATACAAAACTGGCCCCAGTATACACCCCTGTGGCACACCGGATGAGATAGTTTCGGGCACACTCATGAAGTCTCCTTCCACAACAGTGAACTTCCAGGGAAGAATGTAACTTTCCAAAAGATTTAGAATGTTTATGGGTACATATGTCTTTAATTTTAAAATTAGGCCTTCATGCCACACTTTATCAAATGCTTGAGAAACATCAATAAAGGGGGAAGAACAATACTTCTTTTCTTCTGTTCTTCTTATGAAATGAACCAATCTATGAGTTTGTTCAATGGTGCTATGCTGACTTCTAAAACTAAATTGATGGTCCGGTATGCACCCATTATCAGTTAGAATTGAGGACAATTTTGTCATGAGCAGCTTTTCGAAGAGCTTTGAAATTGTTGACAGTAAACTTATTGGTCTATATGACTCAGTCTTGGTAAGATCCTTGTCCGCTTTGTGGATAATACTCCAGTCGTAAAATGCCATTAAAAACAAACAACAGGATTCTAATAGCAATACGAGGCAACTTCATCAGCATCTTGTTACTAATTCCATCAATACCCGGGGCCTTCTTCGGGTTGGCTTCAGCAATTAGTTTTTGTACATCACCTTTTTCAGTATTGGTTCTTGCCCAACCTCCGGTCGAAGTGTGCAGGGGTGGTTTAAATTCAACGGGTGTTTTAAGTTTTCTAGCAGCGCGCCACAAGGAGTAATTAGATGCTGCTGTGACATCGAGACCTTCCAGATGGTTTTTAAGAGATGCAGATTTTTCAGATACAAGCAACTCTTGGAGCCGTTTAGTGCATTCTTTAGGTCTGATTTTATGTTGGGGTGATCTGTGCTGTTGCCATTCTCTTCTAGCTCTTCTTTTTTTACATACGAGATGTTCAATATCCGTAAAATAAATTTTATTAAACCCAGTCTACGGATGCGAGGTAGTGGCATGTTTAGTAGCCTGTTTAATATTTTCGGTAAGATTGGCAATGTTAAGTTCAATATCATCGGGAATTCTTAGCCTGATGTTTTCTGTAGAATGACTACTGAGATATTTTTTGAACCCAAGCCAATTAAAACGATTTATCACCTTCACATATGGGAGAGGTAAGTCACTTCTTAGTGGGCTACAAATTATAACGATCGTTGGAGAGTGATCGGAGGAGAGTATGTCAGTAGGCCAGTAAGTGGGCTCCCCGCTCGAAATGACGTCCAAGCCCATTTTTGAAATTGTGTTGAACAACGCTCGACCTTTAGGTGTAAAAAGACGCGATCCCCAGAACGAATGTTTTGCATTGTAGTCGCCAGCTGCTACGAAACAAGGGCCAAAAGTTTTGTAAAAATTTTCGTATTGATCCTCAGTGATTGAAAATCTGGGAGGGGAGTAAATTGATGATATCACGAGATTTGAACAAAAATTTTCGATGCAAATATTTGTTGCTTGTAGATGGTCTTCACATACTTAAGAATATAGTGCTTGAGTCTTGACTTTATTAGAACTGCTGATACTCCGCATGCCCTTCCTCACGGGTCTTTTGTATCGTATAAGGTATAGCCACTCATTTTAAAAAGGCTTCTCGAAGTCAAATGAGTCTCAGATACCAACATTATATCAATATTTTTTACCGTGAGGAAGTGCTCAAGTTCATTTTTATGTTGGCGAATGCCGTTTGCGTTCCAGAAACATACTTCTAACGGGTTCATGACTTGTTAACTAATGCTTGAAGCAGTGTGTTCTGCATTCGCAGCATTTCTTGCATCATGCTAGTCATATATGTTGTAACATTGTTTATAGTTTGCACCAGATTATCAATAGTAGTTTCAAGGCGACTGAAATTAAAGCTTGGGTTAGCATTTGTTGTATTATTTAGTGGTGACACTTTTTGCACTGGAACAGAGTTGATCTTCACAGCGTCAGCATACGATACTTGTGGAGTGATTGGTTGGGCCATTAGAGGATAAGTGGCGGAGTACGTATTTCCTGTTTGTACTGGGATGACTTTAGGCTTTTGGCTCATAGCCTGTTTAACGAAAGAGTATACAGGGCATCCTCTGTAGTTAGCAGTGTGATTACCTCCACAATTACTGCACTTTTTTTCCTTCCGGTCTTTCGACTTATTGCAAATAGCCGTATTGTGTAATTCACCGCACACAACACAAGTAATTTGTAATAAGTTTTTGTGTGGCCATATTCTTGACAATTATGGCACTGTACGGGTCCTGAACGCTTGTGTGGTTCTTCAACTGTGATTTTTCGGTATAAGAGATATTTCAAGTTATAAATTGGGTGGGTCTTATTTTTATTCAATATTATATCATTTGGCTCCAGTTCAACGCGAAATAGTGGTTGGGGGATCTTCTCCCTGTTTATTATGTTGGATACATTTTTTACCTTAAATCTTTCAGAGTGAGAGAATCTATGCCCTTCAATACGATCTGTAGGCCTTTAGCAAGATGGAATGTGTAGAAACTTGTTTTATTTTTTTCAAATTCATTAACCATTTTGCGAAAATCTTTTTCCTCCTATATGAATCTTTGTTTTATCAATATTACCACGTTTTATTGGAACAATGTGAAATGAATTTTCACCAATGACCGAGATTAATTTCTTAATAACGGTGTTCGAATTCTTTTCCCTCAAATAGATTTGTGGTGGTTTGGAGGTTTTTTCGAGGATACTTCGGGTTTGTCATTGTTATCTTGCAATATTTTAAAACGATTTCGTCGGTTAGCTGACGGGGCGTCGTTATCCCTAGATATCTTGGGAACCGATGAGATTTTTTATGAATTTGGGCTTCGCCAGCGCTTTACTGCTGTAATATATCTGTCCATTTCGACAGGCACCTTAGGTTTCTGAATACTGTTGTCTATGGAGATAACTTGGTTAAGTGATGAACACGAGTCCGGAGCGGATAATGGCGCTGATTTAAATAAAGAAGTACTAGGCAGCGGTAATGTTATCGAATCACTACTTAGCATCGGAGTAAGCGAAGTTGATCGCTCACGTAAAATTAGCTTTGCCGTTAGAAAAAGACTATCATAAGATTTTTTATTTTTATTGTTTGCATTTTTTTAATTTTTTTTTTTGGGGGGGGGGGGGGAAGGTTAAGAAAAAATGCGTTACGCATCTAACGAGAATCGTCTTTCATCGTCGCATGCCAGACTTCTAAAAAGTTTACCGGCTAAAAAACCCCCTTATATCTCTTGGGATATGTTTACCACCTCGGTACCGCTCTCGCATTGCTTCAAGGTGGATCCCTTTTTTCTGTTCTCAGAACATACATATCTGCTGTGCTGTGCTGTCCAGGCCCCCGTTTTTTGTTAACCCTTTGGGCCTATCTTTTTTATTTTTATTTTTATTTTGCTTCTCTCGTCATCGTTGCACTCTATTCCAGATCAATGTCACGCTTTTTTGTGCGTAGTACGTATTCAACGAACCTTGCCGCTGCCTTCCAGTTTTCTTCGCTCTCGACCATTTTATCTACAATGTTTTCGGCTGTAGTTTCTCCTGTTTGGGTTTCTGCTTGCCTCCGAGCCTCAGATTAGTGGCAACATTTAAAAAACGTGTGCTCAGCAATCAACTTCGCTTACTCAAAGGGTGAATTTCACTTTCCCATTCCCCATTTCGCCTGTTCACCCATTTTTCTATGTTTGGGATGAGTCTGAAAGTCCATCTGCCATGTGTGTCATTTCTCCAGCGTGTTTGCCACTTCTCTTGTGTTTCTCGTTTTATGGCGTCTATTGCTAACGCTGCTTGAGAGTTGTTTTCCCTAGTATTAAATATTCTCATCCGCTCTATCGCTTGCAGATCTATGGGGCTCATTTTAGCTATTACAAGAACAGCGGATGCGGACACGGTACGATATGCTGATGTTACACGTAGTGCCGCCGTTCTCTGCACTGACAATAGTGTGTTTGCCCTGCGCTTGGTTTCCAATGTCTTAGCCCATATTTCGCTTCCGTATAAAAGGACGCTGTTACAGGCCTCCATTAGAAGTTTCCGTTTGCTTGGCAGTAGTCCACCGATATTTGTCATTAGTCGGTTGAATTGTGATGTTATTATCGCTGCTTTTGTTGTCGTGTATTTTCAGTTTTAAATCCAATCTTACTCCCAGATAGTTGGCCCACCTTTTTGTGAGTAGTGTTACGTCTTCTATCCGCATTTTTATTTCGATGGGAATTTGTCGTTTAGTGAGTAACAGCAGCTCTGTTTTGTGCATTGCCAGTTGCAGACCGTGTGAGTCCAACCAGCTCTTGGTTCTTATCATTACTTGCCGCAATCTGCGTTCTGCAATTTCCGTGTTTCTTGCTTTTATAACGGCTGCAATGTCGTCTGCATATCCGACAAGGAAAGTGTCCTCAGGCATTTCTATTTTGAATATTTCATCGTTGCTAGCGTTCCAAAGATCAAGTCCTCGTATGGATCCTTGAGCGGCTCCGGAAGTGACCCTCATTTTCCTAGTGCCCCTGCTTGTATTGTAAACAAGTACTCTATCCTTCAGGTAGTTCCTGATCATTCTCATGAGATACTGTGGTAAATTAAAATTTCTCTCAAGAGCGTGTAGAACATCTATCCATCTAAGGCTGTTAAATGCATTTTTTACGTCCAGAGTAGCTAGGAGTACCACTGGTGTGCTGAAGTGGTTCCTTTGTTGGGTGGCTGCGACAACTTCTACAACGTCTTTTAGAGCTCCTATTGTAGATTTTCCTGACTAGAAACCGTGTTGCCTCTTTGATAGAACTCCCGCGATGGTAATGAATTCATTAAGTTGGGGCTTTATGAGTCGCTCAAGCAACTTCCCAGCGGTGTCCAGCATACAAAGTGGTCTGTATGAGGATGGCAACCCTGGATCTCCCTTCCCTTTATCGATAAGTACTAATCTTTGTTCCTTCCAGGGATTTGGGAATACACCTTCTCTTAAGTAGCTGTTATACATCTTCAGTAGTAGCTGAGGTCGGTTTTCCGCTATCTCTTTTATTACTTCGGGTGGGATGCCGTCTGGCCAGGCGCTTTTTTGTTTTTTAGACCGCGAGCGGCTATTTGAATTTCTTCATATGTGAATGGAGGGACGTTTATAGTTCGTTCAATTTCTGCCTCATCTTCCCTGGCGTCGTGCGAAAGAGCGTCTTTACGATGTTTAGCATAGTTCCTTCGTCCATATCCTTCGCAGAGTTCTTCATGCCAAGCTTCTTCATAACTATCTTGTAACCGAGACCACAGGGATTTCGATTTACATATATCCTCTCTCAGTTCTTTCCATTTCTCCTTCTTACTCTTATTTATAGCATTTCGAACCCTCTTTTTGCGTCCTTATAGTCCCTGTGTTCCATTTCCGCTGCGCCACTGCGTTTGGCTCTTGTATATATTCGTCTTTGCCGAATGCAGTTTCGTCTAGCTTCAGCGATCGAGTCGTTCCACCAGTGAACCGCGGTTTTGTTATTTCGAGGTCGTTTCATCTTCGGCATTGCTTTGTTGCATCCCTTCACGATAATATCCATAACATTTCTTACGATTGTGTTGGCATCTCCTATGATTTCAGTTGCTACCATTTGTCTATCGATTTCAGTCAGGAGGGCAGAAGTGTCTAATTTATTCACATTCCACTTGCGGGTAGATACATTTGTTTTTCTTACAGGCTCGGTGTCACTATCTTTCAGTGAAAATGAGATATATTGGTGTTCGCTGGCCGTATATATCCCAAGAACTTTCCAGTTTTCTATTCTGTTTGTGATCCTGTCAGACACTAAGGTGATGTCGGGTATGGTTCCGTCATATCCGGGGCGTCTGAATATGGGCATATTTCCAGTATTCGCAACCGTTAACCCAGTTCTAGCTGCCATTTTTAATATCCTTCTGCCTCTCGGGTTGGTTGTTTGCATTCCCCATTCTACTGCACGCGAGTTGAAGTCACCCGCGATTATGACTCTTTTACAGGTGTCTCGTGCGGTATCTTCGATCGCGTCAAGCTTTCTCTTGAAATCTTCGATATTATCACTTGGAGTTAGGTAGCAAGTTACTAGTGTAATTTGCTCAGACTGCAGCCAGACAAATCCATTGCCGCTACCTCTATTTTTCACTTGTAGAAGACTGCTATTTGGGATCCATATTGCAGCGGTTCGTGTGTCGTCTTCAAGCCAGAGCCCATTTGTCATTCTTGCGTACTGTTCACTTATAATTATGACGTCCACTTTCTGTTCTATAACAATCTGTGGCAGCAAAGCATGCGCCACTTGTCCTCTGTGGATATTTGCTTGTAATATTTTCATAGCGCCTTTTGATTTCCTGCTTTGCAACTTCTCGAGCCCGGTAGGTGGTCTAGCGTGTTATTTCCTTCTTGAAAGCAGATGCAGCATTTTGGAGAGCTTTTGCATTCCTTTAGCTTGTGACCTTTCTGTCCACATCTAATGCATAACCCCATCCCTTTCCTGTCGGGGTCCTCACACTCCCATTGCAGATGGCCTACTCCAAAGCATCGGAAGCAGCGTTTCTTCTCTTCACGATATTTGACTCTGCAGTTCGTGACAGCTATTTCTATCCTTTTAGTCTTGAGAAGTTCATTCGCTCTTGCTACTGGTAGCGAGACGAAGGCTCTTCTTTGTTCCCTGCTCTTTGGAGCTGTTAGTCTGACAGTAATGTCCTCTGTTGCCGTGTTTGTAGCTTCGTTTACAGCGGCGACTATTTCTTCTTCTGTGGATAGAGAATCAAGGTCCTGTATCTCTATTGTAGCCTTGGGCCTTAAATCTTGCACAACAGTAGCTTTGACGTCATTACAAAAATCTTCCTTCTTTCCTCCTCTTCCCATCACAAGTAGTATTGCCACCGTTTTGGTCTTTCGGATGGATTGTGCTGCCACCTCTGTCTTCTCCGGGTTTGTCTTATGTTTTTAAGTACGTCGGCGTAACTGTGACTTCCTATAGGTTTTATTATGATGGCTTTCCTTAGGCTTTTACATTTTGACCCATTCCGAGGAAAATGTCTGGAGATCGATACATTTTATTATCACATCCACCTCCCTGATTGTATCTTAGAAAGAAATTGGTAACACTGACGTGAGAAGAAATCACGAATCGTTAAATTGAAAAGCAGCTCTTGTAAGCCACTATACAATATTTGGACAATATCCAGATTTCAAAGAAAGTAAAAGGCTTGTTTTACGTTAGCGTATACGTATCAGTTTTGCTTACCACACTTGTATGTAAATAAGAACTATTTCGTAAATATAACATTGCATTATCGATGAACCTCATGCAATTTGATTTACCCTCCCTTTTTACGTATTAGCTCTGGGTTATTCTCTTTTTTTCTCATTTATTATTAAAAACAATCTTTTAGTGATATTTATTTTTAAATTCATTTCAAAAACTGATAACAATAATAGGACAAAAAATTATATCGCTCGAAGGACCACCTGCAGAATATATACATAATCGCGATCGTTTTACGGTATTTCGAATTGTTACTCGCAAAACATCTGGCGCCAAATTGACGATTTCTTCTTCTATGTTAACATAGAGGACTTGCAAGGGTCGAAAGCTTTTAACTTACAATATTCATCGTTGCTCCAGCTGTATGAGCTGTTGCTGCATTAAAACCAACAGTGATCGAGACCCAATGCAGTCACCATTTATGGTTACTGTGGTGCAATCGGCGTCTTTAAACAAAATCAAGCCCATTCACTCCAAATGTCGCACCAAACAGTCTCTCTGAGACCGCCTTCAATAAGCAACACTTCGTGAACAGCTTGCACTTTGTATTGAAACATTTTCAAATCTTTCACCAAAAACCTGTTGTAACAAACGTCTGCTGATACTTAAATGAGTACATCGTCGTCTCGTTGATGTATATGGATCCACTCTGGTATCGATGGCAATAGCTGCGAACAATACGAAGCCGGCCATTTCATGCGTTATCTTTAGCGGACCCAGTTTGCTCGACGCGCACTTGAAAATATGTCACATAAGCAGTAATAATAATTCAGGTGTGTATAATTTTTCAGGTGTGTATCGCTCCATGGCTTGCTAACAACTAACTCCCTATTTTTACATTGTAAATGTCAAAGCACAGTGACATTTGCCATCTGCGAAAATGGCAGCTTTTTATTTTTGCGACACCTTATGTATATGTGGCATCACAATTGTTATGGCAGCACAATTGTTGTGGCATCACAATTGTTATGGCAGCACAATTGTTGTGGCGTCACTATTGTCGCAGCATCATCGTTTTATTACCATCCACTCTTTCATTTCTTTTTGGGCTTTGAAACGCAACGGAGGTGTCTAACGATTCATGTGATATAACCAAACAAAATTAAAATTAAAATTATAAAATTAAAAAGTTGAAATAAAATTAAATAAATTGGTAAAATAAAAAAACATTTTACCAAACTGGTGACCCCGAAGTCTAATTGTGTTCTTTTGCAAATTAATTGCAAAGCTTTTGCAAATTTCTTTTTGGTTTTTCCGCCATTTTGTTTGGTGGCGTCGATTGGCTGGCACACATGTCCGACATTTTTGTTTTCTATTCAAGTAAGTGACAATCTTTAAAAAAAAAAAGGAAAAAATGTCCAACGAAGACCGACAGATTAAAAGCGCCAACGACAGCGGATTTGCAGCTGCAGCAACAGGCAATATTTCAGTAGTGTATGCCAGATTGCCGGTGCCTCAAATGTCGAGCTGCAATATCGAAGCGTGGTTCACGACAATGGATTTCTGGTTTACGGCATCTGGCATAACGACCGACAGGCAGAAAATGGCAACGGTGTTAGCAGCTTTAGACCCAAACGTTGTCGCACAATTATCAGACGCCATCGCAACGTTACCACAGTCAGACAGGTACGATTACATTAAAGCCAAAGTAATCGAGCATTTTGCCGACAGCGAGCAACGACGCCTAAACCGATTACTGTCGGAACTACCGCTCGGTGACAAAAAACCGTCTGAACTGTACTTCGAAATGAAGCGTGTGGCCGGCAACACATTGGGTGACGCGGCGCTCAAAAGCCTCTGGACCAAACGTTTGCCAGAACTCGCGCAGCCAGTCATAGCAGCCTCGTCAGGTACCCCACACGAATTCACGAAAATTGCTGACTCGGTAATCGACGCCATAGCCCCCCATCAAGTCAATCGCGTACAAGCACATCATACTAGCGAAATCAAAGAACTTCGTGCGGCTATTGTGGAGTTAAGCAAAAAATTTGAAAATTTGTCCACACGCCCACGTTCGCGCTCACGCACTCGCGCCCCAGCAAATCAACGCCAGCGCTCGAAAAGTCGCCCTACATATAACATAAATGCCACGGGATACGAGTGCTGGTACCACAAAAAATACGGCCGCATGGCCCAGAACTGTCGTAGCCCTTGTAGACATAGACAGCTTCGAGCAAACAAGCTAGTAACAAACTCGCCGCCAGATTCTAATTGACTTGACAGGCCGGTGGAGGACGCTGGCGAGGATCCCCCCACCAAGTGCCAAATATTTCGCCTGCAGGTAAAGGATAAATATACTAATACAAATTTTTTAATAGATAGTGGGGCCGATGTTTCCGTCTTGCCTTTGACTTTAAAGTCGTTTGATGTCCGGCCTACCGCCGTCGTATTATACGCCGCCAACGGTTCTGCCATAAAAGTAATAGGAGAGAAGCGTATAAAACTAGACCTTGGCTTACGCCGTGATTTTCACTGGTCTTTCGTAATCGCGGACGTGACGTCGCCAATCATCGGCTCCGACTTTATCAAATACTACGACTTGCTTATTGATCTGCGTCGTAATCGCCTAATCGACAACATCACTGGACTCGTCTCACAACTTACGCCATCATCTCGTTTCAAAGCAGCTGTAATAAAAACCTACGATACGAATAATTCATTTGCCGACATTCTAGAGCAATTCGCTGATGTTACCAAGCTCTCGCCCTATAGTTCGGCAACAAAATCATTAATCTCACACAGAATTGAAACGACAGGTCAACCCGTTTTTTGCCGTCCGCGACGTCTGTCGCCGGAAAAGCTGTTGGCCGCTAAAACAGAATTTGATTTTTTAATGAAAACAGGTATTTGTCAACCATCAAATAGCAATTGGTCGAGCCCGTTGCATTTGGTAAAAAAACCTGACGGTACCTGGAGGCCATGCGGCGATTATCGCGCCTTGAATGCCCAAACGTTGCCGGATCGTTACCCGTTGCCGTACTTAACCGACTTTACTACAAATTTACGAGGTAAGAAATTTTTTTCGAAAATCGACCTTCAAAAAGCTTTCCACCAGGTACCGATTCATCCAGATGACGTCCCGAAAACGGCCATCAGTACACCTTTTGGCCTATATGAATTCAAATACATGACGTTTGGGCTATGCAACGCAGCCCAAACGTTTCAAAGGCTCATCAACGAGGTTCTGCGAGGTCTGGATTTCGTTTTCCCTTACATTGACGACATTTGCGTCGCTTCGTCATCCATCGAGCAGCATCGCCAAGATCTTATCGCCGTTTTTCGTCGTCTTCGTGAAAATCACCTTACAATCAACGTCGACAAATGCGAATTTGGTAAAACCGAAATAAAATTTCTCGGACATCTAGTCAACGCTGATGGTATTCGCCCTCTACCTGAAAAGGTAGCAGCTATACATGATTTTCCGAAGCCGAAAGTGGCTCAAGAGCTCAAAGGTTTATCGCTATGGTAAATTTTTATAGGAAATTCTTGCCACATGCTATATCGTACCAAATGCAACTACAACAACTAATTATCGGCAATAAGAAAAACGACCGCACTCCGCTACAGTGGAATTCAACCGCCGAAGCTGCTTTCGACCGCTGTAAAAACGAGCTGGCTAACGCAGCCCTTCTAGCGCATCCCGCCGCCGACGCTGAGCTGGCGATTTACGTTGATGCTTCTGATACTGCAGTGGGTGCAGCCTTACACCAAAATATCGATGGCAATCTTCAACCTCTGGCATTTTATTCTAAAAAACTTACAAATGCACAACAAAAATATTCAACGTATGATCGGGAGTTGGCGGCAATGTATCAAGCCGTGTGTCATTTCCGTTATATGATAGAAGGGCGGCGGTGTTACATTGTCACTGATCACCGACCACTGATCTTTGCGTTTAAACAAAAACTGGAAAAGGCTTCGCCTCGTAGGATTCGTCAACTCGATTTCATCAGCCAATTCACCACCGACATCCGCCATACGCCTGGTTTAGCAAATGTTACAGCTGATGCGCTATCCCGAATCGACTCCATCAGTCAAATCGTAGACTATTCCCGTATCGCAGCTGCTCAACAATCTTATGAAGAGCTTCAAAATATGATTAAAAATACAGGTACGCAAACAAATTCTTTAAAACTAAAATATTTTCAAATCCCAGGTTGCAACGACCAACTAATCTGTGATGCAGCGACGTCCCGTATTCGCCCTTACATCCCCAGGGAGTTCCGTCAACAAATTTTATCAAAAATACACGATTTGTCACATCCAGGGGTCCGGGCTACCACCAAGCTGCTCACTAAAAGATTTTGTTGGCCTGGGATTAGGAAGGATGCTGCTGTGTTTGTGAGAAATTGTCTACAATGCCAACGCTCAAAAGTTCAACAACATACTCGCTCAGCCCCCGCCAAATATGAGCCAACAGAGGCACGTTTTTCCCATATTAACATCGATATAGTGGGCCCGTTTCCATTATGTGAAGGGCAACGCTATTGTCTCACAATTATTGACAGATTTACACGCTGGCCTGAAGCAGTTCCGATTCCGGACATGTCAGCTGACACAGTCGTAAAAGCTCTTCTTGCTCAGTGGATTTCGAGGTTTGGTGTTCCTGCTCGAATAACTTCAGACCGTGGCCGCCAATTTGAGTCTTCGGTTTTCGCCGAATTGATGAATACAATCGGTGCGACGCATCTTCGAACGACACCATATCATCCGCAGTCCAATGGCATCATTGAAAGGTGGCACCGCACGTTTAAGGCAGCCATTCTATGCCATAATCCAGCACGCTGGGTGCACCATTTGCCAACGATTTTGCTTGGACTACGAGTTGCGTTTAAGCCGGATTTAAAAGCATCCCCGGCTGAACTGGTATACGGATCAACGTTAAGAATTCCGGGAGAATTTTTTCATCAAATCAAGATCCCCGATGCAACCAACGATTTCATCACCGATTTTCGAACAGTAATGCAAAAACTTCAGCCGACCGACACTGCTCATCATTCGACGCCTCGAACATTCGTTTCCAAGAACCTTCAAAACTCATCGCATGTTTTCGTCCGTAACGACACGATTCGGCCGTCACTTACCCATCCGTATGATGGTCCATACCCAATTTTAAAACGATTCGACAAATTTTTTACAATTTTAATTCGAGGCCGACCAAGCAACATCAGCGTCGACAGGTTGAAACCAGCTTTCACTAAAACCAATGACCTCAATAATGGTTCATCAGTTCCTGAAGCACACATGGCTGCAGATAGAAGCACCACGCAACAGCAAATGTTACCTGATAGTACAACTCAAAAAGCTCCTAGCAACACTGATCTCAAATCCAGCCCAGATTTAAATTTTTCACCTGAAACAACACAGCCTAAAACAACTTCAAGTGGTAGACGGGTTACAGTTCCTCTAAGGTTCAGGTGAGCCCCCTCCGGCGGGGGGATTATTGTGGCATCACAATTGTTATGGCAGCACAATTGTTGTGGCATCACAATTGTTATGGCAGCACAATTGTTGTGGCGTCACTATTGTCGCAGCATCATCGTTTTATTACCATCCACTCTTTCATTTCTTTTTGGGCTTTGAAACGCAACGGAGGTGTCTAACGATTCATGTGATATAACCAAACAAAATTAAAATTAAAATTATAAAATTAAAAAGTTTAAATAAAATTAAATAAATTGGTAAAATAAAAAAACATTTTACCAAATATATTTTTATGTTTTTGCATATTGGAAAAACAATAATTTGAGCTATAGGCGAAAGAGGAGAACTGACTTTGAAAAGCTGACTTTGAACGATACAGTAGCAAAACAAAAACTATTGGCGTTAAGGTAGCGCCAGTAAATGCCCTGAATAATTTTAATGAATAACAAAGTCGTCAATTATGCTGTTAAATTTTAAATAAATTTACTGAATCGCACTACTGAGGTCCTTGGTAGTTGAATTTTCCAAAGAAAGTCATTGCGCAGATCAAAAACGATTGATATAAATCGACGAGTTCAGGTTTTTAATTCTACATTTTGGGAAATAATAGAATGAATCGCTCAAAGTTTGGCAAAAACCTAATACGGAATTGGAGTAGTTACCGCGTTGATTACAAAATTTTTTTGGCTGGTTAAGACATAGCACACTAGCCAGTGAACAGTACGGGCAGCAATTGATATTCCTACCCTAATGTACATCACGGCGCCCTACTTCGTCGATAATATTAGCATAAGCATTGACGAAGTAATACAATCAATAAAATGGCTACACATACAGCTTAAGAAAATTAATGCGTACGCCTAATATCAGAGGTGCTGCAATTCTGCTATACAAATTAATAACAAAAAACACACAATAGCAAAGTTTTAGTAACAATTAAGCTCTTTCTCAATCTCTTTCTCTCTGTTCTCATTTCACAACCTGTTGTCTCGACACTTTCCCTTTCCCAAAGCTGTAACACTTTAAGTAGTGGGCATTAATTTGCCTGAGTATTACTTCTCTTTAAAAAAAAGTGTGAAACATGGAGGAGAGTCACCCCTAATCTGATGCTCTGTGCTAGTGTTGCCAGGAGTAGCAGAAAGTCCGTTCATGTAGTCTATTTTGACATAATACATGGAATTTCGCCTTAGAAACTGCACATGTGTGCATCTTTGCATTGTCCTAGTGACAATCGAATCAACTCAACAAGTTGGCATTATATTCGCCGTTAACTGCTTTAGTCTTTTGAAGGTAGTTAATGTGGATTATACCGCGTGCATCTCTAAAACCAGTAGCCACGACTTTATTGGTCTCTAGTGTTTTGTGGTGGATCCACGTTTCATCCATAGTTACGAAAAGGTGCAGGAACTCGTCTATAGTGCTGTTAAAGAACGCCAAACATTTCTGCGAATTTGTCGCACGATTGCGTTTGTGGTCGATTGTGCGCAAATGCGGCACCATTTCTTTCTTTCTATTGAAATTGATGGTGTGGAACTTCCAAAATATTTGTGGAACTTTGCCTTGGTTTTTGTGATGGGTTTTTTCCTAAAGGAAATAATACTTAATGGGCACAAGAAATGCGCTTTTTTTTCCATTTTATGCTTAAATCAAACAGTAATCTACTATCAATGGCTGTCAAACACAAACTAAATGACGGAGCTTGTTAAAATGTTGGCAGGACTCAACTGACAGAGGCGTCGGCAGGCGAGAGGTAGTGTTGCCCTTTTAGTCAAGAGTCGGAAAGTTCAAAGTCTCGGAATTGTTAGTAGACCCTCATTAGCAAGAAATTATTTTTGATAAAGACTTGTACAGAGCTTTCGAATATGTCATGAATATGCTGAAATTCGAACTGAAAAGTAATGAAAATTCTGTTCGAATAATTTTAACACAGGCTTGTCATTGAGGTATGTTTCATTTTTTGATTCTTGTTCACCGATTTGGATATTATCTTCATTATGTTCAAAAATAGAACTTTTTATGTTTTCTTGCAGAGGAGATAATTTTATACTAAATTACGATTAGTTCTTTACCACTGGATGGAGTAGAAATTTGTTAGTATTTACGATTGCGTTTTCTTCATATGCAACATATTCTATAATTTTTCGCGTAGATTTAAGGAAAAAAAATATTTTAATATTTTGAACTCGAGTTTCACAAATTTTTGGAGTGGATAATATTTTTAATCATATTCATGTAAAGTTGATTTCCTAGGAAGTTGAAAAAATGTACTAATGAATGTTTTATAATTAATGAAAATGTCATTCCGTGTGATCGACATCCATTTTTTCACGGCTTTTTCCAAAAACGTAAAAAAGTTGAACCTGGACAATGTAAAACAAAGATCGCTTAACATGATTTTAATATTTTTTTATTTTTTCGGTACCAAATAAATGTATGTATCTCACATATATTTATTTTCGGTTTTGTCCATTAATTTAACATTTTGAATAGAACTAATTGCCTTTCTACATGTGGATAGTAGTATGCATGTATGTATGTACATTTTTTCAAATATCATCGATTATTTTTTTCAAATATGATCTATAGCTTTACACCTTTAATTGTAGAATATGTGGTCTTTTGGGTCATCTTTGACGGACGAAGTAACCTCAGCTGAATTCGCGTGCATAAACAATGATCGTTATCGTAATTTGGTGACTGGTTTACACTTGCAGTCCCTAACGCAGCGACATCATTTTCATCAGCATAAACCGGCAGCGACCCACCGTATGCACCCAAAGACTCAGCAGCAGCAAAACATATTGCGAAACAATATTTCAAGTCAACAACTTGATGCCAGGTGCGGAATATTTATTCGTATATGCAGTCAGATGTATATCCAGCAAAAAAAATCTTAAAAGAATTCTTTATACCGGGTGGTCCGTACAAATAGGATCAACTTTAATGCTCATAACACCCAGTATTGTATGCACTATTGTATCATAACAATGTGTTATATAATTATCGATGATTCAGAAGCTCTTGATATCCTTGGAATGAAAACCCAGTGTAATGGAGTGAACACATTTTTTATTTCGCTAGAGAAGCATTCAAGTGGCTCGGTTTTTTAAGGTGGTATAAAGAGTACCTCACTCCTTCTATTTATACTACTTATAACCGACTAACAATTAAATACAACTCTCATGTAGGGCCGGTGCTTAAGGTCTATTTTGAGGTTACTCGACCGTGTACAGCAGAGTTCGAAGAAGCCCATCCGTGACAGTGGTGTAGCAAATTCTATTAACTCATTGGATCATCGTCGCAGGTGGAGTGGCTTTAGTTGCTTGATCGTTAATTTAATGGATTGTGCTATCATGAGATTAGGGAACTTGTTTCCAAAACTTGCTCCTTTTTACAAACTACACGTTCGTCATTAAGAGCGCATCCATTCGTGATCGATGTGCTACCGAATTGTGTTACGCATTGCAGAGATTTCTTTATTTGGCCGAATAATTCGTATATAGAATAACCTGCCTAAGGGAAGTCTTTCCTGTGCCTTCTGTGTGTAAAGGTTCAAATCAAACACTATCCCCTCTATCCTCCCCGTCCCTTAACTTATTTTTCTAGTTCCAGCAAAATGTATTGCATGAGTAGGGATCATCCCCTGAGTGTTGGTCCACACGCCGTTTCGCGCATTACCACGATGAGAATTTTGCACAAAAATATCGGATTATTCACTTACAAGGTCCAATTAACTCAGTAATCGAATGCAAATGGCCATCCACTTCCTTACGGCTTCTCAAATTGAAGCTCCATTCGGACATCGAATTTGGCCGAAAAATTATCTTTTCTGAATAAGCTTTCATTTTATTTCGGTCGCTATTATTGAGAGGCTAATGCATCCACACAGAGTAATAGTTTGGTGCAAAGCCATAATTGTGTAATTTTTATGGATTAAGATGGAAGATTTGAGCTTGGATGATCTGTTAAATACTAAATTCGTTAATTGTGTTATCAGACTTCAATTGGCCGCCTCGGAGCTGCTAACTGACCCCATTAGACTTTTTCTCGTTGGGTGTCGTTAAAGGGACCGATGCTATACGAATAAACCAGAAACGGTCCACCACCCTTAGGGCTAATATCATCCTAGCCATTCGCGAAATAACACCCATAAATAATGGGAATATTTGTTATTGCTAATAAAACCAAAATGCACTTAAACTAATTAAATTCATTTTATTTTATTAAATTTTTTAAAAGACAGTAGTGTTTGGACCACTCAGTATATTTTTAAAATTGGTTGCGGTTTGATAATTCTTCCCTAATCTGAATAAGCTGGATCCGCGTCTGACTGCGTAGTGTTTATTTATGCTTAAACTTGAATATATTTTTTGAATATGAAAGAAAAAATTTTTTCACAAAAATAGCTTTTTGTATCTTTCAAAAAATTAAATCGTGATAGTTCATAATCACAAGCAATCAGCCAGAATTTGTTACTTATTTAGACAGGAATGTCTTCTGACACTCTCGCATAACATTAGCGTTTGTGATTAGAACTCGCAAGAAAGGTGTTATCACTGAGTTTACATTTGTCAACTTTTGCTGATTCAATTCTTAGTTGGTTGCAAGGGGCAAGGCAAGAGAAAGAGAAAGTAATCACACATATACACATAAAGCAATAAAATAATATTGCAGGCTGTCAGATGTAAAAGAAAATTTTCATCAACAAAGTGTAGATGTAAATGCAACTTCAAAGACAGGTTAGGTTAGGTTCAACATGTACCTTTGACTCACTTGGATCCATAATTTGGTACGTTTGTGATACCCGAAATATATAGAGAATGGAAAGTTGGAAACAGAAGAGTAAATAAGAGAGAAAGAAGATCTAGAGTCTACGGGAGGCAGCATGAAGCTCAATATTTGAAAAGTAACATTAGCTGAAACTGAATTAATTCAAATTAATTTTATACAATGAAAATCATAATCGTTTAAACTAAAATTTGTTAAATCGAACTTTAACAGTCGATAGCGGTCGTATTGTTGAAGATTTATATGTCAAATTGGCTCTCAGTTACTTAGTTTGTTTTGCTAAATCACCATGAGCGGCTAAAGCGTTCTACAGCACAGGTACTTAGATGATAGAATTGTTTTATAAAAATGGGTGTTCTGTTCGGGCAACGTTTCGCCCGCTTCGCTCATTTTACGGTCACCATAATCGCCTTACCGAGAGGGCTATTCGCAGTGTGGTGGATAAATATGAGTCCGTGAGAGTGTCTGGTAGAAGAATACGAGGCAGTCGATTTCGTGTCGCTCAGAAGAACTCGGCCTTACATAAATATATATATATATATATATATATATATATATATATATATATATATATATATATATATATATATATATATATATATATGTATATATACATATATATATATATATATATATATATATATATATATGTATATATACATATATATATATATATATATATATATATATATATATATATATATATATATATATATATATACTTACATACATATATATTTATTTATATACTTATATGACTTAAGCCTACACTTGTATAAAATTCTATTGAAGGTGATTGACTATAGACAATGTCGTGTGTTGACTGAATGGTCCCTGCAGCAATTGGAATCCGATTTTGATTTTTATCTTTAGAGTTGAGACCCTTTTCTGCATGAATGAGATGATGAATTTGTTAAGATATTAATCCACATGAGATCCAAGAGCATCCAATTCAACCCGAATTTCTTTGATAACAATGTTTGCCAGGCCATCACCATAAACGGCGAACGCTATGGTTTGAATTTGCAGGTATGGACATGTGGTTTCGGCAGTATGGCGCTACTTGCCATATTGGGCATGCTGCGCGAGCGATTTGAGGAATTTGTCATGTGAGGGTGAACTTGAACTGGACCCCGTTAGACTTTTTCTTGTGGGGTTTTCTTAAGTCGCGGGTATGTGCGAATAAGTCCACAAACCGCAGTGGCCTCCAAAGCGAATGTAACCCTATGCCATCGGTCAAATTAATCCATCGATATATTTATCAGAGTCGTGGACATTTGCACGATATTATATTCCATAGTCGACTGATGCATCCAATTCCTCAGGTGAAAAATATGTTTCCAGCGATCTTATACTGCAGATCCTGCGAGTATTTTATCCAATCTGTTGCCCTGGGGTTTCTGTAGAGCGATTTACTCTTTACCAATCCCCTAACTTCAAAAAGGATGTGGAATCCTCTACAGAGACCTTCCAATCACTGATCATATTTGTTAATTATGAGGGTCAAATCGAGTACCTATTCTTTAATGGCGTTGTAAAACGTTGGGCTATTCCCCCTATTTGCAATCCCCATGTTAGTAGGTTAGGTTAGGTTAGGTTGATTGGAGGGGTATGACAGCCCATGTCATTACGACATACACCTAAGCCAGTGAAGGCTTGTTGTGCGCTCCCTTGAGTTAACCTTGAGTTAACCATAAGATATTGAACCAAAGGTCTAGAGAAACTCCGTGTCACTCACAAAGTTCCTTAATTTCCTCCAGCATATTCCCCGTAATCGGCTTATGTCCGGTAAGATGTCACTCCCAAGATATCGGGACCTTATTTGTGAGAAGGCGGGGCATTGGCACAAATAGTGTTCCAATGTTTCGCTCTCCTCCCCACATGCTCTACATTCATCTCCTCCCGCTATTCCCAAGCGTTTAAGATGTGCCAGTAGTTGAGAGTGCCCTGTGACCACTCCCATTATTCTACTTAGTTCGAGCTTGCTGAGTCTTAGCAGCTCCCTCGTTCTTCTCTCGTCTGGATCTCCCCATGTTAGTAAGTAGTAGGTATTCTAGGAGTGACTCACCTCTTTTATTCGTGTCATTGCTTCCCCATACTATATTGTTGGCATTTGCATCACAGCCAATGATTTTGGTCTTTCTATGGCATCTACAGTATTCCACTAGTCCTTTAATTTTCAAAGGAGGTGCTTCGTCTGTGTCCGCCGGGAAGTAGGCTGAGGCAATAACAACCTCTATCCTGCTTCCATTGCAGTCCAAATCGACTAGCACCACTGCACTGTCACCATCGGTAAACTAAATTATTATGTTAATATGTCAAAATGTTTTTTTGTTTTAACAATAAATGAAGTTCAAAACTATTGCGGTTCTCCACCTTTGTGGCAGTTTGGTCGTCTTTGGTGATTTCGCATTGCCGTTCTCAACTAAACTGCCAGCTGGCTATTCAGTTGTGTATCTGTTTTTTCATGGTATTGCCGTTCTCAACTTTGTAAAAGTTTGGTCGTAAAAAACGTTGAATACACACAACTGCTTAATTGTAGTTGTGTCATTATCAGTTAGAGTGAAATTTTTTTAAAAGCGGTGAAAATTGAAATCAAAATGGAGAGATCGTAAGTATCAATTTTTGTAATAAATTTTTCGCAATTTTTAAACACCTTTATTAGTTTGAAAATAACAACCAAAGCCCAATTTGAGCGGCTTGTCCAGATTATGGACAGGAATCCGGAAATTACTCGCGGAAAACCAAAGTTTGGTGCAACGAAAAATACGTGCAAGGAGTTATGGGAAGAGTTTGCTGTAGAATTATATAGTTTGCGACCACCGACAAGAACATCTCAAGAATGGCAACGTGTAAGTGTGTCAATAAAATAACAATGAACAATTATAATATTCTTAATATAATTATAATCCTGTACAGGTGGTGATCCACAATAAAGCAAGCATTAAGAAAAAACTGACAAACAATAAAAGAAACACTCAAGCAACAGGGGGAGGCCAATCACAAGAAATCCCATTAAATAGCCTTGAGGATACTGTTTCACAACTCTTGTCTTTGCAAGAGCAAGTGGCACCATCTGGTCAAGTTTTTGGCGTTGAGAACACTGCAGCATAAACTGGCAATTCTACTGAGTCAGTTGAACAAACAATACAACCAGCAGATCTACCAACAGCTGCCCCAATCAGAAGAAGAAGTAATCAGGTAAAAGAAAGCGAGCTTCTTGAGTTATTAAGGAAACAGGCAGTAACTCAGAATGAAAATCTGCAAACATTAAAAAAATTATTAAAAAAACAGCTACAAAAACTACGAGATCAACAAAAAGATGCTTCAAATTAAAAAAAAAATTGCATTGTTGGAACGACAAGCAAATGAGGCTACAGATCTCCACAATCTTAAGGTGGAGTGCGAAAAATTAAAAATAGAAAAACTTAAGAGTAAATGGAAAAATTAATAATTTATAAGTATGTATATACTTATGTAGATAAATTTCATTTTATTTTTTTATATATTACTTTTATAAGAATTACAAGTTTTTAAGTATATGTACAGAATTCTTTTTTTTAACCTTTTAAGACTGATTTAACAAATTGTTTCACAATAAATGAAATATTTTATAACGTTTAAAATGATTGCATAATATTATTTCTAATACTGATTCCAACTTCAGTGCCTTACATATTTGTGTTATGGGATTGCACAGTAGCATCTTCACTTTCCGTTATTATTTCTTGTTCTGGAATTTCATCCTGAAAATGAAGGCTAATATTGTTCAAAGCACAGTAAACGTTTACAATTTGTGTTGATTTTTCAGGTGAATCATGTAAACCGCTAGAGGAAAGGAGACATCGAAATCTGCTTTTTAAAACTCCAATCGTGCGCTCCACGATATTGCGAGCCTTGGCGTTCACGGTATTATATCGCGCTTGCGGAGTACCGGCATCTGTAATACGAAATGGTATCATTAAGTAGGAACGGAGGGGATATCCTGCATCACCTTAAATAATAAATCAAATAAAATTTTCTTTCTAAAAAAATCAATATAACTTGCTTAGGTTAGGTTAGGTTAGGTTGATTGGAGGGGTATGACAGCCCATGTCATTACGACATACACCTAAGCCAGTGAAGGCTTGTTGTGCGCTCCCTTGAGTTAACCTTGAGTTAACCATAAGATATTGAACCAAAGGTCTAGAGAAACTCCGTGTCACTCACAAAGTTCCTTAATTTCCTCCAGCATATTCCCCGTAATCGGCTTATGTCCGGTAAGATGTCACTCCCAAGATATCGGGACCTTATTTGTGAGAAGGCGGGGCATTGGCACAAATAGTGTTCCAATGTTTCGCTCTCCTCCCCACATGCTCTACATTCATCTCCTCCCGCTATTCCCAAGCGTTTAAGATGTGCCAGTAGTTGAGAGTGCCCTGTGACTACTCCCATTATTCTACTTAGTTCGAGCTTGCTGAGTCTTAGCAGCTCCCTCGTTCTTCTCTCGTCTGGATCTCCCCATAGAATTTTTGTATTGATTCCCATGGTTCTGTTACTCCAGAGAGTTGAATGGGCCCTTTGTGCCCAAGTCTTTAGCTCTGATTTAACTGCATCGAAAGGTTTCGCGCATACCAAGCTTATATTACCTAACTCTATTGCCCTAGAAGCAAGTGAGTTTGCCCTCTCATTTCCAGTTATCCCCGCGTGCCCCGGCACCCATATGATGCGCAGTTCACCATGTGTCGAGTAACTGTTAATGGCGTTTTTGCAATCCCAAACTGTACGTGATTTAGTGCGTTCCTCTGAGATTGCTCTGATGGCCATCTGACTATCTGTGAATATATTCACAAGTCCTGACCTCCTCATTACATTGAGTTCCCTGATACACTCCGTTATCGCCCGAACTTCCGCCTGCAAAACTGTGCAATAGTCCGGCAGGCGGAAAAACAGTTCCGTGGTGTTTTCTATATAAACACCAAGTCCCGTTTTCCCTCTCGACCTTGATCCATCCGTGTAGCAATGAAGCCCCATGGGGATCTGGTTCCAAGGGTCGGTCAACCAGGAATGGATGTCGGGAATCAATGTTCCGCAGTTGGCCTCTAGTCTAGTCTCCGGTATGCGGTCATTTGCGACACTTTCCGGTATGGACTCTCCTATGGCCGTAAAGATTCGTTGATGATACGCTTCGTGTTCCTGATCGATCCACTCACCCATCACCTTTAGTCGTTTTGCTGCTAGAGCCGCTTCGTATTTTATACGAATATCGATTGGCTGGATAGATAATATTGTTTCCATCGCACCTGTTGATGTCGTTCGGAAGGCCCCACTTATACCAAGACAGCAGGTTCTCTGAACTTTCTGTATTGTTTTGATGTTGCATTTATATTCCATCGATGTCCACCACACTATAGAGGCATAGGTCATAATCGGCCTGATAACGCTACTATAAAGCCAGTGTGTCATCTCTGGATTCAGCCCCCATCTCGTGCCTATGGCCCGTTTACAGATTGACCAACATATATGAGCCTTTTTGACTCTTTCGTTTATGTGGTCTTTCCATTTTAATTTCCGATCGAGAATGACTCCTAGATATTTCACCCTGTCGGAAATATTTATTGTCCTTTCAAGAAAGCGCGGCTCATCATATGGAGCTATCTTCGTCTTTCTTGTAAATAGGCCAATTTCAGTTTTTTCTGGGTTAACGTTCAACCCTCTTGGTTGAGCCCAGTTGTGTGCCAGGGTTAATGCCTCCTCGGCCTTCCTGCACAAATGATTTGGATCCCTTCCCTTCAGAAGTATCATGACGTCATCTGCGTAGCAGACTGTCTCGAATCCCTCATCGGTCAGAGTCCTAATAAGGGTATGTATTGTTGTGGTCCAGAGAAGGGGTGATAAAATCCCCCCTTGTGGAGTTCCACATTGTACCCTTTTTCTTATACTTACATTGTGCGCCTCACAATTAATCCATCTGTTCCTTAGCATATTGCCAATCCAGTCGCGTATCGCCCGGTTGACATTAAATTGGTCCAGAGAATGGATAAGTGTGTCGGTACGCACGTTGTTGAAAGCCCCCTCAATGTCAATGCAAACCGCAAGTGTGTACATCTTCTCACTAAGTGACCTTTCTATAAAGTACACCACATTATGCAATGCAGTGTCCACTGATCTACCTTTGACATATGCGTGTTGCCTGAACCTCAGCATATGGCCTGCGATCCTGCCCTTAACCATGTCGTCAATTATCCTCTCCATGGTTTTCAGCAAGAAGGAAGTTAGGCTTATTGGCCTATAAGCCTTTGGTGAAGAATAATTTGGCTTGCCAGGTTTGGGGATAAACACTACCCTCGCTTCCTGCCAGCCTACTGGAATATATGCGTGTGTTAGGCATGCATTATAAATTCCTGCAAGATGTGACGAAACTAAATTCATCCCTTTCTGCAGGAGCGCCGGAAAGATACCATCCGGACCCGCAGCCTTAAATGGAGAAAAGCTTTTTATCGCTTCCATAACCATCCTATCGCTGATAATAGGCACCTCAAGTTCACCACTTCTCCCATCGTCCAGCCTAGCCGAAAGTTCGGCCGGGCTGCATGGAAAATGTGTATCCATGAGGAGTTTAATGGTTTCCTCCACATTTTCAATTGCCCTGCCCGATTCATCCACTAATGATTCAGCCTGGATGTGGGCTTTTGACAAAAATTTTTTAATTTTAGAAACATCGCTTACACTGTCCACCTGTTCGCAGAAAAGCCTCCAGGATGTACGTTTAGCAGTTCTTATTCTCTTGTTGTAATTTCGGAGTTTATCACGATAATCCTCCCAATATACTGGTAATCTTTTACGTTTCGCTCTATTATAGAGTCGGCGGACTTCCCTCCCCATTGCCCGAATCTCCCCTGTCATCCAGGGTTTTTCGTATGGGGATTTTCTTTCCCGAAGTGGGCAACTCTCTTCAAACGACTCAACTAAAGCGTCCGTAATGATTTTGACTTTACCGTCTATGTCCTCTCTTTCTAGGCGATTGAAAGAAACCTGCCCTAAATGAGAATCAAGTGACCTTTCGAATTTTGCCCAATCAGTTTTAGCCCTGTTTCGAAAGGTTATAGGTTCTGGCGGTTGCCTTGCAATTTTAAACATAATATAACGATGATCTGAGAATGAGTGCTCGTTCAGAACCCTCCATTCAGCAATTTCATCGATTACGTTTTCAGAACATATGGTTACATCCAATACCTCCGCTCTAATTCTATTAATAAAGGTAGGCGTATTACCAGTATTAACAGTTAATAGATCGTTAGTATTTAGAAATTCTAAAAGAGCCTGTCCCCTTTTATTAATGTTAGTACTACCCCATGCAATATGATGCGAATTAGTATCGCATCCGATTAGTACTTTCCTACCTTTTATTCTGCAATCTTCTACCAAGTGTTGTAATTCCGACGTTGGTGGTAGTGTCGGTGCATCATACGGCAAGTATACTGATGCTAGGCATATGTTTCCATTTCCCTGCTTCAGTACTGTTGCGTCTGCTGTTGACAACTCTGTGGATAAAAGAAAGCATAAATTTTTGTGACTAAGAATACAGGTCCTCGGACGATTCCCTGTTTTAGCATAAAATAATTGGTAGTTTACATGGCTTAATCCATTAACCCTGTTTTTTGTCGTCCAGGGTTCTTGTATTAATGCCACATGAATCTTACCTTTGTTAATTTTCTCCATCAAAGCGTGAGTTGCCGTCTCGCTCCGGTGGAGGTTAATTTGGATGACCTCCCACATCATCCTTCTAATAGGCGGTCCTCTTGGGAGTTGGTGATATTTTGCTCCAACTCCTCCTTGGCCGTCTGGACCTCCGAGACACCCGCCTGATTTTGGCTAGCTGCAGCCTGTACTGTGCTTGTCCTGTCGTTGCTGGGGGTGGTTTTCCCCTGGCTGCCGATACAGGACTTGCCTATTTTGACATATACAGCTTTCGACACAAAGAACACCTTCCCTTCAGATTTGGAAAGGCTGGAAATAGATCCTTGGTCGATGCCCACCACAAAAAGAGTTCCATTTTGGTCCTCCTCTCTGTGGAACACCTCCCATTTCTCTACCGCCAGTTCTTTGTTTTGTTTACCAATAACCTCCAAAACACGGTCGGATGTGAATTTGCATCCCCATCCTTTGACGTAGAAGGTTGCCTTGGTAAGAGTTGGTATATTTCTCCCTTCCACCAGTTCCAGCTTACAGCCTTCCCATGGCGGAGGGATTCCTTCTACCAGCTTCTTTAGGGTAGCTGCGCAGGTCTGCGATGCTAATCTTAGCAACAGCACGCCCCTTTGAAACTCGCAGCTATTTATTTTTATTGGAGATCCGTTATCGGTTGCCATAACGTATTCCAATATCGCGTTAATATCCATGTATTTTGTTGAACATTTGTTTGCAAATGAATATTTAAATCACTTAAAATAAAAATTAGTGAGTCGTGATAAGCCCCGGGGTGTCTTGCGTTGACATATGTTCATTTTGTAATCACACAGCTGGAAACGATAAGTATAAATAAAAAATATGTTTTCCCTTAGTAAGCTTATAATCATAACAGTTAAGTTATGTTAGCCTCTTCGATTTAGGTAAAGATGTTGCACATCTTTCCTTAGAGCAACGATTCGCACGTGTGTTCCATCGATGCACCCCAACACAACAGGGAATCCACTTCTTGAAAAAAACCAAACTTTTGATCCTTTTTTTCTTCTTGGGTCATATGTAATGTTATCCATTTGTTGTATATATTAATGTTCCAAATAAAACAAACGCCGTCTTCAGTGTCTGACTAAGAACAAGACCCATTTTCTTTATTCAAATGATACTATACTTAACTTAAACAATGCTTCTTCTTACTCCAATTACTCTAATTTCTAAATATCTCTTAATTATCTTATTATTAAAAATAACAATAAAACTTATCCTACTTTCTTTAATTATAAATATTACCGTAATTACTCTTGTTGCTAAGTCAATAAGATACATATAGGTAGCCTTAAAGAGACTTACATCACTATATTCGGTGCTCTATAATGTCAATCACTTCTTTTAAAACTAGAGACATTGTAGATTGAGCTATTCCAATATTGAAGTCGTTTCCACAGCATTTTTGGTAGCTCCCGTCAGCAAAAAATCTAAGAGCAGCACATAACTTTAATATAGGAGGAATAGCCACCACGCGACAGGTGTTTGTGAGCTTTGACAAATAACAAAAAGCTTCCTTGTTTAGTCGGAAATAACTTATAAATCTATAAATATAAAATTATTATTTAGTTTTGTTACTTATAAAAAGTTCTTACCTGGCACTGGGTAGTTCAAGAAGGTTGGAATCATCACGAATTGTTCTTCTTATACGTAGCACATCTATACAAGAGTTTTCATTTTCATCGTCATAAAATAAATCGACACTAATATCCATTCTATGTTAATACTTTTTATTCCCACAACAGTTAAAAAAAACACTTTTAGTTAAATTTTCTTCAAATTTCACTTGTTAAACGTAATATTTAAAGTTGGCAGTTCGATATTTTAGGTTGGCAACTTTATGACAAACTCAACTAAAAACAGTTGTGTATCGCAATAACTAAAATGAGTTTGGTTGTGCATAAGTTGGGTTTACTCTCACATGACCAAGCTGAGCTGAGTGGAAAACCGCAATAGGGGCATTAATGTTGTTTCTGCATTCTGGTTACCCACTGCGTTTCGGCAGCCACTTGGAATTTCTACGAAAAACTGTGCTATCTTCTAAGCGTTTACAATAACATCGTGGCAACAAGTGTACACTTTCTATAGTAGCTTTTATCCACTCGTTTAAACCCTGATTGTACCATATATTCTCCCCTTCTTTAAATGGCAATTTCTCTTTGGCGTTTTGATCGTAGTACATTTTTGCATAAGCGTTCTCAAATCTGATGTTCTTACAAATGTTGGGAACACACTGTGTCTGAAATTGACTTATTTTTACTGGAATAAGCGTGCGAGTTTTTCGACTCATTAATAACTCTACTGGTGAAGCATCAACCTCCAACAAAGCAAACCAAATTCCTTGATTGCTTCCTAAAGACTTTTTAATAAGCTTTTTGGATATACCCACTGCTTTTTCTGAAAAACCATTAGCTTGCGAATATCCAGGGCTTGTTGTTATTAAATTTATATTATAATTGTTACAAAACGTCCAGAACTGTAGTGAATTGAATGGCATATTGTCAGAGGCTATATATTGAAATGCCATGAGTAGCGAAACACACTTTAAATTTATTGATACATTCGCTGGCATTTTTGGTTGTTATTGGAATGATACCAAAAAAGATAACGAGAATAATAATCAGACAATACCAAATAAGATCTTTTAGCATATTCAGAAATACTTAAACCAACTTTGCTAAAAGGTAGTGTTGGCACTGTGTGTGAAAACATTGGTTCTTTTATATTGGCAGCACGATTCTTTTGGCAAACATCGCAGATGGTTATGATTTTTTCTATAGCTTCCTCTATTTTAGGCCAATAAATATATTGTTACGTTTTTACCTTTTTAAAAACGTTTTCCTTGCAATAAAATTAAACGCTCAATACTTCAATTTTCAGTACTTAACAGCTACTACTTCATTTAATTTATTACCACTGTACTATGCTCAAAAGCAATAGTAACCACTTAATACACTTTACAGGATCACGGTAAAGTCTAACAACTCACTCACTAATTACAGACTCAACAATGTCTGTCTGCACATGAGCACAAGACAGGCATATACACACATACACACACGCTCCAATCAGCCACACAAATGCCGACGGACAACAACAACAATAATCATGAGCGTATTCGCTGTTTCAATCACTTAGCAGCCGCACGTATTTAACATGTGTGTTATGCATGTATGCATGTATGTATAGTTGTCAAGTGCTCATTTACAATGAATAATAAAATCAAATAACAATTACAACAATTCAGCATCTTCTAGAGTAATTTTGATGAATAATACAAGCAAATAAGAATAACAATAATTCAGTATGTTCTCGAACAACTATAATAGGACTGTTCACGACCAAATTCGTAACAATATTAAGGAACGAGCTCTTTTCTTTGTTTTCTCAATTCCCAAGTACGAATAGTGCAGTTGTGGCAAAACATTAGTGCGTAGGTTGTGCGGTACTATAACACGATCATTGAAGAAAATAACATCGTTTTCAATCGATAAATCATTTCTGAGTTTCCAATAAATTTTTAGGCCTTCGGGAATTTTGCACATATTTTTTGGCCACCCTTTTAGTAAGAAATACTTTAACTGTTTCAACGTTTCGTCTGTTTGAATTTCATTTCTAAATGATTGTAAGCGGTCTTCTGATATGTTTATAGAATGCGCAAACTCCTGTAAGTCTTCAATTTCAGGAGTTTTATCGTAATATCGGGACAGGAAAGCAGCAATATAAAGAAGCCTGCCGGGAACATGAATCAAATTGATATCGTATTTGATCAGACTTTATTTCAATCGTTGTAATCGTCCTGAGGGAATTTTGCAGAAACTTATCTTCATGATTTCCACTAATCGTTTGTGGTCACTTTTAACTAAAATACGCCTTCCATAAATATAGTAGTGAAACTTGCGACATGCAAAAACTAGGGTAAGCAACTCTTTCTCTACTTGCACGTAGTTAATTTCGGTATCCAAAAGGCTTCTTGACGCAAATGCCACGGGCTTAGCTTTTTTGCAATAGACAGCAACCAATGCCATATTTGGAAGCATTTGTCTCAATGGTGATGTCTAATTTCTCATTAAAATTTTGCAATGTGGGTGCGTTTGCAATTAACTCCTTTATTTGCTGCAAGCATTCCTCATGAACTGTTTGCCATTCATAAACAGTTCCATTTTTTAATAGCTGCCTTAAAGGCTGTGATTTTTCTATAAGATTTGGTATGTACTTCCTAATATAGTTGATCATACCAAATAGTTTCTGCAAATATTTTTTATCTCCAGGCTGAGAAACTTTTAGTACTGCTTTAACACGTTCAGTGTCAGATTTTACACCTTCTGAAATTATTTTACGCAAATACCTGACCCCAGTTACCTTGTATTGCATCAGCAGCAATTAGTATGTCATCTATAAAAACAGTACCATTCGGAATATCAGCAAAATCTCTTTCATTATATTTTTTAAATATTTCCGGACCTATTTTTACACTATAAGGCAAACGCTTAAAACGATAGCATCCAAAAGGAGTATTAAATATACAAATTTCGCTTGCTTGCTTACTTAAGCTCTAAACACATAGACGACAGCAGACAGCAAGTAGCAATATGTCAAAAATTAAATCCATGTATTTAAATGGAAACGATTATTTTAACGGCAGCAAAGCAGCACGACTGCACAACAGCATTTGCTGCTGCTGCCAACTTAGGCTATTTTCTATTTTGACGGGCAGCATTAAACAAATATAGTGTTGCCATTATATATAGTATATAAATTGGAAAAATAAAAACAAAAACTTTTTAATATTAAACATAAAAGAACACTACAAAAATACAATAAAGAAATAAATTTTAATATTCTATTGTTTGTTGTTGGCTTAGCTAGGTATATGCCTGCATTTCATTGGCGCTAACCAAATCATCAGTACCCTTTTAGCCAAATCATGATTGAAAGCATTTAAAGCTCGTATACTTACACAAAAGACTACAAATTATCACCCAAAGGGCGATTAATTGTATAAAGGCGTAAAAAACAAAAAGACGCAAGTCAATTATAATTGTTTGTTGTGTTGTGATTGTACAAAAGCTAAGCCAACAACAAACAATAGAATATTAAAATGGTTATTTTGGAGAATATCTCGAATAATAAATTTGATAAATAAAAAAATAAATTTATGTGTTGTTATAGTTTTTTATGATATTATTAAAATTTTAATCAATAATTTTAATTTTATTCATTATAAAATATATATCCTGCATCCCTGAAATTTGTGTTGCTAAAATACACATCAGCTGGTTATTATGTTGTTGCTGTCTTCAAAATAATTATAAAGCTGACTTCAGAGCAGCATTTCAAGTTGGCAGCATTTGAAGCCGTGAAGTCTGCTGTCGTCTATGTGTTTAGTGGTTTAGGGCAATTTGCAAAAAACTTCCTTTAAGTCTAACACCGTAAAGTACTTTTTCACGGCCAGTTTTGCAGAAATTTCATCGTGAGCTAGAATTATATAATTTTCCTGTAAATCAGAATTTACATCTTGAGGATCAATACAAATTCGTAATTGACCGTTCTTCTTCTCTACTACTACCATATTTGAAGAACATTCCACCGGATCATCAACAAGCTCGATTATATCTCTTTCAGCCATTCGCTGCAATTCTTCTTTTACACATTTAGCCAATGATAAAGGAATTCTTATTGCCGGTTTAACAGTTGGTGTAGCTTCTTTACGTAATTTTATTTTTAAATTTTGTACAACACAGCCCAAACCAAATAAATCACATATTTTGGCAACAAATTTTTTTTCATTTTCAAAAATGGTTTATACACGTTTTATTAAGTTTAATTTTGAGCAGGCTGCTAAACCTAATAAAGCTTCATATGGAGTGTCGATCAGTACAAACTTCACGGTGCTAAATTTTATTTCGAAAGGTTACAACGCATTCACATGTGCCTACATATTTCAAGTCGGAACCGCCATAGCTTTGCGGTGGCACTCCACCCTTTTGAAAGTTTACATCTTTAATGTATTTTAAATACCTCAGCCGAAGAACATTCACATACGCACCAGTGTCAAGTTTAAATTTTATCAAACAATCATTTAGTCGAACCATTTCATACCATTTTTGAAGAAAAATATCTTCTTCGTGGGGTTCAGATTCTCTAATCTCTCTTACTCTGGAAGCAAAACATGCTACAATGAAATGGTTAAAATGACCACATTTGCTTCATTGTTTACCAAATGAGTGGCATTTTCTAGGTTCGTGATTGCATTTACAAAATGACATTGATGATTGTCCACATATATTATATATTATATTGTTGTTGTAATTTGAGCTTTTATTTATTTGATACCTTTTTTCATTATTTTCTTTGCGTTTGTTAAATGTTTTTGAAGTAACTGCATCAACTTGCGTACTTTTATTTGTTTGTTGTTGATTTTTTATGTCATTTACTTGATCTTCAACTAATTCGAAGTTTCTTGCTATTTTTATTGTTTTTGATAAATTCAGTGCTTCAGTCTCTAGTAACTTCTTTTGCAATTTGCTGTTGTTAGTACCAACAACTATTTTATCTCTTAGCAATCTGTCTTCATCTTTGTGCTCACATGATTTCACCAGTTCACGTAAATCCAAAGATTCCCCTTCCTCTTGTTTTCTTCTGCTAAATTTAAAGGCTTCATAGACTTCGTTCTTTCTCGACATACAGTACTCTTTTACCGCTGCGACCACTGCATCATACATATGTTTTCCTGTTTTCTTCCGACAATCCTAAAGAATTAAAAATTTCAATAATTTCAGTGCTACAAAGGTTCAGAAATATGCCAATTTTTTGTTGCTCTTTTTTATCTTCCAATTCTGTAGCAAATGCAAAAATGACATTCAGATATCGACTGTGCTTTATTAGAGATATTGATGTGATACATACATTTATATATGTACATTATATATTTAAACTTATAACTATTTACATTTTGCATATACTAAATGTTGTATATCACATGTTTTCTTTAACAAAATCATTACCACAAGCTGTTTTCGTGTAAAATGGAAACACGAAAAAATAATTCCAGTCCTCAAATCAATCACTTGTTGACTGATAAACAGTCAGATACCCGTTCAAATTACAAATGTTTAACTGCTTTAGTGGATATTGCGGAGAATACAGATCACAATCTGGATGAAAAAAATTTACTTTGTTAGTTCTTCTCGATCATTCGAAAAAAACTTATACCATTCTTTAATTTTTCTTATACTGCAGTGCAACCTGTGTTGTCGTCTATCTTGCAGATCGTACAAAATTTGTATACTTTAACAACATAGTGTCTAATCCAATACTAATCTAATCCAAAACTAATAAGAGGTGTGCCTCAAAGGTCAATTTAAGTACCACTGATTTTAAAGATTTACGATAACGATTTACCCAATAATTTATCTCATTGCAATGCATATGCAGATGATGTAGAATTATGGCTCAGCAGCCCAGATCAATCAAACACGGAGAACATAACCAAACTTAATCATAATTTACATAACATAATCGTATATATTAATCAACATCTATTAAATTCTAATAAATTCATATGTGATTCACAAGAAAACTAAACATCCATTTTCAGAGATTATATCGTAATTAACCAAAATTGAAAACATTATGGACTCATCAATATTTCACTCCATTGATAGTAAGAATGTTACTCGTATTTGCTTGGTTCCAAGTCTTACAACTGCTAGTTGTTATCTAGTTGCGCCTGTGTGATAGGATGAAAAAAGTTGATGAAAACTTGTTATTTATGCATTTATTTAAGTCAATGGATACAATAATCCTTACTGACTAGCAGCTTAAAGCGATTTTATAAAAATATTATTCGGCAGTGGAATATCGAAGTATTCACAATAGCTATTAAATTATTTAATGGATTTGTTAATTGGGTCATTAATTGCATAATCAATTCTAGGAAAATCAGTATGAATAAAGTTGTTATTGCGGATTAAGAATTAAACTATTTTGTAACGGAAAACTTAGTAGTTTCTCCGGTTTACTTTTTCTCCGGTTTCTGTTATTTGATACCCGGTTTAATAGTAACCGCCTTGAAAGTAATCGCTTGCAAGGTTTAAATCTACCGTCATTTTCAGAAAAGAAGCCGTAGAGTAAAGTAAGTTCCTTTTTTTGTAATAAATTTATATGCTTTTTTCTAAATTGTTAACGATTAAACCTCTTAGATAATAAAACCAACCATAAATTCGAAGCTCGTTGCGTTTTATTATTGCTCCAGAAAACAAATATCCGAATCACGTTGCTGCCGCAACATTTTTTATTATTTTACTGGAATCCAACTAAAATTCTGAGAATTCGATGCTCCGTCGCAGTGATCGTATAAAGAAAATGTCTGACGGAGGAAAAACAACGCTTGAAAGTTCTGCCAGCGAGAGCGGGGATGAAAAAACAGTCATCGAAGAAACCCCTTTTCAGGTTTTGAAAGATGAAATCTGTAGCCTGAAGAAGTCGCTTAGTGCCATAAAGCCGATAAGAATTTAAATCAGATGCAACGTTCAGCCTTCGAAGTACTACCAACTGCCAATAACCAACTGCCGGACGAAACCCAAATGCCACCATGGCAACAGCCGAAACCAAAAATAAGTATTGAAAATTCTTTATCTAGTAAATTTAGTCCGAATATGAACTTTCCCGATATTCGAATGCGTATATGCCACCACAATGCGTTCAGTCATACGCACCACTTCCCTCTGAACAAGTACGCAACAGTTTTTCCATTCCGAACCTAAATACGTTTATACCATCAAGTGCACAAGGTAACCATCTTGTGTCCCAGAATGTACAACCTTACGCGAATTTAACGTCCACACAAAACAACATGCCTTTTCGACCAACGGAACCACCTAATTAATCGTCAATTCCATCATCATCTTTTGATCTGTCAAGTGCCGCCACACAGCAAATGAATCTACCACCTTTTTATGATAATCTTACTTTAAGAAAATTACAAGACCTTCCGGAACGGGACAAATTTGGAGAATTTGTCCCGTTTACAAAATGCATTGAAGGGAGACGCGAAAGCTAAAGTTGAAGCCTATTTAATCCATCCGGAAAATGTGAATCAAATAATGACTACATTGGAGTTTCTCTATATTTCTTTGGCTATAGAAATCGATGGTAACAAGTTCGAAGCCGGTAACAATAAACGCGAAAGAATAAAATCATCCTTTGCAATAACAATAGGAGAAAATCCTCAGCCAAATTGTTTGCTATGTAAGCAAAAGCACCACTTACATCAGTGCACTAAGTACAGAAATCTTTCTATACCCGAGCAATGGAATTTTGCTAAAGACAACCGTCTTTGTTTTGGTTGCCTACATTCTGGTCACAGTTCATTGAAATGTAGTAAGCGCCGGCAGTACAACATAATGAAATGCTTGAAATATCACAATCGTCTGTTGCATGAGAACAAAAATATTATTAATAACAATAATGTTTACCATTGTCAAAATGATAGTGATGGAACTTAACCTACAGTTGTAAAAATAGTACTAACAGGAAATATCCATAGCAACCATTGTTGGTAATTTATTGCATAAAGAAACGCTTTTTAAATTTTTGCCAGTTCAGTTGAAGAGGCCAAATGGGTGTGTTAATGTTATGGCATTTATTGATGATGGTTCGAAAATAACATTATTAGAGGAGAATGTTGCGAATGAGCTTGGTCTGCATGGGCCAAAAAGTAGTTTATCTCTTGGGTGGATCGGAGGTAAAACCTCTAATGGAACGTCGTTTGAGGTGAATGTGGAAATAAGTAGTATAGGGATAGGCGAATGCAGCTTTTTTATGAAAAATATTAGAACGACAAAAAATTTGCGATTGCCACCGCAGAGTTTGAATTATTTCGAAGATTCACCTAAGTTGTTAATTGGCTTGCCACATACGAGTCTTGTTTGCCCGTTTAACATTATAAATCTTGATGAAAATTTTGCTGTACATCAAACGAAGTTAGGAAATATTCTCGAATGAAGAATCTTCAGAAGCCACAGTATGTGTAGTTGATTACAATGCAATCGAGGACATTCAACAACAGGTTTCAGAATATTTTAAATTAGAAAGTTTTATTATGAAAGCTGTTGAATAAATAATATCTGATGATGATAAAAAAGCTGAAGAAATTTTGAGAAAAACAACGGCAAAAAACGGCTCCCAATATGAAGCCGGACTTTTATGGAAACAGGATGTTGCAACACTAACATTCTTTCCCTTCTGGCAACACTTTTAATATACTATCATTTTTATATAGATACATACATTTTTGTTCTCTTTTTTTCTTCTCACTTGTATATCGAACACTTAAATATAAATTACATGAGCATTTCCTTGTGTTACTACAATTCAATAAATACATTATTAATAATTATTAATACAAGGATCTACGTCATTTTTCAAGGGTCTATGTTATTTTTTCATGCTATAACACAGGACGAGAACACATTCAGAAATAGTTTTTCAGTGGCACTCAAGCATCTTCAAGGAGTTGAGGTAGAAATGAAGAGGGACTATGATTTGGACAATTGGTATAAGGAAAAATTAAATAAATACCTCTCGAAGAGTAATGCTAGAAAATTGTCTGCAGAAGAAGCTGCAACTGAAACTAGTCGCACTTGGTACTTGCCGCACTTTACAGTTACTAATGTCAACAAAGGCAGTAAACGCCGTCTCGTTTTTGATGCAGCTGCAGTTGTTGAAAACGAAACCTTTAATCCTACATTGATGAAAGGTCCAAGCAAATATCAACCAAAACCACTTTTATCCATATTGTTTAAATTTCGTCAGCGACAAATCGAGATTTGTGCGGACATTCGCGAAATGTTCCATCGCGCAGAGATTTCTATTGAGAGATCGGGATAGTTCGAAACCTCCTGATATATATATAATGCAGGCTATGATTTTTGGCTTAGCAAGTTCGCCCTATTCGGCTCAGTACGTCAAGAATCTAAACGCGGAAAAGCATGAGTATACGGAACCCATAGCGTATAGAGCTATCATTGACTGCCACTATGTTGATGATTTCGTGAACAGTTTTGATACCTTTACTGAGGTAGCTACTGTAACAAAAACCGTTATGGGTGACCGTTATGGATTTGAGCTGAGAGGTTTTGTGCCCAACTCCGAAGGTCTTTTGTGATCAATTGATGAGCATGCAGCTGAAAGGGACTCGGGCCTTATACCTATGTGCGGTGGTGAAGCAATTATTGAGAAAATACTGGGATTGTGCTGGTCATCCAAAGATGACACATTTTGTTTTACATTGAAATTTTCCAGAGTGCCGGAAGTAGTTTTAAATGAACCCACAGACCAATGAAAAGTGAAGTACTCAGTCCGAACATGTCAATATTCGATCCGATTGGCTTCCTGGCGGACATGGGCGTAGCTAGGTATGAGCCTAGAGGGCCGTGGCACCCACCTAATTCTATAATAATTTTTTTTACATGCATACAATATAAAATTATTAAAAATCCACTGAAGGTACTATTCAATTGAAGGAAATATACATAGTTATTATCAAAGAGTACGAAGACATTGTTTCGCTTCTAGCGTGTGACCAGAGATTATACCACAAAAACAAAAAATATTCTAATTTGAAAGAACATGTAGTTCTGTCTGTACGTGTTGTCCCTATACGTTGTCATACTCATTGGTTTTATGTCAGTGGTGGGCACAACTAAAACTGTACTTGTATTGATGCTTATTAATATTAGTGAGATGGCAGAAGTACCCACCAAACACAAAGGCAAGCGTTTGAAATATAATGATGCATTATATTTCCTAATTTAATATTTTACGCATTTGAAGTAAAAATATTTTGCAAATTGTGTATTACTTAACTAAGGGAATAAGAAGTGGGTAAAGACGAATTAGCCGACTTAGAGCTGGCGAGTATTTTGAAAGACGCTGGATTATTTTATCCAAATATAAGGAAGGCGTTATTAATTTCATTGTCACAGCCGTGCACTACTGCAACTGTTGAGCGGTCATTTAGCACTTTAAGGCGAGTAAAAACATCACTGCGCTCCACAATGAAGCTCGTTTAAAAGGTAAAATAATATGCAATTTTACTTATTATCAAAAAATAAGTATATTGTATATTGCAGGACTATGTATGCTAAGCGTCCACCGAAGATTGGTAACCGAGAAGAAGGACGAATTTTTGGAAAAAATTCTAGCAAAATTTTCATAAGATCCACGCAGATTACTCCTCAAATAGATCGAAATTATGATAATCATAAAAAATCATAATTTTCGTGGCACCACCCTATTTCATATCCTGGCTACGCCCTTGCTGGCGGATATGACCATAAAAGCTAAAATCTTGCTACAAGAGCTGTGAAGGTGTAATACTGAGTGGAACTCCCTGATACCAGAGGGAATATACAAAATTTGGTACGAATGGTACATAGAGCTTGAAAACGTTAAGATCATTAGAATCCCGAGGTGCTATGGCCTATATTTTAGTGACTGCTCAGCAAGAGTTGACTTGCACGTCTTTGTAGATGCCAGTGAGGTGGCGTTCGCTGCAGTGGGTTACTGGAGAATCAGTTATGGTGGCAATGTTTCATTGGCATTTGTAGCAGGGAAATCAAAGTGTGCTCCACTACGACCATTGTCCATCCCAAGGCTCAAATTGCAGGCCGGTGTCTTGGGCACAAGACTGAAGGACGCAATTATTTCAAGTCATGACATAAGACCGCAGGAAACAACACTTTGGTCGGATTCAAAAACAGTGATAAAGTGGATTCAATCAGACAGCCGTGTTTGTTTCACACAGAATCTCCGAAATTCTCGATGTGTCAGACATAAAGCAATGGATATGGGTGCCTGGTTCAAATAACCCAGCGGACGAAGCTACGAAACCAAAACCTGTTTGCAAGACTTCTCTTCTCTGTGGTTAAATGGGCCTCCATTCTTAAAATGCGAACAGTCTGAGTGGCCAAGACTACCCGGCGATATAAGCATCTAAATATGTAATGGCAATAACGAATTTCAACCCATTGAATGCATACGATAAAAAATCATGGTACTGCACATTGCTAAGAGTTAGATGTTGGTTAATGCGTGCATTGAAAATTTTTAAATGCTATACTTCGCACCAGAAAAAATCCATTTTGAATTTCCCTCCATATCTGACAGTTCAGGAAATAAATGAAGCAGAGAGATTCTGGTGTCACATCGCCCAACAAGAAGATTTCATTGAAGAGTTGGCATTGTTGAAACATGATAAGCCATTGTCTAGTAAAAGCCATGTATATAGACTCACATCGGTTTTAGGGAAAGATGAGCTTATCCGGGTCTCCGGCCGTATACAAAACGCTAAATGTGCCCCCAAGAAACAAAAGAGCCAATAATCATGCCAAAAACACACCTCATAACACAACTCATAGTAAAACACTACCACGAAAAATTTGAGCACCAAAACCAGGAAGCCATTTGTGCAGCCATCGGCACCAAGTTTTGGATACTTTCCTTACGACAACTGGTAAACTCAGCAAAACTAAACTGCCATATATGCAAGAACAGATCCGCCGTCCCTGATGGGACAACACCCCATTGATCGGCTCACGGCGTATGTAAGGCTGTTTTCATATACGGACGTTGATTACATTGGCCCCTTCACGGTGTCAATTGGTCGTCGTGCCGAGAAGCGGTGGGTAGCTCTCTTTACCTGCCTTTCGGCAGCTAGCTAAAGACCTGTTCAACGATGCATTAATATTATGCATCAGGAACTTTATCAATCGAAGAGGCGTACCTGTTCGTATAAGGAGCGATAGGGGCACAAATTTTATAGGCACTCAGAAGGAAGATTTTGTTATTGATAAAGCAAAGGTGCGTGAGGAATGTACTCGTCGCGGCATTGATTGGTTGTTTAACACTCCAGCAAACCCCTCAGCTGGCGGGGCGTGGGAACGTATGGTTCGGTGCGTGAAAAAAGTGTTGGCCTGTACACTCAAAGAAAAGTCGCCACAAGTTGAGAATTTAAATAGTCTGTAGAAGCCGAGAATCTATTGAATTCGCGCTTACTTAATCATCTTCCTGTGGATAGTACAGAGAACGAGCCTCTAACACCCAACCATTTTCTACTGGGGTGCCCAAATTTTGTCCAGACTCCTATTGTTGGCGATAAAGTTGTTCTACGAAAACAATGGCATATACTACAATAGCTGAAGCAAACTTTTTGGAAGATGTGGGTGCTTGAATACCTTCCGGACTTAACTCGACGCACCAAGTGGTACAAAGCGGTGAAGCCCATACAAGTTGGGGATGTTGTTATTATATGTGATGATAACGAGGCACGCGGCGAATGGAAAAAGGGAATCGTGGTGCAGATTTTTGCGGCAGCTGATGGGCAACTTCGTTCGGCAGCGGTGAGGACTTCAGTGGGTAATTTTCGTCGCCCCCTTCAAAGTTGGCTATTCTGGATGTCGGAAGTGAGTTTCCCTGATCGACTCATGGGTGGTGGAATGTTGCGGATTAAGAATTAAATTATTTTGTAACGGAAAAATAAGTAGTTTTTAGAATGTTTATTGTAAAACTTTTTTATGGCAACTCTCTCGATTTACTTCTTCTCTGGTTTCTGCGATTTGATACCCGGTTTAAGTAACCGCCTTGAAAGGTTTAAATCTACCGTCATTTTCAGGGAAGAAGCCGTAAAGTAAGTTTCGTTTTTTTGGAATAAATTTATATGCGTTTTTCTAAATTTTTAACGATTAAACCTGTTAGATAATAAAACCAACCGTAAATTCGAAGCTCGTTGCGTTTTATTATTGCTACAGAAAACAAAAATCCGCTGCCGGAACAGTTATATATCCTAAAATATTTCTGAGGAACAGATATTTTTTTATAATTAGTAATTCAGCACAATCAATAGCACTATTGACAATTCCATGAAGAAACAACAGAGAAGAGATTTGTCTTCGGACTTTCAAAAATTTCATACGTCTATGCTCATAAGAAGTTAAAGGAGTTGAAAAAAATACCAAGAAGAAAATATAAATTTTAGAAGCTTAATTTGCACTTTTGCTAAGCGAAACATGTGTACCCTGTCAATAGGGCTCCAAATAAAAAATACATATTCCAATATATTATATATGTTCCTTCCACTCCTGGAGGGTTGTTGTTGCATTTTTTTCGCATTGCTGTTATTTGGTTTTTGCCTTGCATCAGTTTGGGAAATCGGTTCTTGTGCCAGCTAATTAGATGATTGGTCTGCTGTAGCAGGTCTAGGATAATGGGGCTGGCATCTGTCATTGTCTAGAACCAACACCTCCTCTGTATTTTGGTGTAGTGGTGAGGAACCTCGCTATTATCTGCCTGACTTTTGTTTGTAATGATGTTATGCTCTTTTCCAGAGAGAGGGTGTGGTTAGGGGGCTCATTGGATGGATTTTGAGGAGGGAGTTGAAGCCATTTTATTTTTAAAACTGGAAAAACCATGGTGAAAATTTTTTGTCCTCTGCCAGGGAGCAAACTTGGAGTACTCGGTTTTGTAGGCAAGCACTTTAACCACTACACCACGCCACCATCTATATTCCAATATAGATCGAACAAACGACGAGAAAATATTTTTTATTATAAAAATCAAATGTTCATAGCATTCCTATTAAGAAGGCTGAAAAGTGAAAAAGTTCTGGGAACTAAGTATATATATTTTAAGTGGCTCACTAGATATAGTTTAGTATTAAAAGTAACACCTAAGTCAAGGATGTCATCAACAAAGCAACATATAATTCTTCTTGTGTACAATAATATAACAAGATATATTTATAACTTCAAGAGGAGTGATCATGTCTCATTATAAGTATGTCAAAACAATATGTGGAATATCGCTCGATAATCTTGTGAAAACAAGGATATTAGTTCTATTACACAAAATTATTGTAACGGCGGAATATCTCGTCTTAGCTGGGGTAGGCCAGCGGAGTACTGGAACCGTTAACAGAAAGTAAAATTAGCTAAATAAAGTAAATTCCAGTGCTCCATGAATGAGATTAAATAACACAAGAACAAAGAAATACCGATATCTTCGTTACAAAACTTAAGCCATCCATCCATCAAAAATCTGTTTAAAATTATTATTTAAGTTTGCATAAATAGACTTCTTCAAGTTTTTCACGAAATTTTCAGCCTGACCATTGGTGGCTGGATATCCAGGAGCAGTCAACGTGTGTTTTATTCTATTATTTGAGACAAAATTTTTTAATACCGAAACGGCAAAAGATCTCCCTTAATTTCCCAATTACGAAATTGGATGTGATTTCTTTGGTCTTGAAAACTTCTACCCATTTAGAAAAGGAATCTGTGACAACTAAGAAATGATAATTTTTAAATTCTTTGCCACACAGAACTTGTAGGTTTCCACGGTATAAGAGTGCTCTTTTCTGGACTAGCCATTACCTTTTGACATGAAATACAAGATTTGACTAGAGTTTCGACGTCAGAATCAAGTTTTGGCTACCAAACAAATGACCTTGCTAGGGCTTTGGTCTTTACAATACCTAAATGAGATTCGTGTAATGTCTGAAGTATAGACTTTCGTAATTTCTGCGGTATAACTACTCTGTAACCCCATAATAAACAATCGTGATCAACAGTCAACTCAGTATGTTTACTACTGAAGGCTCTAAATTCATCACCCTTTAAATACTTTACTTTTCCCATGCGAACAAACTCACAAATCTTTGAAAGAATGGTATCACGCTTAGCTACTTGAGCTATGTCCTTAAAATCAATGTTTAAAACGTTTTCCTTTTGTATAAGGTTTACAAAAGTGTTATCGTTGTTAGTCATACTTAAACTATTTTTGCTATTTTTGTCCTCCCGTTGAGGCATTCGTGATAAATTGTCCGCTTCATTTAAACTTCCCTTTATATATTCAATTTTATAATTAAATCCTGAGAGAATAAATGCCCATCTTAGAATACGTGCCGCTGCCATTAAAGGTAAGCCTTTATTCTCACCAAATATCGAAATTAAAGGCTTATGGTCTGTCCTTAACATGAAATAATTCCCAATTATATACTGTTTCAGTTTTGTAACACAAAAAATAATCGCTAACGCCTCATTTTCGTGTGTACTATACTTCTGCTCAGCTTTGGATAAAGCTCTTGATACAAATGCTACGGGTCTAAGAATATTTTCATTAAATTTGTATTAAAGAACACCGGCAATAGCACAATCTGAAGCATCAGTAGTTAAGACAATTGGCAATTTGGGATTGAAATGCACTAAAATTTTATCAGACGTAATTTCCTTCTTAACTATGTCATACGCTGTTTGACAACTATTAGACGAAATAAATTTTGTATTTTTCTATAAAAGTTGATACAAAGGAGCCATTTTGCATAATTGTCAACAAACTTCGCATAATAATTTGTCATGCCTTAGAACGCACGCAATTCTGAAATATTATTTGGTGTAGGAGCATCCAGTACAGATTTTAATATTTCCTTATTCTTCCTAAGACCGAATTTATCAATGGTGAAACCTAGATAGCAGATTTCATTCTTAAAAAATTCATATTTTGCCAAATTGAATTTCATTCCGGCCTGCATTAATTTGTTTAAGACCGACTTTAAATTTTGAATATGGTTTGAAATATTTCTTCCTGAAACAGTGATATCATCTTGATATACGACTACAAATGGTATACCCTGTAACAAGTTTTCCATTGTTTTTGGAATATCGCTGCTGCTGGTTTAATACCAAAAGGCAAGCGCTTCATGCCCAAGTGCCCAAGTGCGTTGAACACGTACATAAAATTTGAGATTCATCATCAAGCATTAATTGATTATAAGCACTAGACAAATCTAGTTTTGAAAACAATTGACCCCCGTAAAGCGAAGCAAAAATTTCATCAATCAATGGAAGTGGATATTTAAAATCCGACAAAACAGATTTTGCATTTTTGTCCATGCATAAAGAAATTTTACCAAATTTGTAACACCCAAGGCTAGCACTGAAAACTTCGTGAAATTCACTTTTTATTTGTTCCTCAAGTATGGAATATTGATCAGAATTAATTGTGTTTACTTGAACAAGTTCAAAGTTAAATGTGCGCAAAAAATTTCTACCAAATAATGGACTGTTACTATTATTTGTAACAACTAGTTTTACGAATTTTTTTATTCTTCTAACTTCAATTATTTCATTATATTCTCCTAATACTGGAATCTTATTTCCATTAAAATCAGCATAAGGTTCCTTACAGGGCATAAGACTTACTTATTTGTTTATATTTTTTTTTAAAAAGATCTTGACACCAAACTGCAAAGAGCACCAGAATCACACATTACATCAGAAGGAATGCCATAAATTTTTACTAGAATTTTGTAAAGCTCAGTTGAACTATCAAAACCATTAATACTGTAAATAGAAAAATTATTAAAATTATTCTCGCTAAAATCTTCACTTTCTAAGTCAGATAAAAAAACATAATTTACGACTTTTTCTTTTTCTCTGCACACTGACGCTAAATGACCCACTCTGCTACATATGTAAGTGCATATGTTGCATTTGCTGTGCTTATATTTGCATTCAATTGACTTGTGGTTCCTCCAACCGCAATGTGAACAAGCTTTATGCGTCTTTGCTTGACTAATTTTTTTCTGACGAGATTCATAATTACCAACTCTGTTGTTTTTATTGTTCTTGTGGTTATAGTTTGTGTTGCTTTTGTTGCTGCTTTTCAAATTTTTTACATATTTGATATTTCCATTTTGCAATTCATCATGTTGTTTTGATAACAATTTCATCTCCACAATTAAAGCTTTTCGAAGCGCTTCTTCTATTGTTATCTTTTTATCTTCTTCACACAATCGCTCAAAAATTCTGGTGTTAATTCTCATTATAAATCTATCTAACACAAATGCAGTTAAATTGTTAGCAAACTTGCAGGAGAGAGCTAGCTTATTTACTCTTGCATGCCAATCAGCGACCGTTTCATTTTCATTTTGTACAGCTGAGTGAAAATACTTGCGTTCACGAAAAATAATTGTTGGCGGGGTGTAATGTTCTTCTAATAACTTGCAAATATCTTTAAAAGTTTTGGAACTTGGCAAATCTGGACTGCATAAATTATGTAGTGTTTCTGATTGATCTAATTGATTTTAAGAGAGTTGCTTTCTTAACGTTCTCTTCATTGCAATTAATTTCAGCTAAGTTAATGATAATTTGTCTTTTCATAATGACCAAGACTCGTTACGGGGGGAAAATTGCGGAATATTACTTTGCTGATAAATCATAACTGTATTATTTGGAACGTTATTCGGCATGATGATATATTTTATGTGAGTTTTTTTTTTGTTTCAATATATGTATGTACAGTTGTGTATAAAAGATATTGTTTTATTTGTTCTGTCGTTGAGTATTTATGACAATAATTAAGTATTTGGTAACAATTTCAAACCTCAAATCAAATTAGCCGTTCCTTCTTGTTCTATAAATTTCCTCTAGTTGTTGAAAAAGTGATCGACTTAACCGCTTTTTTATCTTTGCTATGATGTTGCAATTACTTTAATGCATAATTGCTTAACACCGTTTATCCTATATACATATGTATATAAAAAAGCATGTACATATGTAGGTACGTATGCAAATACTTTTTAATGTATTGTTCTTGTTGTTTTGGGGATATTTTGATTTCTTTAACTTTTTTTATTATTTTTTTATTTAATTTTTCAATGTTTTTGTTCTTTTCTTTTGTGTGTTCTATTTAGTATGTTAATCTGTTAATATTTTTAACTTTTAAACAAATTGTTTATTTATGTTAGGTATATTTATACCAAAAAAAATATCATTTAATTTAATTTCTTTTATTAAAGTGATCATTGTGTATGCACACAACTAATTATAAGTACGATTTTAATTTCAGCCTCGTCCCCAATGTTATGTATTGAAATGCCTGAGATCTTTTTGTAACACACTGTCCACATTAGCAATTTTGTTGCATGAAATTCTGCTACGGAATTGCTTTAGTGTCCACATTAGAAAAAATCTGGTATTGCAATTCTTATATAAAACATATATAAAACGTCAAATACAACAACACAAAACATCAAGTTGAATAGTAAGAATTTCAAAGCAAAAGAGAATTGCAGAGAACATGAAACTCTGTACCCGTCCCCAAGCTTCTTACCTCTCTCCTAAAACAACCAAGAATTGCTGCAACAACTTGCTAATGTGGACAGTGTGTAACTGACTTTATTAGCGTCTTATTAAATCTTAAAACTAATTAACATTAAGAGTAGTTAAATGAGAGAACACAATGTTATTTAAATGCTACATACAAACAATGTTAAACATACATAACACTACTCAAAAGCATATCACAGGTATAAATTAAGTACAAAACTGGCCCCAGTATACTCCCCTGTGGCACAGCGGATGAGATAGCTTCGGGCACACTCATGAAGTCTCCTTCCACAACAGTGAACTTCCAGGGAAGAATGTAACTTTCCAAAAGATTTAGAATGTTTATGGGTACATATGTCTTTAATTTTAAAATTAGGCCTTTATGCCACACTTTATCAAATGCTTGAGAAACATGAATAAAGGGGGAAGAACAATACTTCTTTTCTTCTGTTCTTCTTATGAAATGAACCAATCTATGAGTTTGTTCAATGGTGCTATGCTGACTTCTAAAACTAAATTGATGGTCCGGTATGCACCTATTATCAGTTAGAATTGAGGACAATTTTGTCATGAGCAGCTTTTCGAAGACCTTTGAAATTGTTGACAGTAAACTTATTGGTCTATATGACTCAGCCTTGGTAAGATCCTTGCACACCTTTGGAATCATTTTGACCATGGCAAGTTTCCAGCTGTGTAGATAATACTCCAGTCGTAAAATGCCATTAAAAATAAACAACAGGATTCTAATAGCAATACGAGGCAACTTCATCAGCATCTTGTTACTAATTCCATCAATACCCGGAGCTTTCTTCGGGTTGGCTTCAGCAATTAGTTTTTGTACATCACGCATCTTAAACTTTATGGTCGAGGGGATAGAGCAACTACTCTCGGCAAATCAACAGCACCAGTACATGTGTTTGGGGTAAATACGTGTTTTAAATGCTCAGCAAATAAGTTACCTTTTTCAGTATTGGTTCTTGCCCAATCTCCGGTCGAAGTGCGCAGGGGTGGTTTAAACTCAACGGGTGTTTTAAGTTTTTTCGCAGCGCGCCAAGGAGTAATTAGATGCTGCTGTGACATCGAGACCTTCCAGATAGTTTTTAAGATATGCAGATTTTTCAGATACAAGCAACTCTTGGAGCCGTTTAGTGCATTCTTTAAGTCTGATTTTATGTTGGGGTGATCTGTGCTGTTGCCATTCCCTTCTAGCTCTCCTTTTTTCACATACGAGACGTTCAATATCCGCAGAATAAATTCTATTAAACCCAGTCTGCGGATGGGAGGTAGTGGCATGTTTAGCAGCCTGTTTAATATTCTCGGTAAGATTGGCAATGTTAAGTTCAATATCATCGGGAGTTCTAAGCCTGATGTTTTCCGTACAATGACTACTGAGATATTTTTTGAACCCCAGCCAGTTAACACGATATATCATCTTCACATATGGGTCAGGTAAGTCACTTCTTAGTGGGCTACAAATTGTAACGATCGTTCGAGAGTGATCGGAGGTGAGATCATGAGAAGCTTCAACAAAATCTATAACATCTGGAATTTTTTGTATGTCAGTAGGCCAGTAAGTGGGCTCCCCGCTCGAAATGATGTCCAAGCCCATTTTTGAAATTGTGTTGAACAACGCTCGACCTCTAGGTGTAATAATACGCGATTCCCAGAACGTATGTTTTGCATTGTAGTCGCCAGCTGCTACGAAACAAGGGCCAAGAGTTTTGTAAAAATTTTCGTATTGATCCTCAGTGATTGAAAATCTGGGAGGGGAGTAAATTGATGATATCACGAGATTTGAACAAAAATTTTCGATGCAAATATTTGTTGCTTGTAGATGGTCTTCACAATTGTTCTCAAGAATATACTGCTTGATTCTTGATTCTTCCTCCCGGTCCCTTGAATCATATAAGGCGTAGCCATTCATTTTAAAAAAGCTTCTCGAAGTCAAATGAGTCTCAGATACCAACATTATATCAATATTTTTTACCGTGAGGAAGTGCTCAAGTTCATTTTTGTGTTGGCCAATGCCGTTTGCGTTCCAGAAACATAATTTCAACATGTTCATGGCTTATTAACTAATGCTAAAAGCACTGTGTTCTGCATTCGCAGCATTTCTTGCATCATGCTAGTCATATTTGTTGTAAAATTGTTTATAGTTTGCACCAGATTATCAATAGTAGCTTCAAGGCGACTGAAATTAAAGCTTGCGTTTGCATTTGTTGTAATAATTGGTGGTGACACTTTTTGCATGGGAACAGATTTGATCTTCACAGCGTCAGCGTACGATACCTGTGTAGAAATTGGTTGGGCCATTACAGCATAAGTAGTGGAATACGTATTTCCTGTTTGCGCTGGTGTTACTTTAGGCTTTTGACTCATAGCCTGTTTAACGAAAGAGTATACAGGGCATCCTCTGTAGTTAGCAGTGTGATTACCTCCATAATACTGCACTTTTTTTCCTTCTGGTCTTTGACTCATTGCAAATAGCAGTATCGTGTAATTCACCGCACACAACACAAGTAATTTGTAATAAGTTTTTGTGTGGCCATATTCTTGACAATTATGGCACTGTACGGGTCCTGAACGCTTGTGTGGTTCTTCAACTGTGATTTTTCGGTATAAGAGATATTTCAAGTTATAAATTGGGTGGGTCTCATTTTTCTTCAATATTATATCATTTGGCTCCAGTTCAACGCGAAATAGTGGTTGGGGGATCTTCTCCCTGTTTATTATGTTTTTATTTATTTATTTATTTATTTATTTACAGCTACATTATATTTACAGCTGACATTACAAAAATAATACATAAGTGACTAGGTTAAAAACAATTATAAGTAAAAACATTGGAATTTAAATAATTTAAAAGCTTTCTTTTAATAATATTAACATTATCCTAAAAATCAATGAGATCATAAAATTTATTAAAATCCGAACAAATTCTACGGAATGGATCGAAATTCATGAAATTTGATCTGTGAAATCTAAGATATAAGGGTTCATATGATGTTGGATACATTTTTTACCTTAAATCTTTCAGAGTGAGAGAATCTATGCCCTTCAATACGATCTGTAGGCCTTTAGCAAGATGGAATGTGTAGAAACTTGTTTTATTTTTTTCAAATTCATTAACCATTTTGCGAAAATCTTTTTCCTCCTATATGAATCTTTGTTTTATCAATATTACCACGTTTTATTGGAACAATGTGAAATGAATTTTCACCAATGACCGAGATTAATTTCTTAATAACGGTGTTCGAATTCTTTTCCCTCAAATAGATTTGTGGTGGTTTGGAGGTTTTTTCGAGGATACTTCGGGTTTGTCATTGTTATCTTGCAATATTTTAAAACGATTTTGTCGGTTAGCTAAGGCGGCGTCGTTATCCCTGAATAACTTGGGAACCGATGAGATTTTTGATGAATTTGGGATTCGCCAGCGCTTTACTGCTGTAATATATCTGTCCATTTCGACAGCAACCTTAGGTTTCTGAATACTATTGTCTATTGTGATAACTTTGTTAAGTGATGAACACGAGTCCGGAGCGGATAATGGCGCTGATTTAAATAAAGAAGTACTAGGCAGCGGTAATGTTATCGAATCACTACTTGGCATCGGAGTAAGCGAAGTTGACCGCTCACGTAAAATTAGCATTGCTGTTAGAAAAAGACTATCATAAGATTTTTTTATTTTTATTGTTTGCATTAAGAGCTTCAGAACTCACAGTAAAATAGGCATTTCTGCCGTCAGAACTCACTTCACAATTTGAGGTACTCATGCAGAGTATTCCTCAGTCACTTTGTTTGCGGTTTTTTTTTTTTTTTTTTTTTTTTTTGTTTCAGATTATATGAAAAATATTATTAATGCAAATAAAGCAAATTTAACAAAATCAGTACTTATTACGAATATTTTTTTTGTATTTTTGTTTGTTTAGTATGCAAAAAAACTCCGCTAAGACGTCGAAGGTTCAACAAAGACTGTAACATCAAATCGATGTTAAACAAGATGGTGGCATTGTGTTCGGTATAGACAGTAATTTTTTCATTTTTACGGCCACTCTTCATTTTATGGGCCCTAGTTGCAACACTATCCTACGAGCGCGGATCAGTTAGATAGTGACTTTTTGATTATCCTTCTTAACTGAAAGGCCAACAGGCATCTGTCTGTTGACTCCTGTCAAAATTTAAATAAGCTGCGTCATTTAGAATGGGCTTGACAGCCATTTATCGCTGTGGTTTGAGGAGACAACAGCACTGATTGTGGGGGATTTCTTGATTTGCTGCAAATGATTAATATTCAGTTGCCATGTAAATCAAAGATTAATCTGAAGAAAAATATTTATTTAAGGAACCCAGGGACATATTAGATGGAACAGGTCTCACGGTCCACTGCTCCTTTGTCAAAAACCAAGGATATAAAATACATCCCACATTAAAAGAAGCATTGGAGGCGTACATAAAAAAACTGACACAAAAGCAAAAAACTTTTGTCAAGACATATTTTTGGAATTTTTTCTACCTAAAATCTATAAGACTGATGGAATCCGGAACAGTATGTATACACAGCAGTACTCAGTTACAGCATTGATGGCCGTAACACACTGCCGATATTGAATTGGATTTTGCGGAATGTTAATATGATTTCATTTAGAGCGTTCAAACAAAAGAAAAACTAATTTCTCACTCCCAATACTAAATAATGGCTTTATACATATATATTGTTGTTTATTTTTGATGAATGTTTTTGTTTTCATAGCTTTAGAAAGCTTTTATGCAAACACCACACAACAAACAATTCGACAAATCGACTTGCATCTTTATTTTTCTTTTTAGGCCTATACAGTCGACTCCGCTTTACTGGAAATAAGCAAAACCCAATTTTTTTCAGTTATCCGATTTCTTCTCTAAAATGTAGTTCGGATTAATGAAATTTGTTACAGTTAAGCGTACTGCTTAAAATCAGTAAAATAATATTTTTTTTATCAAATCTGTATATTTTTTTACGTCAATTTAACGTAAAAATTTTATTAAAAAAATATTCATAGAAACATATTTATATTTTTCAGTTATTTTTAAAACAAAAATTAAAAGTTTAAAACATAAATTAAAATAATTCAGTTTCACAATGCTGTGCATTGAGTATTTACATTTGTATGAATGCAGTTAAAAAAACATAAATTAATAAGAATTCAGTCTCAGAATGCAATGCATTAAATATGTACTTAATATAACAGTTAATAATCAAAATCATGCATTGCTTTTAAAATAACTTTGAATTTGACTTTGAGTCAATTTTTCAAATTTGTATGCAATCGATTTCTAATAAATAAATTTGTCATTGTTTATTTTTTCATTAAAGCGAAGTAAGTTTCATACAAAACGTAGTTGTGGGCTTGCTTTTGGTTTTCAGTAATACGATATTTTCAGTAAAGCGATGTTTCGCTAAAGCGAAGTGAATAAGACTAGCTGCGTTTAAAATCAGTGCGGGGATTTGTATCGCTTTCAGTAATCCGATTTTTTGCAGTAAAGCGTGTTGCGCTAAAGCGGATTCGACTGTATATACAATTAATAAGTCGATTATAATTGTTTGTTGTGTTTGTACAAAAGCTTTCTAAAGCTATTATACTTATATGTTTTGTAAATTACAAATAGAATTATGTGATTGCTTTGGCTAAAGGGTGCTGATGATTTGGTTAGCGCCATTGAAATTCAGGCATATACTCAGCTAAATATACAAAATTTTATAATATTATAAAAATCTTTTTTAAATCAAAAATAATCATTCCTCTTTATCGTGCGTCCAATTCTCAATAGTAAATTCTACAGTTTGTACTAGATTAAGATATAGAGCAACATTTTGCTTTAGTATAGTGCAAAACGAAAAAGTCATAGACGAAATTCGCCAAACCCGATAAAGCCCATTATTTAAAGTCTCTGCTTATTTGTATAAGTTGCCACATAATCTGTGACCTTAATCTGACACAAAATGGGTATAATGTTAAATTATTTATTTTTTTAATTTTTCACAGACCACTGCAACAAACACATGGCTACCACCATATATATCATACAAACCCAGATGAACAGCAACAAAAACTATTATTGGATCAACATAACCAGCTAATGGGTCATGATATTTTTGGGGTCAATGCCGCCGTTCTTAGCAATACAGATAAGTATTTCAATCACAATATTGAGTCCCATAATGATGGCGAGGCATTTAAACATGAACCGTTCAATATGTCGCAACAGCAGTACCTTAGCATTAGACATCAACAAGAAAACTCTCAATCCGAACCATCATCTGATGAAATAATGAACCACCATCTATACATCCATCATCATAATGGCCACGAATTAGATGTTAAATATACGCCACCCCATAAAGTTCTATACAATTTGGAAACACATAATTTAAATAGACCAGAAGTTAGACTCAATAAACGACCAGTTGATGACATCTACTCAAACAAAACCTCAGATGCGATAGTGGAAGAGGGTTCTGGAATCGTGGATTGCGAACGAGATGAAATTCAACGCAAGCGCAAGAAAAATCATACGTCTTCTAGAGACTATGAGAATTTAGATATAAAAGCTGAGGCAGAGGCAGATTCAGAATCGGAGTTGAGAAACACTGATATTCCATTGCGTACTAAATCATATTAGCATGAATTTGAATAAAATCATTTAAATAGAGAAGAAGAAAAAACAAAGAAAAAACTAATACAAGAATTAAATAAAAAAATTTTGTATGTCAGATTCAATGTTCCATCACAAAGTTGGAAAAATTATGTGAATGAGCCCAGCAGGTGATATAGAAATTTTTTCTGAACTTATTTTGTCATTCACTGTTCATCTTTTTGGCCAATTTCACATGTAAACATCCCACAAACATGTTCTGGAAAACACTTTTTGTGAAAGGGATTTAAATTCAAATAGAAGTGCGCCAATGATCGCTGTACTCTTCTTCTTTTTTCAATCAAAACATCACAATACCTATTTTTAAAATTACACTGCTGTAGTCTTTCAACTTTGTATTCCACAGCGATGGAATAAATATTAAATTGCATTACAAATTTTTTCTTCCTTCATTTTAATTTGTCACAACGTAGTATGTATTCAAAAAATGTTTTGATTGTATGTAACAATTTGGCAACGGACTTTGAAAATGGTTTGACAAGCTTAGAATATTGCAGTTGAAATATCACAAAAACAGTACAATAAAGTACACAAATGGCTTGCACAAATGTAAAATTTAACTCAGTTTGCCAAGCTGTTTGTGTGGTCTATTTGGCCCTTTACTTTTTAGTGGTCATCTGATTTAGCTTTAGTTTTTTGTCAGCGGGAAAGCTTAAATTTATACAAATATACAAATCTCCAATAAAACTAGTCGTATTGAAAATAATTGGCAACTATCAATATTTTTTGGCCACGTTTTAAAAAATAGTACGCCATAAAGCGACCGGCAACAATAAGTTATTGAATTATAATCACTTCTTGTTTTGCTTTAGGTACAGGTATTTCGCTGAGTATTTAAAACTGCAGATTTTAAAGAAAATTTTTATATTTACTAAAAATATAAATTTGAGTTTATTTTGCAAATTGATATTTTGACTAATATATTAGTTTGTTCTCACTTCATAATAAAAATGTTATCAAGACAACAAGTAAAATCAGCTGTTTCCATGTGCTTTCGAAAATTTAAAACCAAAACACAAAAAAAGTGATTTACAGAATAGGAATATATTACATTTTCAAATGGCAAGTGATTCAAAATCACGAGGTTTACAGAACAGGCCTGATAAAATGTAGGCAGTGCGCAATAAGCACTCGCATTCCATTACCATTACGCCCGTTGGTCAATTAAATATTAAAAATCATTTTAAAAACTTAATATTGAAATTTATTATTTTAGGATATTCTCCCCAAGTAAGTATTAAAACAATTAGAGTTTTTACAAAATGTATTGTTCGTATTGTATACATACATGATGCAAGAAAAATAAAATAAACTCATGTTAAGTACAATTGTTTGTTGTGTTGTTTGTAGAAAACATTCTAAGCCTATTATGATTATGTATTTTGTAATAATCATATATGTACATCTAATATAAAATTTTCATATTATATTTACTTGGTTTAGCATAAGTTCGTTCAACCTCGTACATTTTCAAACTGATTAAAGTTCACTGGTTTAGCGACCAATGAAATGTCGGCATATGAAAGGCTGAAGATACAATACACAATACATTTTGTAAAAACTCTAATTGTTTTAACAATTAGTTGGGCAGAATATAACAAAAAATAAATTTCAATATTAAGTGTTCAAATTATAGTTATTTTTTTCCAAAGGAATTTGCTTGAATTTGGAACGATTTTCCGTCATCCCACATCAAATTTGTTTTGTACTACTAGTAATAAAAAGAACACAAAATATGGCACAAAACCGGTCTGTTTACAAAAGAAACGGAAATCGTTCCAAATAAATTCCTTTTATTAACCACACGCACACATAAGATAGCCAGCTTGTGCTGGACCTTAAAACACACGTTTATAAGAATCTACATATTAATTAATAATTTTAACTAAAATCAAACTCCCAGTATTCCATCTGCAATCCAATTAGGAATTTTTCCTCTGTCACCAATTATTTTAATTTATAAATTTATTTCATGCACTATTTCCATATTTTTAATAATTACGTATTTGCTACACTGACATACATACATACATACATATAATTTTCTTCTTCTCAAAAATTAACATTCATATGGTATTGATTGCTAAAATTTAATCATGCATCGGAACTTTAAATAAAAACAAAGCACAAATAATTTTCACTAGATTTTATATATATTTTATGTATATTGAATGAATTTTGTCGTATTCGCGTTCAGAAATACATATTACGGATGAAACTAAATTTTTATGTTAAAAAGATTTCAAGTGAGTAACCAAACAAATAAATTAATTTTGTTTAATATATAAAGTGAAATTATGTATATGGTTATATTTTCTTAATTACTAATTGGCACCAACAAGTACACACTACTGTCAAGTAAATCAAAATGATAGTGGTTTGTGACTTGAGCATTTTTTTATTTAAAAATTTAAGTCCTCCCAAAACTTCATATATGAACACTATGTCCAGACCTGTAAACTAATACATAATATAGTCGAATTCGGAATTAAAAAATTAAAAATTTCATGGATTGTTTTCCATTTAAGCAAGAATTTCATTTAAACTGATTTCAGAAAGGAGAAAACCTTAACTTAAACGAACTCAGTAAATTAAAAATTGCTTTTGGAAGCCAAATTGAAAATAGCACAACTTTTGTTGAGTCAGTTCTTAGTTTGTTGGCAAGAGCGGCAAGACGCAGAGAAACAAGTAATCATATGCATTTATGCTCCTTTCGTTTTGTTCCCTCTTCCATACATATTAACACATAAGCACACACACCAATAAAAAATATTGCAAGATCTATGAAGAAGGAAATTTTCATCAACGAAAATTTATGTTGCAAACGTAAATGCAACTAAAAAGAAGGAAAAGAAAAATTAACTCAAAAAAGTAAGCTCGGACTATAATACATACTGAAAATAAATAGATGTACTCCGACTTTGAGTTCAGATTTATGTTATAAGCTGAAATTTTTTCGACTACATGTAATACGTTTTAAATGAGCCGCCGCACTATGGTCGGAAACATCACTTTTCTTGGCCAAAACTATTAAAATTTAAAATAACGGAATTTTTAACTAGAATTTGAATTTGCAGTATATTTTAAGTGTTTTTGTATAAAATAATTAATTTTGTTTTTTGAATTATCAACATTTAGAAATAAAATTAAAAAAAAATTTTACATAAAATTTTTTTCTTTTCTTTCTGAGTTTTTATTTTTTTAGTTCTAAATGAGAAAATATACGATACTTACGAGTAAATATGTTGTTTCTGGAAATTGAAAATATGATTTACACACGTATTTGCGAAAATATTAAAATTTTATTAAACTCTTTAATTTAAATACAATTCATTATCCAAAAATGTATTTTCCTCTTCAAGTTCTTCTGGATAATCGTCCTCGTCGTCATCTATATTTTCTAAATTCTCAGTCGCACATGTTTCACCGATATCCTCACAATACAATAATTAATTTACTTCTGGTGGCAGTGTTAAACGCTTCCTTTGGTGCACACGTGTATTTAAGCGAAGAGATGAAATTAATGGATCCGATGTGTCAAGAGCTCTATGAAATACATCGAAAAGATTATCAATGCGTATCAGTTAAAACATTCAAAACTTTTCCATCTATAACAGTTAAAAACATTCTGAACGTTATTTCGATTATCTTACCAGCTTCGATTTCAACACGTAAGTTTTCAAGGTCTTGAATTTGTTTATTTAAGTCAGCAGCTTCTCTTGTTATCACTTCCTTCGCTTCACTCATGTACTCTAATTTTAAAGGCCGACAAAATCTTGTGGACTGCGGAAAACAATCATTCCAAATCGGGGCTCCCGCACTACTCAAGAGTCTCAAGGGAATCACTGTTGTGGCCAAAAGACATGAATATTGAGATTGGCCAGAGCTGCTGTCAAAACCGTAGCTAAATATCATTTCCGTTGATATGAAGTTACCCGTAATTGTCGCAAATACTTCCTTTGGCATCTCTATAATTCTTTTAGCCGTATGCGTTAAAAGCATTTGTAAAGGAACCTTTGCACATTTGTCGTCTACAAGTACACCATCGGGTCTGCACATACTTTTTATTGCTAATATATTATCATAGGGTGGATAAATATTAGCCTTACGTTGCTTGCTTTCAGTCCGGATGGAACTGTATTGGCTCTTCGAAAAATTGTTTTCGAGAAGAAATGCTAACGCTTTCTCATCAGACATTACAATAGGTGCTTTTACATCATCGACATATAGCTTCCTAATCTTAGATGGTCTTGATGGACTTTCGATGGTTTCTTTTAAAATAACTGCCAAATCTACTTGTCCTTGTTTTCGACCCGAAATTGATGCTGCTTGAACTAACAGATTTGTTTCGTTATGTTCTTACATCGAGATGTTTGCTGTTTGTCTCCTCTTACTTCGTTTAGATTTCTCAGAGTACTTAAGTTGCGGGCGTCCAGTTAATGATAAAATTTTTTCATCTGGGCTTAGTTATACTGTGCATTGAGTCTCTGTGGAAGCGATTTCTAAATTTATTTGCCTGTTTATTAAGGTGAATTCACCCATTCGTTCTGAACGAAATTTTTGTTGTTCCGCATTAAATTTACTCTCTTTCTCAAAATAGAGACGTCAAACTACATATAAAAAAAATCGTTCGGAACGTCCAGAATGAATGGGAGAATTCACCTTTACAGTTTCTGAACAAAGCCAGCCAGAATATTTCATTTGAAAATCATCTAATCTTCTATGACACTTTTCCCACTTTGCAGACAAATTATTGTTAAGCATGCGTGCTTTTTTGTTAAATATTTATAGCATTCATCTGAAATTTTGTCGGCTCCACATTTTTGTATAAAATAATTTATTATATATATATATATATATATATATATATATATATATATATATATATATATATATATATATATATATATATATATATATATATATATATATATATATATATATATATATATATATATATATATATATATATATATATATATTATATATATATATATATATGTATATACAGGGTGTTTTTTTTAGAGGTATAGAACTTCGAATTGAAATAAAACACAAGAAAATCTTTTTAATGTCCATCAATTTGGCTTTATTGGAAGGATAATTTTATGCCATTAACATTTAAATATGATTTCGGGCATGTGGCCGCCGCGGCTGGCTCGAATAAAGCCAATTCTACAGGTCCAATTTTCAACCACTTTTTCGAGCATATGGGGCCGTATGTTGGCAATAACGCCACGAATGTTGGCTTCCAAGTCCCCTAACGTTTCTGGTTTGTTGGCGTAGACGAGCGACTTCACATATCCCCAAAGAAAATAATCCAATGGTGTCAAATCACACGATCTTGGTGACCAATTGACAGGTCCATTCCGCGAAATTATGCGCTCATCGAATGTTTCCTTCAATAAATCGATTGTGACGTGCGCTGTGTGGCATGTAGCGTCGTCTTGTTGGAACCACAACTCATCCAAATTCATGCCATCCAATTCGGGAACAAAATAGTCCGTTATCATGGCTCTATACCGGTCTCCATTAACGGTAACTGACTCTCCAGCATTATTTCGGAAGAAGTATGGCCCAATGACTCCACCAGCCCATAGAGCACATCAAACAGTCAGTTTTTGTGGATGTAGTGGCGTCTCAAGGGTCTCATGTGGATTCTCTTCACTCCAAATGCGGCAATTTTGCTTGTTGACGTAGCCATTCAACTAAAAATGAGCCTCATCACTGAACAAAATTTTGCGATGAAAATCAGCATCGAGATCAATCTCATTTTCGGCCCATACACCAAAATCACGACGCATTGCATGGTCTCGCGGCTTTAATTCTTGCACAAGCTGGATCTTGTAAGGTCGCAAGCCAAGATCTTTGCGCAAAATCTTCCATAAAGTTGATGGACAAAGCTCCAATTGCTGTGCACGGTGGCGAATCGATTCATTCGGGTCCTCTTCAACACTTTGCTCTACAGCGGCAATTGTTTCTTCGGTGCGCACTGTTCGACGTCTCTGTGGATGCGTATTATCACATAGAGTAAACGTAGTGCGAAAACGATCCATGGTTAACCGAATTAATTGCTCTGATGGACGATTATGTCGACCATAAAATGGACGGAGCTTGCGGTAAACTTCGCGAACTGAACCATTATTTTCGAAATAAATTTGCACGATTTGCAAGCGTTGTTCTTTTGTCAACCTGTTCATGAAGAAATGGCAAACCAAACTAAATATTAATCACTTGACAGCTGACAAAATGGCCGCCAGTTAAAAAAGTGATGCCAACTTAAAGTTCTATACCTCAATAAAAAACACCCAATATATATATATATATATATATATATATATATATATATATATATATATATATATATATATATATATTATAGTAATTTTGGTGTTTAATCTTATGCTTAACACTCCTAAATAAAATGTGTTAAGCTTACTCAAACTTAAAAAATAAAATAAATTCCAAAATGTTAAGACTTTTGGAAAAAGTTATTTTATTTTTTATAGTATCCAATTTTTGAGTATTATATTTTACAAAATTAATAAACTTACCATCACCTTTGTTTTCCATTTAAACTTTTATTTAACACGCTTTGTTTTCAGCTTTAACATGCAATTGAAGTAAGCACTATAAAACACCGAACGCAATTCTGTTTACAAATGAAGCAAACAAATTCAACTTCGATGACTCACCGAATAACGGTGAATTGCATATTACAACAACAAAATAAATTTTTGGTTGTTTTGGAGTGTTGACTACTAGATTTCAAAAACAAAAACATATTTCGTGAGTGTAAACATTTTGACTTTTGGCCAACGAAATGAAATTTCCGACCACAGTGGGCCGCCTGCGGTAAAAAATAATGTTTTCTTTTAAGCGATGTTTGTTGTATATCTTCTTAAATTTTTACAAACAAATTGTGTTTCGCTTGAACGGATTTTCGTTCAGCGTATTTTCTTTTAAGCGAAGTCGAATTCTTTGAAGTTAATTACTTAAAAATTTTTGTGTACAATTAAACGACTTTATCTTAAATGGCGTTCGTTTATTAGAATTCGACTGTATATAATTCCATTAAATTGAAATATATTAAACAATCAAGCAATCGTTGTAATATGAATTCAAGTTCTTCCAAACAAAAAGAAAACTATTTAAATTCGCAACAATTTTAATAGATGCGGCATATAAAAATCTGTATTAAAATCAAACACAAATGCAAATTACTTCAGTCTAACTACCATAAAAAAGTACTAGATGAGCGTGGCGAGCAATTTTAACACACTCAGAAAACTGTTTTAATAAATGAAATCCCATTTTAAAAAATTCCACCAGGCCGGGAAAATTTTGTGTCTGTTTATTCCTCTAGAAAGAATTAAACATTTTATCAAGTTTCAATAAATTTCTTTTTCAGCAAAAGTTGAAGCTCTTCTTATATTATTATTTATTTGCTATTTATTTTTATATTTAGCTTTTGTTGTGGGCTTAGTTATTCTAAATATATCGAAATTGGTTCTGAATTGGAAAAATGTGAATAATAAATGGCCACTTCCGGTTCCACAGTGCGATATGCATGTACATAAATTTATAAAGCTTTTAAACTAGTATATTCCACTTCAAACTTTGGCAGCATTGTAAATATACCATCAGCTCATTTAAAATTTTAAAGAGCTAAAAAGGTTGGGAATAAGTTAGAAGATTTTTGATTGAATGCACATCCTGGACATCCAAGTTGGTAAAATTTTAATTTGAAATTTTTATCTCTATTGTGGCGCGTGATAAAATGTTTTCTCAAATTTAATTTTTTAAATATGACACAATTTCCCATAAGAATTACTTCTTTTAAGAGAAGTAATATTAAGAAAATTTATGCCTACTATTTAAAGAGATTCTTCTTTGGAAAAGGAATAGTGTAGAAAGGACAGGTGGTGATATGAAAAATTCGTTTTACAACTCTGCTATTGCACGTTTCGTATCTATTAGAAGTACACTCATGTCGTATATAATCATAAGATTTTGACTATTTACAAGCCGTAAAACGTAATTATTTAAATTATTAGTTGGGAGCAATTCCGAAATAATAAATTCCAGTAACAAAATTTTTTTTATTGTAATTTAAACTTGTTTACTGCTGCAATTTCTTATACACCAATAAAAACTTTGTTCGTTACTTAAAATGAAATAGTTTCAAAAAAAAAAAATTAACTACGACAACGACTAGATAGAGAAAACTGAATAATTAATAAATTATTTATTTTGTTCCACTTAGGGAATTTAATGGATTTACTTGCCGTTTGTGTTAAATTCTCAAAACTTTATGGTTTAATTGTTGAAATATATATATATATATATATATATATATATATATATATATATATATATATATATATATATATATATATATATATACTAGCTGACCCCGTCCGCGTTGCTGGCCCTAAGCAAACATTAGTGTTATATTACCACACGATTCAAATTGAGCTTTTAACGAAATTTACGGCCTTTAAATAAAAATCCATTGAATACTCATCATATAGCTTTGGAGTCCATACGTTACATATATATATCCTGTTTTATATGTATAGATCTTTAACTTATTGTACAATGTTGCACCTTAGTAAGCACGGAATATCTTGTGTTATCGAATGATGTAAATATTTTATAAATAAACCGAAAACTCGGAATTTCTAATGCAACATTTCGAAAGTTTTAAAATTTTGATATTGAATCATTATTAACATAGATTTTTTGTAAATATCTTCGGAACTACATAACCGATTTAAGAGTTTGCTATCTCGTTTTGAAGAACATGACAACGGCTTTAAAAAAAAAGTAAAATTAAATTTAAAAAAGCACAAAAAATAAATATGTGTATATGTCATTGGTGGTGCAATATGAATTTTGCCACGCCCCTCCGCCCACAGACCGAAAATCAAAAATCAGACTTCACAGTGTCACCCGCACGAGTTCCCTGAAAATTTCGTCAAAATCGGCACAGCCGTTTTGGAGCCATTACGTTACATACATACATACATACACACATCCTATTTTATATATATATATATATATATATATATATATATATATATATATATATATATATGCGTGTGTATAGCTTCACAATTTATAAGCTAAATATATGATATCCAAGTATATTTATACGTATATTTAAGATAATAATCAAAAAGGAATCAATTAAAAAGAAGGTAAATTAACTTCATATATTGTAATAATTTAATATTTTCAAAGAGAACAAATTCTTTGCAAGTAACTCAAACAAAAAAACCGCACTTTAAAAATCTATGTACAGGTATTTCTCAAAAAGAAAATAATAATTGAGAAATAAATAAAAAAAATTATATTTTTAAGTTAATAAATTCTATGAATTTATCAATGCTAATCTCATTTATGTAACGGTCATAGGAACCAGCGAGGTTTCCGACTAACCGAATCGTGAGCATCTCGCAGAGGGTTTTAACCCTGCTCGGTGGGTACACCGCACATAAAAAACCATCGCAAAAATACATTAACTATTGTACATAATCATTTAAAAAAACATGTCTATAAATGACACCGCAATTTTTCTGAGGCAGATGACATTATTCAGAAGTTTCCTTCTCAACCCTGCCAATCTCCTTTCGATAGCAATTGATTTTCCAGATGGTTATCTGTTAATTTCTTTCTATGTTTTTCTTTTTTAATCTGGGCCATTGGGTTCGTGCAAAACATTGACAAAATATTTGATACTAATAGCCAGTTTTTAACTTCGTATTTAAATACGTATTGAGTTAATTTTCATTTAAGTTTTATTTAAATACAGTTTCAGTTTATCAGTTATATACATATGAAAATACAGCTCCACTACAAAACTGCAAAGAACAATTTTTAGAGTTTTTTTTCAAAAACATGGAAATATTTCAGAAGACTATTATAATTTAAGGACAAAACATACAATTGAAAACCCCAAAATGCTTGAAAAAACTTGTTTGTGATTTTATTAGTCAATTGTATTCATAATAAAGCTCACTTTTGCGATATTAAAAAAAATGTGAGCGTAAATAAAAACAAATTATCAAAATTATATGGCCTGTGTTTAACATAAATAGCCTATAAGCAGCAGTTACACATGAAAGTACTTTCTTGAAAGTTGTATATACTTACGTATTATCAGTAAAAACTTCACAGAAACAATCGTATTTCATAAAAATTTATTAAAGGTTTACACAGGAATGTGAAAGTTCATTTTAAAAATATCACCAAAGGGAAAACTTATAGCTAAAATTATTCTCCTTCTGCTGTTAAATACCGTAAATTCATTCGGAGTTGCCAGGATCATTTAGTGAATGCATTGTACTTAATATTTGTTTTTATATATGTTCATGAGATTTATATGCTAAAACAACACAAAAACATTTATAACAACACAAATTTATTACAATTCGTCATGTTTATGAACAAAACAGAAATTTCAATGCGTAGCCCAGTGTATACCTTTGTCCGTTTGCATTCAGAAAATGTAAAAAGATCTCGTTTTTCTTGAAAAGTTCACTGAAGTCTGAGCTCCAAGTAACACAAATCTGATTACGATCCTAGGTATGAATTGTGTGGCCAATTTTCCAAAATTAAAATTTCATAATAAAAGAAAGGCAATGTATTTTGCTTTTGCAATTTCCAAATCCTTCAGCCTGGCAGCTGAAATAACTTAAATACGAATTTCAGTGCTTTATTATATGAAACTTAAATGCGTTTACACGTGAAAGTGAACGTTGAAAAAACACAATGCACTCACAGCTGTTTACCAACCCATTTATATATATATGTATATATATATATATATATATATATATATATATATATATATATATATATATATATACCAACCCATTTATATATATATATATATATATATATATATATATATATATATATATATATATATATATATATATATATATATATATATATATATATATAAATGGGTTGGTAAACAGCTGTGAGTGCATTGTGTTTTTTCAACGTTCACTTTCACGTGTAAACGCATTTAAGTTTCATATAATAAAGCACTGAAATTCGTATTTAAGTTATTTCAGCTGCCAGGCTGAAGGATTTGGAAATTGCAAAAGCAAAATACATTGCCTTTCTTTTATTATGAAATTTTAATTTTGGAAAATTGGCCACACAATTCATACCTAGGATCGTAATCAGATTTGACAGCTGTAAATGAAAGCAATTAATAAATTTTGAAACATTTATAACAACATGTGCTCGCCACTGTACATATGTATGCATGTAAATATATATAGCATAAATACATAGATATTATATGTAGGTGTATTTATTAAAAAAAACACATGTCTATTTATTTCTATGATTATAATAAAAGAATTAAAGCGGTAATTGTACTCAATATTGTATTGAAATTAAAAAAATAAATCATATATAATTATCATAAAAAAATGTAATTCTAAATTAATTAATAAATACCCTGAAATGATTATTGGCTTTTCGATCTTTAACAATATATTTTTTGGAAATATTGCAATACAATTTTTCTCAATAAATCCTAGATAATAAAAATATATTACTTATTACGAAAACTATTTTTTTTAATATTTAACCCATTATCGCCCGATGGTCGAATTTGTAAGGCTATTACGCTAAACTTTACATACGGTAGATTTTAAGTATGACTAAGATATATTTTAAGTTTTAAGTTTGGTTGGTTTCGGAGATCTGAGAAGGTAAGTATGATGGGCTAATATGTACAGGATTTTCGCAAGAATATAAGGATTCAACACTTTTTATTCTAAATAAAAAATAGCTTCCAAAGAAGTCAAAAAGATCCACAACTTATGATATGGAAGTATTGAAAATTAGGCTTGTCATAGAAAAATTTTCTCTTTTTGGATCGCATTCACTATATTTAAAGTCATGTTCAGGATTTTTTGAAGTAATGATTAAAGTATTTCAATTGTTGTTCGTCCCACAGTATATTATAAATTTAGTTTTTATTTACAAAATCAATTTTAGCATATTTCTAATTGACTTTTTAAGTTAGGGTTTTTACTGCGAAAATATTGTTTTTAATGCATACGTTCCTGTAGAGCACCATAGTTGCATGAGGGAAGTATGGAACTGACGCTTCTTTCTCCTGGATACTCTACATTAGGGAATTAGATTCGTTTTTTTCAGCACCTACTCTTAAACTTATTTGACATCGCAAGCAAGGTTATTTTTAGACTTTGCTTTCTGCACCTTTAAATTAAGAATCCTGAAGACGCATAGAATAACCATAAAAATTTCGTTTGAAACGGTCTCTGAGATGAGCGTTTAAATTCTTTTCGCATCTTCTTCTTTGTAATATGGTGTATATCCGACTAGAATACGCTGAATGTCTCGCGTAGCCGAGAGCGACCAGAACAGAGAATATTTCTGACACAGTATTCAGAATCCATTTTGGAGCTGTTTGTCTCTACTCCTAAGTGCGGTAAGTAATATGTGTACAGCTTCACAATCCCACAAATACCAAAAAATGCATACGGTTATGAGCAAAAATTGTAGTGTAATGACTCAGAAATTACAGAAACACGCAATACGTTAACGCGTGTCATGTATCTTCGCCTTTATTTTTGCTTAGATTACAGAGAACACAATAAAAAAATAATTCTTAAAAATTTAGGTGGAGCCGCCAACATTAGTCTTCTTCGCTAATGATGTACGCATAGTTGTCAAAACGTGGTCGTAGTACTGTGGCCGAAAGTCGAAAAGTCACAGCAAAAAATACTTCCCAGGGAGCTAGTGTCACCAAATTTCTTGTTTAGACTTTCACTTTTAAAATATGATTTAAAAAAAAGTGTTTCACGGTCCCTTATTTCAGTATCGCGCCCATAAGGGGGTATGCGAAAAAAATATTTACAGAGTATTAACATATTCTGTCAACATATTCTTTGCTATACTGTACTAGTCCAGCCAGCTGTTTCTTGGTGTTCCTATATGAACGCAAATTGCAAAAGTAAGAATAATTAGTTAATTTTGGATAACTTTAAGTAAAATATCTCCTCAGATATCTATTTAAAGCCTGGTAGAGGAGACCAATATAAAAGATACGTATATCGCAAACGTATCCATCTAGCTTTAATTTTAATGGAATATAAAGTCCACCCCGTTCTACGCAATTTTTTATAGTGAATCGGCTTAGGAAATCTTTAAATATAAGGTTATGAGAAACACTACGACGAACATTCTTGTAAAATTTCAACCCTCTAACTGTATATTTTACCCTTTGAAATCTTCAATGTATAGACCTTTTTCGCCCTCTGTAGTCAAATGGGGGGAAAGCTTCTCTTAAAATGTCATACCAGAATATTTGCCATAAAATTCTTCTTTAATCTTCGAATACTTGGAGTTTATCGTTTAGGGTTAAATATAAGATAAAACTTAACATGTATAGTAGTTAATTCCGTGCTTATTTGAAAATTCTTGCTAAAATGTCCAACAAAACTGTATTTTAATGAACAGGTGACAGACTTGTGGTATATACATACTTATGTATATTAGAAGATTTGTTTTCATGTTTGATGGCGGCTTTAAGAGTATGGAACGAGAAAAAGTTTAAGCTTTAGTGTAAATACTAATGACAACATTTTATATAACATGCGGAAAAAGAAAATGTGATTGCGTTATGCATTAAGTATGTATAGTCGAATAAAGAGAAAGAGTTAAGTGTTAATAAAACAATGAAGAAATATTGGCATTTTTGGACATGTTTTAGTATTGTTATATCCTTAACTTTTTCAAATAGCAAAGTATTTACAGCTGACTTTGTGACTGGGTTTGCACAATCTTCTTCTATTTCTATATATAAAATAGGGTGTGTGTATGTATGTATGTATGTATGTATGTAACGTAATGGCTCCAAAACGGCTGGGCCGATTTTGACGAAATTTTCAGGGAACCTTCAGAATACTCGGGCGGGTGACACTGTGAAGTCCGATTTTTTATTTTCGGTCTGTGGGCGGAGGGGCGTGGCAAAATCCAATAATTCATAAAATGAGAACGGCTTAGCCGATTTCCGTAAAACTTTTTGTCAGTTGTTCGTATTTTCGAGCAGAAGGTTTTTATGGAAGTAAATTTTGGAAAATCCCTCCGGAAAAGTCGGAAAATTGGAAAAATCTAAAATCGAGTTTTTGTATGAAATTTTGTTTGAAATTATTGCTTAATGGCTTTTCAAATTAAAAAATATAAAGTTTGTCTGAAGGCTTAAAATTGGGGCGAGGCGAAGTTCGCCTGGTCCGCTAGTTGTTAATAAAACAAAGAAGAAATAGAGGCGTTTTTGGATATGTTTTAGTATTGTTATATATTTAACTTTTTCAAATAGCAAAGTATTTACAGCTGACTTTGTGACTGGGTTTGCACAATTGTTATTGAACACAGCTGAAAAGGTGTGTTTAATGAGATACCACATTCATACCACTTACATGTTCGTAGTATAGCTATTTATAAACTGGTTGTTCGACGTTTTAGTTGAAGGTGATACACATACCATACTATTATAGTATTAAAATGCTATGTCTACTACTTCACTTTTCCTTTTGAACTGTTAACTTTACATTGAACTTTAAGTACTTTGAATCCTACTAAAAACTATTATAAGTAATATATGTATAAAAAATTTAATTATAAATATTTTTTATAAAGAATTCGCTATGAAGACATTGAGCTGTAGCCGGATATATATATATATATATATATATATATATATATATATATATATATATATATATATATAGTATATATATGTATATATATATATATATATATATATATATATATATATATATATATATATATATATATATATAGTATATATATATATATATATAGTATATATATGTATATATATATATATATATATATATATATATATATATATAGTATATATATATATATATATATATATATATATATATATATATATATATAGAATATATATATATATATATATATATATATATATATATATATATATATAAGAGTACATACATACACATCCTTTTATAGCGTGAACTTCAATTTGTTTGTCATATTTAATATTACTACTCCTACTATATTCGCAATTATATGTATTAAAACATCTAAACATTATACTTTTCCTATTGATAAGCATATGTACATAATTAAAAAATTACAGAGCCATGTGCAGTAATAGTTTGCTTGATTTTGAATAATGAAATGGAAAGAAAATTTCATAGAAAATAAATTACACTTCTTATTCACGGCGGGGGTTTGTCGAGATGTAGACTTCTTGTTTAAAATTTTTTATTTTGGAAATAAAATAAAGAAAACTTATTATTATTTTTTATTCTTTCTGTATTTTTTGAATCAATCTTTTCACTGGCTAGGTATTATATTTTACAGTCTTACTTATAACTAATAAAATGCTTAACAAGCGTTAATATTTATTGAATATTGAAATGAGTAACCTAAATTATAGCGTTAATGTTGCGCAAGAAACAGTAATATTTACTCTTTTTGATTAATAAAACACTGTAAATAAAAATGAGAAATACAGATGAAGACGCTCAATTGACCTAAAAGTAGCTAAACTTGCATTACTTAGCAAAATGACAAATTAATTTGCTAAAAATAACAAAACAAACAAAAATCAAAATAGTTAAATAAATTAAAAAAAAAAAAATTAATGAATGTTTGATGTTTGAATTTAGGAGACTGTTCTTTAAATGTTTTACTTCAAGTGAAGTTTTATTCAAAGTTAATGAAAATTAAGAACGGTTTCCATTAATTTTTCTATTGAATATTTGAAAATTTCTAGTTAAACATCATCAATTTCGTCTTCAGATAAACGACCAAAATTTTCTTTCAGCAATCCAAAAAAATTTTCATACATCTCAGCGCTAAATATCGGAGATACCTCGTATTTATTTTTCGTAGCCATCAATACATCGACAAAGAGATTATAAAGTTTTCTTTTTTTTACATTTGATTTTAAAGAAGTCGGTTGGATCTCGTCAGTGAGCCATTCTACGGCACTGTTATCAATTTCTACACAAAAATTGCTTATTGTGCTATGTATGTTGGTATACATACATTTTATTATACCAATGTCATAAGTTCTACAATTGTTTTGCAAATATTACCTGTCACACTCCATAGATTCTGCTGAAAAGTCAAGGCTACTTAAATACTTCCACGGAGCACCAATCTTTTGAGAAGATCATCGGCATCATTTTCCTTTCTGTACTTGTCTCTCAAACTCTTTCACTTAATTTTGAATTCTTTAGTTGAAATTTAATAGTTATTTAAAAAAATATATAATTATAAATCTAAGTATGTCCTTTTGATATTACATATTTTCCTAAATCTTTTTTTGTGTTTAACATCTTTGTATTTGGCATCTCTGTTTTCATAAATATGTACATGGATTTCCACGTACTAGCTCAATAATTTGTTCATTTAAATTCTAAAAACAAAAACAGTAATTAATTAACCAAATTTAAATTTTTTTATTATAAATAATTCCATTTGCAAAATATATATATATATATATATAAATATATATATAAATTTATATATATATATATATATATATATATATATATATATATATATATATATATATATATATATATATATATATATATATATATATATTGCAGAGAAATAAAAAACCTAAATCAGTCTCACTCGAGCACTAAAACACGATGGACGTGTTATGCTTGTTGTTAGAAATTAGCGTTGCCATATGCAAAAAGTTAGATCCACAGAATATACACAGAATACCCAACTTTAACGTTTAAAAAGGGTCCGAATCATATTTTGCATATACTTTGTATAACGTGCATAAAGTTTGTGTGAAGAGATACCTATATAAAAACAACTAGATTAGCTTTCCCTTTCACACAAACTTTATGCACGTTTTCAAAGTTGTCGGGTCTATGTGTAGTTTATGGTTTTATGAGGGAATGGAGATTTAAGATTTCAAATTTAGGTATGACATGAAAATGTCAGATCTGGCAATAGTGATTCTTTATGTGTGTTTGTGAGCGCAAACAATATGTTTATATGTATTTTTGCCTATCCCTGCTTTACACGATCACGGTAAAGTCTAACAACTCACTCACTAATTACAGACTCAACACTGTCTGTCTACTGACTGAACTGACTTTATTTATTTATTTATTTATTTATTTATTTATTTTGTAAGCTTCTGCAACAAAACTTACGTTTTAATATAGCAGAAGTATAAATGTAGTTAGAATTAATGTGAGTATATTTAACACATGCAATGAGTGGAGATAATTATGTATATATGTTTAAAATTGGATCTGTAGTTAGTTATTTAATTAGATATAGATTACATTAACTTAAAATAATTATATTAACTAAAAATAACTTATAATAATACATATTTAAAAAGATAATAATAAATTAGAATATGAACAATATATTTTCAAATGTCACTTGGATATTATAAGATCAAGAATAATATTCGAGAATTTTCTTTTTAAAAAGTAAAACGTTGCTAATATTCCTTATACATGGTGGGATAGTATTCCAGAGACGTATAGTAGGTAAAAAGAATTGCCAATTAGATAAAAGAGTGTGATATCTTGGAGGTATTATTGTTTTGTTTCTTTCTGATCGGGTGAAATTAAGCCTGTTGTATAAATCCTCAGGTTGCCGTGTAGTTACTACTTTATGCAATAATTGTAAAGTTTTTATATTAAGTAGGTTATCGAACTGAACACCATAAATTTGCTTAGAGTAATAGTTGATAGTGTGTTGATTACCATTAGATTTAAGTCCGAATATATATCGTGTTATGTTGTTAAATGCAACTTTTAGTCTTGATTTACTGCAAGTGTCACAATTTGAAAATAGTTCACAGGCATATAATAATTTTGGAACTAAGTACGTTTTCGCTAGTAGCATTCTTATTTTGAATGGTGTACAATGTTGGGTCGGCTACAAAGTTCGAAGCATCGAGAAAGTTTTCCCACAGGCGACTGATATATGGTCTGACCATGTTAGTGTGTCGTTGAAAATTACACCTAGATTTTTTGCTTTATGTACAATTTTGATTTCCTGGTTGTCAATGTAGATTTTTGGCATTTCTATTATTCTCTGTAACCGTTTGTGAATTAAAATACATTGTGACTTTCCTGGATTAATGCTTAAACCATTTATGGATGCCTATTTCGAGACTCTTACCAAATCTTCATTGAGTTTTTCGTTAAAATCTATTATTTTACCACTTATATATAGCTGAACATCATCGGCATACATTCTGATGCTGCAGTGCATCAACTGATTGGGTAAATCATTGGCATAGATAGAGAAGAGGAGAGGTCCCAAAATCGAACCCTGTGGTACACCCCTGGTGACAGGAAGGAAAGATGACGTTCCTGAATTAACTTTCACACACTGCTCTCTGCCACTGAGGTAGGTTTGTATTAATTTGGAAGATGTTGAGGAGAAATGCATCATTTTTTCTAATTTTTGATTTAAAATGGTATGATCAACAGTATCAAAAGCCTTGGAGTGATCTAATAATACCAAGACTGCCATATATCCGTCATCTATCTCCTTTATAAGATCATCTGTTACACCAGTCAGCGCAGTTACGCAGCTATGATTTGAACGGAAACCATATTGTTTTGAAGTAAGAAGATTATTATCTTCAAGATATTCGGTTATTTGCATATGTTGTATTTTCTCAAAAGCCTTCGATAGGTACGGTAAGATAGCTATTGGCCGGTATTCTAAGTTTGTCTTTGGAATTGGATAGACATTAGCCTGTTTCCATCGCTTCGGGTAAGAACTAGTTGTAATTATAAAATTAAAAATATGTTTCACAATCGGTAATATGTAGGGAATAATCATTTTAAAAAAATTTGGGTGAATTTCATCAACTCCTGTGGCCGTAGATTTGACTGATAAGCAGCTTTTCATAACATCGAATTCACTAACACAGTCGAAATTAAATAATCTTGCGGGTGGTTTATTAATTTGGAAGTTATAGTAGGTGCGAATGATTAGCAGGTCGCATTGGAATGTTGATAAAGTTAGAGTTGATTTCATTTGGGTCTAGAGCTGGGGTATCAGCGATGCGTTTTTGCTGAACAATCCCGATTTCTTTTATGGCTTTCCATGTTTGCTTTGAATTAGTCGTATTAGCGAATTTCTTAGCGTAATATGATGATTTTGCTCGTCTAATTGCTCTTGTTGTAACCTTCCTAGCTAAGCGATAATCTTCATACAGGTCGTTCTATACTTCTTCCAGCGTGAAAAAGCGATATCACGATCTTTGACCAGACGTTTGATATTTAAGGGAAACCACGGTTTCTGCCTACTTTTAATCGTCTTTGTTTCTAAGGGAACAATTAAGTTAAACAAGGCCATAATATTGTCCTCCAAGAACTTCAGTTGTTCATCCACGGATGGCATGTAGTATATAGAGCTCCAGTCAATTTTAAAAACTTCTTGTTCTATTATACTTTGGTTTGCATGTTTGAAATTGCGAAAATGAAATTCGGAGTTAGATAGCTGTAGAGGTATATTATATGTTAAAAATATAAGGTCATGTTTGGAGAAACATGGCGCTGAAAACTGATCATATATTAAGACTTTGCAGACGTCAGAAACAAAAAATAAATAGAGCAGTGTGCAGGAAAGCGGAGAGAAATGCGTTGGTGTACTTATGTTTGTAGGGCTTAAGCCAAGAGATTTCATGTTTTCTGTTAAACATGAATCAGAGAGAATATTGCAGTTAAAGTCGCCAGCTATGATCACGTCCGAATAAAGTGGTGTCAAGTTTTCTACAATTTCATATAACGGGCGAAGATCGATTCTTTTATTGGGCCTGTAAACGCTACCAATTAAAACTTTACTTTCATCACAGTGAACTTCCAAAAATATATGTTGAAGCTTATGGTTAATGCTCTCGTTGGTAGTGTTTTTTATTTTGCAAGCTAGTTCACGTTTAACATATATTGCTACACCGCCGTAGCCGTCGTCTCTATCATTTCTATATAGTTTGTAGCCCTTCAATAGGACCATGGCATCAGTAATTGAATCGCGAAACCACCTTTCGGAGATACAAATAATATGTACGTCAGAGTTTTCAAATATAGGCGAAACTCATCAATTTTGCTGAATAGGCTTTGGGCATTAATATGGCATATTTTAAGTTCATTTCTTTGCCTACTAAGAATTTCTATCATATTTGCAGTAACGTCTCCGGAGATTGGACTACTATTTCCCGTCGAGATCATAAATGAAACATTTAAGGTTGATAGCAACGCTAGTAAAATTTAAAATTATTCTTGTTTTTATAATTTTTATGTGGTGAAATTTAAAATTTGAATAACGAAATTTGGAGATAAGGTACACAATAATCATTAAAAAAGAAAAATATATAAAAAAATAGAAAAAGTTACAATTAGTAAGGAAAGATATTCTATTTACGAAAAAATTGATAAGCATATTAAGGTTTAAGGCAAAATAATTATTATTATCAAAATTTAATTGAAATATTAATGGTCTTATTATTATGTCAAAGAGATAAATTTCCATCCTCTGTATTTGGCGAATGAAACATCTGCTGTATTGTTGAAACATCAGTAATGCATATGGGTTCATCATTTTGCGACTTTTTTTATATAGACAATGCCTCTACTTATAAAAACAGTGGTTATTATTTTACTTTTTTTTTAAACGATTAGCTTGAAGAAATATTTTGTGATTTTCCGGCGTAAGATTTTCGTTGACATAAAATGGCACCGCACTATCAAAACCAATGAGATTTAAGCGTAAGATATCCTTAGAAGACTTAATAAAAGAAGTAATTGATTTGAGAACAAAGTTCCTATCGTATGGGCAATTGAATTTGATGATTATTGCGGGATCAGTGATGACTTTAACTCAACTTTAACTCCAACTGACTCTGCTGACGTTGATGCGCGCAGCTTTTATACTCTTAATGATCATTTCTCGAATAATCATCATGTTTGTTAAAGTTGTTTACAGTGCTGCCGTTTTTGGTTATTTCTAACCAAAAGTGGTAATTTTTTCCTTTATGTGGAGATGTGAATATTTTTTTCTCATTGGTTATTTTTTGCCAAAAATAATACACATGTACATATTTTTAATGTTATACTTTTTAAGCTTTTATGTTCTTCAATTTTTAGTATTGCTAATAATACTGCTGTGACTAAAATCGTTAGTGCAGCCACCTGTTATAAATTCGCCTTTATCGGCGGAAAATCTGAACTATGGATGGAACAAAATAAGTTCTCATACTTGGAAAAATATAAAATAAAAAAATATACAATCTTTTTATATAGAACTATTAAAAGAAATTTCAAAACGGATTTGGATTTTTCACAAAAAGACTTATGGCATGTTTCTACATAACAAGGAAGCAAACAAACAAACAAGTACTACTCAGACAAGTACGTAACAAAATGAGTTTTTATAACCCATTTGTCTAACCTACGCACAGAGGAGTATTTGACCAAAAAAGCTGGCCAAAATTATTAAGCGTGTGTTTTGTTTTAAAAGTTTAACTTTTTTGATAGTTTTAGCTTTAGTTTGATAGAAAAAATTTATTGGCAGGTTATTATTGGGTTAGTGTTATTTTTTTATATACCTATACTGTTTTTAAATGTAATTTTGATTTTTACGCTTTTAAATTAGGTATGTAGTACAAAGCTAAAGTGTCCTGGAGACGATCAAGTCTTATATAGACCGCATGTATACAAAAACAGTTTAATAGGTGTGTATGCGTGTGGTTGGCTTATAATTATTCCTGATAAGACAGTTAGTAAATTTTAATTTATGAACTAAGAACCGAATTTTAAGAAATTCCTTTTTAAGGGCGGATAATCCATCACATTGGTAGTTGTTAAAAGTGATTTAAATAATATTTCACATCAATAATTCGAAAAACACAAAAGTTTATGACGACAATAAAGTATAAGAAAAAGTGCCTTATGAGCAAAAATAGAAAAAAAGATACAATTTTCAAAAAATCACCAAAAATAATGGCGCAAACATGTGCAAATTTTTTTCTTTTTTCTTAAATTAGAGATCTCATATTTTATTGTGGTGCATAACATTATTTGTACAACAGCTAAGCTCACTTTCAAAAAACCTTTCCTTTTTTTTTGGTAAGAATTTATATACATATATGTATGTATAATTTTTTTTTATAATTAATATTTTTAAAATAAATATTTGAGATAATTTTTTCTTTTTAAATGCTAAAAATAGCTGCTGATGGAATCTTTCAGGTAAAAAAATCAATGTAATACCTCTATTCGTTTAGCCACAAAAAAATATCATATAAATATCTTGAAGTCAAAAAAATTCAATAAAAACGCATGCAATTTTTTTCACTTTCCTGACTTTAACAGTGTCCCACAACTACAAATCTTAACTTACAATCTTTAAAATGCACGATATGATGTAGAATTTTGTTTTCTATCGATCTGCGTAATTACTTCTTAGGATTTCATCAAATTAATTTTTGCCTTTTTGGCCAGCTCTTTGGGTCAAATACTCCTCTGTGCTACGTACTGTTACCTAGCACTTTACGTTTTATTATATTGCAGGATTGCCCTAGTGAAAATTTAAGTATTTCGTTTACTTTTTTCCATACAAAAACCAATTTTTTTACTACTCAATGGCAACTCTAGACCGAAATCAAAAGCAGCTGTTTTTTTATTTATAAATCAAAATTTATTAATACATATACATACATGTGTATATGTACACATACAACTTTTTATTCTTTAAATCCATATTTATATGTAGTATTATGTATATTTTGATTGTCTGTTTTTGACAATAGTGGCAATTGAAATTGCACTGTAGAAACCACAGCTCTTACGTTTTCACTCAACAAAACTTGACATTTGTGTTATAAACCCCCAAAGCAAATTTTCATGCTCAATTGAGCAACATTTTTGAGTCACTTGTTATGTAGAAACATGCCATTAAAAAATCTTGATATCATAACACCACCTCAAGTGTTAAGTAATTCAGAAATAAAAATTGAGCCATTATTGTCTTCTTTCCCGAATTTAACGGATAATAATGAGGAAAAAATATTACATCAATGGAGACTACTAAAGTTTTCAAATATTGCTGTACAGAGCGATATGGATATTGTTGAATTTTGGGATAAAATATCAATGTACAGAAATGGAGTCAATGAAAAATGTTGCATATGTAAACATATTTAAAACATATTTAAAAATGTTGCATATGTAAACATATTTATTTCTTTTGCTTGTTTTTATTATTATTACAAGTGAAATTTCACTACAAAATGCAATGAATTTTTTATAAGTAAATCTATGGTCTCAAACTATTATACTGTGAACTGCAAGTTTTTTTACTTTATATTAAAAAAACTTTTATTTTTTATATACATACATGTGCAAGCGTTAACTTATTACATACATACCTACGTAGATAAAAGAATTATATTTGTTTTGTTATTATTATTATTAACTGTATTCAAATCACATGCGTTACATTATAAATATGTATGCATTTTAAATGTTATTTCAGTCAAGTGCAACTTGCTTGAATAGTTGGTCGCGTACAAATAAGTTCGGAACAATTAATAAAATTATATAAAATTAAATAAGAAAACACATTAAAAAAAACAAACAATATACCTACTGCACAAATAAAATAAAATATAAAACACAAAAGAATATAATATAAACATTGCACAGTGAATAAATAGCTGACGCAGCTGGTCGTTGACTTTTCTGTGTTTCAACATTCGTATTGAAATTCTGAGCTGTGCTAACTCATATAATAAAAAATTGTTGTTAATGAGCACATTTAAACAAAACAAAACAGATAAGAGTTGCAATCCAAGTAATTATGTTACACAAACGGAAGAAGAATTTATAGAGAAAAGTGTACAAAAGTTTTTAACGGCGAGAAATCACACTAGATCATACTCATTGTCTACGATTGCAGATACTTATTCTCTGACTACAAAATTGCAACCAATTGAATTGAGCGCTAGAGTGATGAAACCCTTATTTTTGACCATCCCTAAAAACGTAACACCACCAGCCGGCGGTGGAAAACAAAAAATACAAGCGGGAATCGATAGATATACCACTATACTGAAAAGGCTACGTAGCCCTAACTCCTCAAAAATGGCGTCTGACCCAAAAAAAACAAAAGATGCAGAACTTAGTTCACAGAATCGTTTTGCTATTTTGCAAGACAATTCGGTAGACCCTATACCAACTCAAAAGATGTTCAAGCCACCGCCTATTCACTTAAGAGAGAAAACCTCAGGTGAACTAGTTAAATACCTAATTTCTTTACTAGGAAAGAATGCCTTCCATGTAGTACCACTCAAGCGAGGTTATATCAACGAAACGAAAATTCAAGTATACAACGAGTCCGAGTATCGCAAGTTGGTTTCCGATTTTGAAGCACGTAAAAAAAATTTTAACACTTTTCAACTGAAGAGCAGCAAGGGGCTGCAAGTAATAATTAAAGTTATCGACTCTTATATAGAGCGAAATGAGCTCCAAATTGAACTAGAAGAAAATGGCTTTAAAATCAAGCATATTTCCAACGCACTATGGGGCCAATGACAGATTTGTGAGGCAAAAAGTCAATTTCTGGAGTGAACAATTTTAAAAAAATAATAACGGAATTTTAAACTTATCACTTCGAAGTACTCAAATATTAAAAACAAAATTCAGGTGGCAGCTCATGACGACATACTGAGCTGTCAAAGTCATGTCATTTTGCTTTGCAACGTATTCTGACATTCTACCATAAACAAACAATAAAAGAATTTCGACTGTCAAACAAGAACTTTTAAGATATTAAAAATTTTGTAAAATGGAAAACACTTGCAAAGGTATGTGAATTTAAATGTTGTTGAAAATTAGAAAAAAAATTAGTTGTGGTAAATAATTTTTAGCGTTAATTTAAGTTGTCTTTTTTGTGAAGTTTTTGTTGTCGTCCATGTGTTCTTTGGAGTAGAACTTTGTTTATCCGAGCGTATCTGTAAAGATATTTACATGTGGGGAAAGGTAAAAATGTGTACTATAATTTTTTGGAAAAACGATCTGCTCAAATCTGCCGTTTTTTATAAAAATCGATTTTCAGATAGCCTAAAACTTAAAAATTTGGATATTTTTAACTTTTGGTTGGAAAATGATAGACAACCCGTTAATGTTATCAACTGGATTTCCTCGAAATTTAGTAGATCTGTCACTGAAAATTGTATGACTGCAGTTAAAACGCAAGTTTATAATTTCTGTGCACATGCTAACCAAAAGTGGGAAAAAAATCGGAGAAGTTCCAAACGTTTTCTAAAAAATGAAACAATATGGTTATCGCGTGAAATAGTATTCAAACTTTCAGAAAGTGGTGTTACAAAAAAAAAGGCCGTCCTCATGTGAATTATAGCAAAGGAAGTGATCGACAGAAACGAAAAATTGCTTCAGAAGTGTCATCTAAACAAGGAAATGATACTAAGCTATTGATTCATGCTGCTTCGATTTCAGCTAATTTATCAAATGAAAATGACTTGAATTTTATTTTAAAGAAAGCTGTTTCGTCTCCATTGGAACCTACTGCAATAAGAAAAAAAAATAACTTCTAATGAGAAAATGCCATTACCGCTTTCCCCTGAAGAAGCACTAAGTTTTTTGCTCGAGAATAATTTAACAAAACAACAGTATATTAACATTAGAGAGATGAGTAAGTCAAGAAACTGCGATATTTTCCCCAGTTACAAAAAAATTCAAAAGTGCAAGTTGGAATGCCGTCCCGGTGGACTAACGGTAACGGATTCGTCAGCACATATTACTCTTCAAAGTTTGGTAAATCATACAGCAAAAAAAATTTTGTCATACCAGGAAGATGTTCTGATGAGAATGGATGAGGTCAATGAAGTTTATTTGGTTCTAAGCTACGGTTTCGACGGTTCCACAGGACAAAGTTCATTTAAACAAATATTTAACATCAATGAACCGGACAGTTTAGATAACTCGCTCTTTGTAACCTCAGTTATACCATTAAAAATAGTTACATCAAGTAATGCAATCGTTTGGTTAAACCGCACTCCTCAATCCGTCCGTTTGTGCAGACCACTTAAAATTGAATTTACAAAGGAATCTAAAGAACATATATTAAAAGAGAAATCAAATCTAGATGAGCAAATATCAAATCTTCAGCCTTTTGAATATAATATGGTAAACGGCAGGAAAGTTGTTGTAAAGTTTGAGCAAAGTTTGAGAAAAGTTTTGAACGTACTCACGGAAACAAAAAGTACTCAGTCCTGTCCGATATGTGGAGGAAATCCGAAACAATTTCTGACGGTAAAAGATTTAAGTTCATCGGTGTTTCAGCCAAAATCTAATGCATTAAAATACGGTGTAAGCCCATTACATGAATTTATCCTTAATCTTTCATATAGACTTGATATTAAGAAATGGCAAATTCGAAACACTGAGGACAAACTTCTTATGTTAAAAAGAAAGGGTGAAATTCAAGAAAAATTCTGGCAAAAAATGGGTCTTCATGTACATAAGCCGAAAAGTAACGGGAGCGGTTCCACGAACGACGGCAACACGGTACGAAAAGCATTTTCTAATCCCGAATTATTTTCTTCCATAACCAACATTAATATTGAACTTTTAAAACGCTTACATATAATTCTTATTGCAATTAACACCGAGTTTGAAATAAGTGCTGACCACTTGAAAAAATTTTGCGATGAAACTGCAGATATATACTTTAAAAATTACGAATGGTACCCAATGTCAGCCACCTTGCATAAAATTTTAGCACATTCGTCTCAAATATTGCAGGTATCAATTGTACCTTTGGGATGTGCTGGCGAAAATGCTTCTGAGGCCAGAAATAAATTTTATAAAAAGGACCGTATTGAATACGCGCGAAAGGATTCTAGGGAGCATAATATAACGGATGTTTTTAACAGGGCTCTGGATTCCTCTGACCCATTGTTATCCAGTATATATCTGAAAAATCGTCTTTTAAAAAAGAAGAGTTTGCAACTTCCAAGAGAGCTTATTTGTCTTCTAAAGATTCCGGAAATCCCAGAGGATCAACTGCCAAGTACATCAAGTGCTGCTATAAATAAAGATCTCTCAGATTCTGAAGATGATCAAGAAGATCAATTTAATTTTAATTTCGAATTAGAAGTTGATGAAACAGAAAATAATGAAGTAAGAATTTATTACAAAAAACAATATTTTGTTCCTTTTAATAAATTTTTCTTTTCAGATGGATTAAATACTGATGATCATGGCTCATCATCATAGCACTCAGGGGCCGAGAGCAAATCTCTCTTTCTTTAATTATTTGGAATGAAGCATAAAAATTACATATCTTATTATTCAAATCTCTTCCATTTTAAAATATATCTTTATAATTTAAAAAATATTAACTTATATAGCATGTTGTTCCTTGTAGAACTCATCGAGTATTTTAAAATTCTCTCTTTTTGCCAAGCACTGCTGTATTCACAGCAAGAAATTTATTTTTTTTTAAGTAATTTTTGGAAATGTATTAAAATTTATTATTTTGTGATTTGAAGTTAGTCGATAAATAAATGTTATCCGGAACAGAATGATGCAATAATTCCAAATTTCAAGAGGCACTAAACGCAGTGCGTACATTCTATGTAATAAGAGGTGGGTGTGGCAATAGGCGGATTGACCCCAAATAATAGTTAATGTCCTCGGAGAGCATATATAGTGACGTAATTGAGAGTCAGAAACTTAGTATTTTCCTCTGATCTTCAACCGAAGGATAAGTTTAATCCACCTACTGGAAATGGGCGTGGCACTGCCCAATTGACCTAATTTTTTACTGAAGGCTGAGAAACTTATTCTTATTATTTGTACGAAATTTGAAAGGTCTAGCTCTTTTCTGTTATTTATTACCTCAAAAACTGATCATCGGCCCCACGGTGCAACGTTATGAACAGAGACAAAATTCCCCAGCCGATGTTCCGAGTAGAATTGGAGCCTGGAGACATACGTTTAAAAAAAGTGAAACTCACCCGATATACAATTTAAAATATTTGCTTCATCGCAAAATAACCGTTGAGGAACCTCATAAGCAAACGGGGCCCGTTCAATGCCAAAACTGTCAGGAGTTTGGTCATACAAAGTCCTACTGTAACCTGCCACCAGTATGTGCTATGTGTGGCGAGTTCCACAGTACATCGGAATGTAACAAACCTAAGCAAGACTCAACTGTTCGAAAATGTAGTAACTGTGGCGAAAACCACACTGCCAGCTATAGAGGATGTCCTATTTTCACTAATTTTAAGCGCTCAATGGTTAAAAAAAATATTGTTACTTCTGCTCAACCACAAAAAGCTACAGCTACAAATTGTCAACCAGTGCTTTACCCAACCGCTAACCAAGTATCGTGTTAGGTCACCGTATAACAAGAGTTTTATTCCTTATTTTATTTTGTAATTAATTTTTATTTTTTTTCGCATCTAATTTTCGTTTCATTTATTATTTAAATTGCTATTAAAATTTATTCACATTTTTGCGTAACCATACCCACTGTAATTTGACATAATTTTGTACACTTCAGGCCCACTGTACTTGTTTTGATAATTAACCGTTAGTTTTTATTTTTAATATTTGTTCCTCACTTAAATTTCTTGCATGTAAATTGTTGTTGTCAAAAAGAATGCAAGTTATTTTCTTATTGTTGTTGGTACATTAAGATTTCAAAATTGGATCACTGGAAGTGAGAAACAAATATGACAACAACAACTGTGTGGCCCTTATATACATTCATACATACTTATGTACATATGCAATCTTTTTAGGTTTAAGTAAGTGAACTTTTAAATAAAGAATTATTGTTTTACTTGAGATGAATCAAGCAACGTCTTTTTCCATTTCGTGAGCCACGGTCGCAAAATCTTTTTCTCAGGTTTTTTGAAATCACTGCCCAAAAGAACATTTCAGTGGCAATATAGATAACAATTTAAAATTACCAAATTGCTCTATATTGCTGTCGTGCGTTCCGTGTATAAATTCTAAAGCCTTTTCGTTGATGTACCTTGAACAAATCGGTACGGTCGTTATAGAGTGAAGTGGTGGTTTTTAAATTAAAAGCAATTATGTACAAGGAACAATTTAATTAAAAAAAAAACTTTAAGAAAAAACATTTATATATTTCTGCCAAAAACTAAAGACAGTGTAGTTCATAAAACAGGACGTGTTGTGCAATTTAAACCTTTCAAATAAAATATTTTAAACTTTATGGCATTTGTTATAAAAAGAAATTAAATATTTTGGTACATTTGTCGGCTCATAAATTGCATTATTTAAAAAAAGGGTGTCTCTTGCTGCGGATTTTGTAAAAAGAACTTAGCTCAAAAATATTTGTCCGATAAACGGGTTTTAAATTTTAAACGCTATTTGTGGTTCCGTTAATTCGTTATATAAATTAAATATACATACATAAAGACTATTAAATATTTCTGATAGCGGTTTAAATTACGCTTTGCGTCAACAGCGGTGAAGAAAATTTGTGTTCCCGATTTACATTTTGCAAAATTTTTTCGTTTGGTAATATTGTGAATATTCTTCTAATTTAAATAAAATGTCGCCTCTGGAGGAGTTCAAGCAACAACGAGCGAATACAAAGAAAAGTATTTCTCGCATCAAGAACCAAATTGAAGCCAATGGAAGAGGTGAAGGTAAGCCACTATCTGCAGCGGAACTCAAATGTCGCTTGGGGATTTTGGAGTCGTATTTCAAGCAAATACTTTCGTATCAAACTCAAATTGAAAAACTCGAACCAGAAGATAATGCAAGGCCCGATATCGAAGATTTGTATATTTCAGCTAAACTCAATATTCAGTCGCAGCTTGGTGAAGATGTACATAACGCAACTATGTCTGACTCTACAATTTGTTTCCCAGCTCCTAGCCATAAATTGCCACAACTAAAATTGCCCACATTTAGTGATAAGTACAGTGAATTCAAAAATTTTATTTCGTCGTTCAATCAAGTGATCGATCGTGAATTTGGCCTATCAAATATTGAAAAATTTAATCATTTGCTCAACTGCCTTCAAGGCCAAGCACTGGAAACAGTTAAGGCTTTTCAAATTACAAATGAAAATTACCCGAAGGCTCTAGGTTGAAGGCACGTTACGACAATAGCTCGTTAATTTTTATGGAAAATATAGCCAGGCTTTTTGAACTTCCCGCTATGTCTAAATATAACTGCGCGCAACTACGCAGTCTGGTTGATAATGTTTCTGCAATTTATAGTTCCTTACTTTCCCTTGGTTCTGAAAGAGACATAGCTAACTCCATGATAATACATATTGTCATGGAAAAGGTTGATAATGATACCAAAAGAAAGTGGAAAGATTCTCTGGACCTTACCAAACTACCATCGTGGGATGATTGCTCCAAGGTTCTTAAAAGACGTTGCCAGTTTTTGGAATCAGTTGACACCAACCATACCCAGTACACAACTCGTAAGCCTGAAAATCATCATTCCGGTAAGTCCAAGAATACTCATTTTAAATCTGGCCATACATTTTCGCTTTCTAAACGCGTCTGCGCGCTTTGCTCCAAGCCGGACCATACAATAAGTCGTTGTTCTCGCTTTAAGGACATGAATGAAAGCCAACGTTTCGAAAACATCAAACGACTTGGGCTTTGTCTTAATTGCTTGTCGAAAGGGCATCAAGTAAATAATTGTTCCTCCTCATTCAAGTGCAAATTTTGTTCTCGTTTGCACCACAGTCTGCTTCATCGGTCTCAGCCAGCTTCCAGGCCCTCGTCTCCGGCTGCTGAACCAACCACGTCTCGTTCTGCCTTGAATGAATCTCCCGCCTCGGTCCATACACATTTGGAAAAATCCTCGCCCGAACAAGTTTTGCTTGCTACTGCCATGGTTCTCGTTCGTGACGCTTCTGGCTCTTATCAATTGGGACGCGCTTTGTTGGATTCTTGCTCTCAGTTGAATTTTATAACCGATGAATTTTCTAAAAAACTACATCTCCCATGCGTTTCACAAACTACTGAAATTGCTAACATTGGAAATACTTTCAGCAGAAGCAAATATAGATGTTCTACTTTTGTTAAATCTCGTTTTACGGATTTTGAAACCTCGCTTTCGTTTTGTGTCACACCTCATATTTCGTAACAACCTGATGCAGAGTTAGATGTCTCATCGTGGAACTTGCCTCAAAATACACAACTGGCTGATGAAAAGTTTTTCAAATCAAAGCGAATTGACTTGCTCATTGGCACTGAAACATTTTTTGATATTTTGTCTGTCGGTCAAATTAAACTTGGTTCAAAATTGCCGACTTTACAAAAAACTATTTTCGGATGGATTGTTGCAGGTCGATATTCTTCACATTCGCCTCATGTATCAAGTCCATCTTGTCTGCTTTCAATAGAAGAGGAAGTTGATAAAAAACTACAACGCTTATGGGAAATCGAAGAAGTTGCAAATGGTTCAAATATATTAACCCCAGAGCAAGCTGATTGTGAATCCTTTTTCAATGACACTGTGTATCGTGAATCTACTGGTAGAATTGTCGTTAAATTGCCGTTTAAAGAACCTGCTGACAACTTAGGTCTTTCTAGAAATATCGTCTTAAAAAGATTTGTGACCCAGGAAAGTCGGTTTGCTCGTGATAGCAGTCTTAAAACACAATACATATGTTGCTTTTATGAAAGAGTATGAGGACTTTGGACACATGAGCCTAGTTCGAAACCCGCGCTTGAATGGGCCACATTATTTCATTCCCCACCATTGCGTTTTCAAACCTCAACAAAATTAAGAGTAGTGTTTGACGCTTCCTGTCCTACTTCTTCTCAAAGGTCTCTCAACGATATTCTCATGGTTGGTCCTACGATTCAAGATGAACTTTATAAAATATTGCTTCGCTTTCGTCTATATCGCTTTGCTATTACAGCGGACATAGTAAAAATGTACCGGCAGGTTTTAATTGAGCCCCATGACCGAAAATTTCAATATATTTTGTGGAGAAATTCTGAAGAAGAGGAAATTCGTACGTACCAGCTGAATACCGTCACATATGGGATGTCAGCTGCACCTTATCTCGCTATAAAAAGTTTACACTATCTCGCAGACCAGTACATAGACCAATTCGAACTTGGTGCAAGGACTATTAAATCTTCGTTCTACGTGGATGATTTTCTTTGTGGCGCAAATACAATCGAAGAGTTAGCTCGAATTAAAACTGATGTGAACGAAATTCTTACTCGAGGTTGCTTTCAATTAGACAAATGGCACTCGAACCACAAAGATTTCCAAAACGATAAAACAACTAAATGCTTGAATATTGAGGATTCTGCTATAACCAGCGCTCTGGGAATAGCATGGGATCAGGAAACGGACGTTTTTCTATTTTCATTTTCGCCTAAGGTTCAATTTGACGGAAAAATCACAAAACGAACAATTTTGTCGCTCTCGTCATCTCTTTTCGATCCCCTTGGCCTTTTAGCTCCGCTAATTATAAAATCGAAATTAATAATGCAGGAGCTATGGATTCTCAAAATTGGCTGGGATGAATCTATTCCTCAAGAATTACATGTGGCTTGGGAAGCTTTTGCCTCAGATTTAAAAATGCTTTCTTCTATACAAATACCTCGCTTTTGTCTCGATTCTGAATATACAAAAATTCAACTACATGGTTTTTGTGACTCTTCAATTCGCGCGTACGGTTGCTGTTTTTATTTTCGGGTGCAATCTTCATCAGGAAACGTATCAACCAAATTGCTAACCGCTAAATCCAGAGTTGCTCCTACAAAAAGAAAATCGTTGCCTAAACTTGAACTTTGTGGTGCTCTACTTTTGTCAAAATTGTACTCAAAAATGAGGAATCTTTTTTCGTTTCCAGATCTTCAAGTATTTCTTTGGACAGATTCTCAAATAGTTCTACACTGGCTCAAGCGACATTCTTCAACTTTGTCTGTTTTCGTGGGCAACAGGGTCTCAGAAATTCAAGATCTAACTAGTAGCTGTGTGTGGCGGCATGTACCAACACATTTTAACCCTGCTGACATCGTTTCTCGGGGTGCAACTGTTCAAGAGCTTAGCTCATCTATCTGGTTCAACGGACCATCATTTCTTGCTTTTGATGATGATCAATGGCCTACTACTAAACACGATATCCTGTCTGAAGAAAATAAAGTAGAGGTTGACAAGGAAAAACGAAAAACAGCATTTCACACAGAGCAAAACTCCAATTATATTTTAAATTCTATTGAAAAGTACAGCTCATACCTCAAAATAGTTCGTGTTGTCGCCTGGATGCTGCGCTGTACCCAAAGGCCAAAACTTTTCAGTTCTGACACTTTGCAGCCTCAAGAATTAGAAAATTCATTACTACGAATAGTTTTCAACATCCAGAAACAACATTTTCAAGATGACATCGATCGAGCTCTTAAGAAAAAGGACCCTCAAGGTGCAATGAAATGTCTCAATCCATTCGTCGATTCAACATATGGCTTCTAAAGGTTGGTGGTCGCTTAGAATACGCTGCAATTTCTGAGGGCCAAAAACATCCAATGATTTTACCAAGCAAAGGTCATTTTGTCGATTGTTATGTTCGTCATCTGCACATTAAAAATTACCATGCTGGACCTAAGGCTCTAATGTCACTCATACGCCAGAGATTTTGGATCGTTAACTCAAGGAAATTGTGTCGTCGTATCGTCAACTTGTGCCCACAATGTATTCGTTATCGTCCAAAGTTGTTACAACAAATGATGGGAAACTTGCCTGTGGAACGTCTCAATCCTGCAAGACCTTTCGCTAGATGTGCTGTTGATTTTTGTGGCCCATTCAACACTTATCTGCGGATTAAGGGGAAAGTTCCATATAAAACTTATGTAGCAGTATTTGTTTGCCTCGCAACTAAAGCAGTCCACATAGAAGTCGTGTCAGATTTATCTACAGATGCCTTTATTGCTGCCCTAAAATGATTGATTGGTCGCAGAGATCTTCCAACAGATATATTTTGCGATAATGATACAAATTTTGTCGGTGCAAATTCCAAGTTGGCCCAGCTAAAATCGTTCCTTTTCGATCCCAACAACTATAATCATATTATAAATTACTGCTCGAATCAATTTATTAATTTTCGTTGTATTCCCCCTAGGGCACCACATTTTGGCGGATTATGGGAGGCGGCCGTCAAGTCTGCCAAAGGTCATTTAACCAAAACGCTTTTCAATGCTAGGCTAACTTTCGAAGAGCTTACTACAGCTATGATCGAGATAGAGGCAATCTTAAACTCAAGACCGATTTCACCTCTCTCTTCTGATCCCAGTGACTTCGAAGCTTTTACTCCAGGCCATTTCCTGATTGGCGCTCCCCTCCGTGGTTTGCCAGAACGTGATGTCCCTACTAAAGATATCAACAACCTTCAATATTGGTATCGTATTAGCGCAATCAAACAACAATTTTGGCACAAGTGGTCTCACGACTATATTAACGAGCTCCAGTCTCGAAACAAATGGACTGCCTCCAACCCAAATATTACAAATGGCTCTTTGGTTATTGTGAAAGATGAAAATCTACCTCCGCAGCGATGGCTTATGGGTAAAATCATCAATGTTATTCACGGTAGAGATGATCGAATTAGAGTGGTTGACATCAAAACAACTAAAGGTGTTATACGTCGCCCTATCCACAGACTGGCATTGCTTCCATCATCTTGAAAGTGTCCTTTCAATGGGGCCGGCATGTTAGGTCACCGTATAACAAGAGTTTTATTCCTTATTTTATTTTGTAATTAATTTTTATTTTTTTTCGCATCTAATTTTCGTTTCATTTATTATTTAAATTGCTATTAAAATTTATTCACATTTTTGCGTAACCATACCCACTGTAATTTGACATAATTTTGTACACTTCAGGCCCACTGTACTTGTTTTGATAATTAACCGTTAGTTTTTATTTTTAATATTTGTTCCTCACTTAAATTTCTTGCATGTAAATTGTTGTTGTCAAAAAGAATGCAAGTTATTTTCTTATTGTTGTTGGTACATTAAGATTTCATAATTGGATCACTGGAAGTGAGAAACAAATATGACAACAACAACTGTGTGGCCCTTATATACATTCATACATACTTATGTACATATGCAATCTTTTTAGGTTTAAGTAAGTGAACTTTTAAATAAAGAATTATTGTTTTACTTGAGATGAATCAAGCAACGTCTTTTTCCATTTCGTGAGCCACGGTCGCAAAATCTTTTTCTCAGGTTTTTTGAAATCACTGCCCAAAAGAACATTTCAGTGGCAATATAGATAACAATTTAAAATTACCAAATTGCTCTATATTGCTGCCGGTGGGGAAAAAGCTCCTCATCGTACATATCGTATGCCAATATTTTAAAGTCGGATAGCTCACAATCACAAATTACGATACAGGCCAAACAAACCCTAACTTTGAACACGGAAGCTTCACAAGATATTAACGGCTTTAATTTTAACCGCCTCGAGTCAACAATTGAAACATTAGTGCAAACAATAACCAGTTTTACATCCAACATGAATAACATTATGCAACAGATATTAAATATGCAGTCTATGATACTGTAGGCAATTATTAAAAAACCATGAACTGTTTAAAATAAGTTTCTGGAATGCAAACGGCATTCGCCAACATAAAACTGAAATAGAATATTTTTTAAATAGTAAAGAAATTGACATAATGCTGGTCTCTGAGACTCACTTAACACCTAGGAGTTTCTTTAAAATAAATGGATATCTTCTATACGATACAAAGGACCCAACAGGAAGAGCTTGTGGGGGTCAGCTATTCTAATAAGATCTCGAATTAAACACTTTTTATTAGGTGACATTTGTGAGGATTACCTTCAAGCAACAAGTATCCGAATAGAAAAATTTAACAAAGACCTGGTGGTCTCATCCGTTTATTGTCCTCCTAGATTTTTAATTACAGAGAATCAGTATAACACCTATTATAAATCGCTGGGGTCGTGTTTTCTAGCAGCTGGCGATTACAATGCAAAGCACACTTTCTGGGGATCCCGCTTAATTACTCCTTTTTTGATATTATTTGTAAAACAAATTTGAATGTGGTATCGAATGGCCAAGCCACTTATTGGCCAACAGATCCGCGTAAAATTCCGGATCTTATTGATTTTGGTGTAACAAAAAATATTCCTAGTGATATCCTTCTAGTTGAAGCTTCTTTTGAATTATCATCTGACCACACCCCTACAATTGTCACCATATACAATTCCCAAGGTACTCCCACTACTGATTCTGCCTTGACTTTGTCCAAGGTGAATTGGCTAATATATAAAAAATATATCAATACTCATTGTACAAAAAACATAAGTCTTAGAACGGCGGAAGAACTTGATGCCGCCATTAAAAATTTTGAACAAGACATTAAGGAGGCTGCGAAGCATGCCACTTACACATATAGAAAAACCAGGTACAACAGAATTTTCTCCGCTGATGTAGAACAAATTGTGGCGGTAAAAAGAAGATTACGTAGAGAATGGTAGCAGCATAGGTCTCCCCAGCTTAAAAGCAGACTGAGAGAATGCACGAGCCAACTTAAAGAGCTACTTGAGGCGCAACGAACTGCATCGATAAGTAATTATCTAAAAAATTTGGACGCAACACCAAAATCCAATTACTCATTATGGCGAGCAGCTAAAAATATTATAAGGCCAGTATTGGCGAAGCCTTCCTTAAGAAGTTCGAGCGGAGGGTGGGCGCGAAGTGACATTGAAAAGGACATGCTTTTTGTTGAACACCTAAGATCCGCTTTTACACCAAATATGATTGATGACATACACGAACTGGCATCTGTCGTTGCTAGAGCGCCCGCATCAATGAGAATTGAGTTTCGAGAAATCGAAAACTTTATTGCAGTACTAAATCCTGAAAAAGCCCCTGGCATAGATAAAATTAGCAACAAAATGCTATTAGAGCTTCCACGAATAGCAAAAAGAATAATTCTTTTTTACTTATTAATTGATATTTTTGGCCAACTTTTTATTGACATAACAATGTATTAGGCCTCACAAGCTGAATTAATACGTAAATAATTAATAATTCTTTTTATTTTTAACGCCATCTTGCGTCTTGAATATTATCCTGCAGAGTGGAAGGTATCTCTGGTGACCATAATACCGAAGCCTGGAAAAGATCACAGCAAAGTGGAGTCATACAGGCCAATAAGCTTATTGTCTACGATGTCAAAATTATTTGAAAAAATTTTAGTCACAAAGTTGAACCCTCTGATGAACAACAGTTCGTGTATTCCGGATCATCAATTTGGATTCCAAAGACAGCATAGCACTATCGAGCAAACGCACAGGTTGGTTCAAGTTATAAGAGACGCCTTTGAAAAAAAGAAATATTGTTCGGCGCTATTTATCGACGTTTCCCAAACTTTTGATAAAGTTTGGCACGAGGGTCTAATACATAAAATGGAGATTAACATACCCATTAACGTGTACAAGTTACTAGAAAGCTATATAACAAACCGAAAATTTGTCATCAAACAGGGAGACTACGTAAGCACTCCTCAACCGATTAAAGCGGCAGTTCCCCAAGGCAGCGTCTTATTCCCTCTTCTGTATATGTTGTACACCGCTGATATACCCACAAGCTGTGGGACACATACTTCAACGTTTGCTGATGACACAGCTTTTATTAGTACGCACGAATGCCCCCAAGAAGCATCACAAAAATTGCAGCAACATATCCATCAATTAGAAGCATGGCTAACTCGTTGGAAAATAAAAGTAAATGAACAAAAATGTACACATATAACATTTACTCTACGTAAAGAATCGTGTCCTGCTGTTCGAATTAATAACCAGGTAGTACCTCAACGCCCGCAAATTAAGTATCTGGGCATACACCTCGATCGTCGTCTAACGTGGAAACACCATATTGAGGCAAAACTAACCCAGATGAAATTAAAAGCAGTCCAACTAAATTGGCTTATTGGTCGTAACTCGGTACTCAGTTTAGACTGCAAGCTTTTGCTTTATAAATCTTTTTTAAAACCTATTTGGTGCTATGGAATTCAGCTATGGGGCACCGCCTCAGCTTCAAATGTTGAGAAAATTCAAAGGCGACAAAATAAAATACTACGTATGATTACAACTGCTCCCTGGTATATTAAGAACTCGAACATTCACAAAGATTTAAACGTGCCATTACTTAAAAGTGAAGTTGCCAAGTACGCAGATACATATTTAACTTGTACAACACCCAAATCCCCTGGCTCGCAATATCTTAAACTTTGGTGGTCATATACGTTTGAAAAAGAGAGACACTGTCGCATTGATTGAAACATAAGGCAGATGACCGTGCAAATTGAACAACTGTAACTTATGATTTCACACCTTATTGTCTGGTACTGGCTAGACTTTATTGGTTTATTTGTATCCTTATGTAGTTTAGGATTTGATTACTTATTGTTATTTCAATTATTATTGAAGATTCAAAAAATAAAACATGAAAAAAAAATTTATTTAATAAAAATACTACATATTGAAATTTGGTTATTTTTTTCTCATTTGGTAATTTTTAAAGCGAATTTTGGTTGTAAAAATTTTTTGGTTGTGGCAGCACTGGTTGTTTACATCATCGTACACTCAAATTAAACGTAAACACAAGCCATACACATATACACAAACACACGTACCCAATGTTCAAATGCCGACAGACAACAACAGCAATAATCATGATCTTATTTGTTGTCGCTTTGCTAGTAAACAAGTAACTATGTATGCATGTATGTATAGCTGTTATGTGTTCATTTAAAATGAGTAAACAAAAAGCAAATAAGAATAACAACAACAATGTAGTGAATAAGAAATAGTAAACAATTCAGTACATAACAATTCAGCAAATAATAACCAACTCAGTAATAAGAATCAATAATTCAATAATTAAGAATAACAACAATTCGGTATATTCTAGAGCAATTACAATAGGACTATTCACTCCAAATTCGTAACAATATATATATATATATATATACATATATATATATTATATATATATATATATATATATATATATATATATATATATATATATATATATATGTATGAGCATTAATAACATCTTAACAAAATAAGCAACAGTACTTTTGCAGCCAACTTCACTTCTTTACGCGCTGTCAAAATTGGATTTTTCCAATTAAGGCCATGTCACATACAACTTTTGCTTCGCGTTGCGTTACAGCTTCGCTTTGACATTTAAGTTGAAATGTACATACTTATACGAAACATGCCACATAAAACACTTTTAACGCAGCGTGACGCAAAAAGTTCGGCAACTTTCAACTTTTTGCGTGCTTTGACAATCAAAGTTATGTTTGTATGTATGTTAGAATATGATATGAAAATGTGATGTGATATGAAAAATACTAATTTTTTTATTTTTAAAATTTATTTCCTTTTGAAGAATATGAGCTTGTTTTTTTAACTAATTTATAAAATAGTACCTATGTATTTGCATGCTATATGTAAGTATATAGCATAAGATTATTTTATTGTAAAAAATCAGTGGCAGACTATTATTAATAAGATTTTACCTTTTTATATGAATATATATGTATGTATTTGAAAATCCAAAAAAACAAAAACATTTATACTGTATAGTGGTGTAGTTTCAATAAACTACAATAGGTGATAACAAAATAAACACTCAAAAGCAAATAATATTTTGACTTTCATTTTTATAATAAAAAATAATTAGCAAAATTCATATCCACCTTTTTGGTAAACACACAATGCGCGCGTTCTGTAAAAGTTTTTATTGTGTCATACACCTTTTGCATTACGCTTTTCTGTCAAAGTTAAAAACGTCACGCAACGCTACAAAGTTTTATATGACACGGCGTTTACAAAGCATTGACGCCGCGCTATTTCGGTCGGTATCATATATTTTGTATGGTTATGAGAATATTTTGACAGCCGTAAGTCTGTTAATAACTTTCTTTTTGGCAGCACTGTTTTTGGCAACTCTGTTTTCGTGTAACATGTTACTGTTAAACATGTTCAGTTTGGTCTATAATTTAACCATGAATCGACTTACAAACGAGCAGTGCATGCAGATTATTGAATTTTATTATCAAAATTCATGCTCTGGTACCGTGCGATGATTACAATTTTGCGAAAAAAAATAGAAGAGTTGGACTTGGCTGACATGTGGTTTCAACCAAGAATGATAGAACTACAGATTACGCCATGAGCATGATTTCCCTTTAGATGACGTAGTTTAACCCATGCAAGTTGCTTATTCTATGTATTTCCAAATAATATAGGGCTGTGTTTGTATTGAAAACTTTTATTTTTATGGTCAATATTAATGATCCAAAATGGGAATATCTTACGTTTGGAAGATGAATATGAATGTCATAATCTATAGTTTCTTGAATTTGAAGGACCTACGTATGTGGATATAATGGATAGAATAAATTTGCAACCAATCGACTATCCCTCTTATTATGATTGTCGCGTCGACGTCACATCAAGTTGACAGTAAAAAAAGACAGCAGTTCTGAACTCGTTGTAGGCAATAATTAACTAATATTAATGGCCAATTGTAATGTTATAAGCCATAGTAGTAGTAATTTCCTATCAATAATATTTAATAGTTCTCGATAACGATCTCTTCAATTGCCAATACATTGATGTCGACTTGGTGTGACGTCAACTATCATAATAAGGGCTAATATATTGAGATCTCAGATTTTTTCAGCAGACATAAATTTGATAATGTATTTACGAAACCCAGAAATTTTTTGTCGGACTTAGAAGCTTCAAGCTAAAAATGTAAATATCTTCCTTTGTATGTAATATATGTAGACGAAATACAAACCTTTTATGTGATCATATATAATAAAAAATAGATGGCATAGTGCTAACATAATGTTATCGTGACAATTTTCCCTTTTAAAAGTATTACGAAAAGTACTTAGATAGATGCTATCTGGTTTTTAATTATTTTTATATAAAACTGCACTAATGTGTGTCAAACATATTTAGCGATGGAAAAAAGCAAAAGAGCAGACAAAATATATACAGGGTGTTTTTTTTAGAGGTATAGAACTTCGAATTGAAATAAAACACAAGAAAATCTTTTTAATGTCCATCAATTTGGCTTTATTGGAAGGATACTTTTATGCCATTAACATTTAAATATGATTTCGGGCATGTGGCCGCCGCGGCTGGCTCGAATAAAGCCAATTCTACAGGTCCAATTTTCAACCACTTTTTCGAGCATATGGGGCCGTATGTTGGCAATAACGCCACGAATGTTGGCTTCCAAGTCCCCTAACGTTTCTGGTTTGTTGGCGTAGACGAGCGACTTCACATATCCCCAAAGAAAATAATCCAATGGTGTCAAATCACACGATCTTGGTGACCAATTGACAGGTCCATTCCGCGAAATTATGCGCTCATCGAATGTTTCCTTCAATAAATCGATTGTGACGTGCGCTGTGTGGCATGTAGCGTCGTCTTGTTGGAACCACAACTCATCCACATTCATGCCATCCAATTCGGGAACAAAATAGTCCGTTATCATGGCTCTATACCGGTCTCCATTAACGGTAACTGACTCTCCAGCATTATTTCGGAAGAAGTATGGCCCAATGACTCCACCAGCCCATAGAGCGTCTCAAGGGTCTCATGTGGATTCTCTTCACTCCAAATGCGGCAATTTTGCTTGTTGACGTAGCCATTCAACTAAAAATGAGCCTCATCACTGAACAAAATTTTGCGATGAAAATCAGCATCGAGATCAATCTCATTTTCGGCCCATACACCAAAATCACGACGCATTGCATGGTCTCGCGGCTTTAATTCTTGCACAAGCTGGATCTTGTAAGGTCGCAAGCCAAGATCTTTGCGCAAAATCTTCCATAAAGTTGATGGACAAAGCTCCAATTGCTGTGCACGGTGGCGAATCGATTCATTCGGGTCCTCTTCAACACTTTGCTCTACAGCGGCAATTGTTTCTTCGGTGCGCACTGTTCGACGTCTCTGTGGATGCGTATTATCACATAGAGTAAACGTAGTGCGAAAACGATCCATGGTTAACCGAATTAATTGCTCTGATGGACGATTATGTCGACCATAAAATGGACGGAGCTTGCGGTAAACTTCGCGAACTGAACCATTATTTTCGAAATAAATTTGCACGATTTGCAAGCGTTGTTCTTTTGTCAACCTGTTCATGATGAAATGGCAAACCAAACTAAATATTAATCACTTGACAGCTGACAAAATGGCCGCCAGTTAAAAAAGTGATGCCAACTTAAAGTTCTATACCTCAATAAAAAACACCCAATACGTTTGGAATTAAAACAATTCACGTATTCCTTTTTATATGTGTTTAAATAACAGAGCGTACACACTACGAAACTGACGATGTTGAACACGCACGATTCGGTATTCAGAAGTCAATATATTCTATATTAATTCCTAATTTTGTACCCGAAAAAGTTTATATGTTATGTGAGACTTGGCAGCCCTGCAGTAAAAATCACTTTGACATAGTGTTGTAAATGTATTGAGTATTTGAGTACTCAGTACTCAATACCGCATGTTTTTTAAGGTACTCAATACTCACTTGTAGCTACTCAATACTTCTACTACTTAAAGTAATTGTGTCAGATGGTCTGAATACAAACAAAATTTCCCATCTCATTATAAAATGTAAGGCTGCAGTTGATTTTTTCCACCGGAGCTCCAAGGCTTCAAGCAAGCAGAAAGAAATGCAGGAGCAAATGGGAAAGAAAAAATTAAAATTGATTAACTCAACAGGACTAGGTGGAATTCAACAGCTACTGTAGCTGTTTTACGGAAGCCAGTTGAGCTATTTTCTGTTGAAGTGGGAAATTTTGAAAGAAGTATGCGTCATATTAAAACCTTTCAACGAAATAACAATAGCAATGAGCGCTGAAAAGTTTACAACCGTTTACAAAGTTATTGTGTTAATTCGTGGGTTACAATCATTTCTGCATAAAAAAAGAACAGAAAATAATAGAGAGGAAATTTCACTTTTTATTGAAAAATTTATAAATAACTTGAACCGACGTTTTCATCGCTTTGAATTTAACGAAATGTTAGCTGTTTCGACGTATTTGGACCCACGCTTTAAGTCCAATGGATTTACTGACCAAAGTGCTTTAAAATTCGTAAAGGAGAAGATTTCGTCATTATATTTCTTACCAAGCTCGGAACTGTCCACACTTAGTTCACAACAAACTACTTCGGAGATTAATAATTCCATTTGGAGTGAATTTAACAAAAAAGACAAGTCTCTTCACAATGCCCAAAGCTCAAAATATATCATTGAATTAAATAATTTTAGTCACGAGCAAACTTTAGATAGAAGAGAGGCAACCTCAGTTCCTAGCGAACGCATTTTTCAATAGCGAGTCAAGTTCTGACAAATAGACGAAACCTCTTAAATTCCGACAATGTTAATAAAAATTTATTTTTACATTTTAGCAACGAGTAATCTCAACTCAATTTGTCAGTCCAAAAAAGTCAAAGTTCAACTCGTATAGTACAAAAACTTAATTTTTTATGAAATATATGTATATGCATATTGTTGTTTTTTTTAACATAAGTATTATGTATGCATTTTAAATCCATTTATTTTAGTTCCTATCAAAATTGTATTGAATACAATAAAAACTGAAGTTTCATAAAATAAAACTCAAAAATATTGATGTTTAAATTTGAAAAATCCGTTAAGGTATTGAGTAGTATTGAGTACTCGGTTGAAAAATTATCGAGTAGTATTGAGTAGTTAAAAATAGCCACTTTTTACAACACTACTTTGACTGTTCTTCAAAAATTAAATTACGGGATTTCGTTATAGATCAAGAATTGTCTGCTTAAATTTATAAATATAGTGTAAAAAAATAATAATTATTAAAAAAATCGTGTGTGAAGTGTGTTTGTGCGTGTTTTTAATAAATTTCAGTTTTCAAAAAAAAATTAACAACAAAGAAAGCTATGTATAAAAGTTTGCAATCGGGTGGACATCATTAAGATAAAAAGGGAGAGAAATTGCTCATTACATTTTAAACAGGATGATTTTGAAAGAAATTTACAATATGAAATTGGTTTATGCAGCTCTTTATTTAATATTTAAGTACGTATAGGGTTTAGTAATAGAGCAGTCCCTACTATAGAGGCTAGTGCAAACGAAAAAAAAACCAATATTGATAAAAACGCAGACAGTTTGCAACTTTACATTAAAAAATTAGAGGTCGAAATATACATATTGCACTTGATCAGCAATTATGTCAAAAATTTCAGTAGAGGTAAAAATATATTTGTGGTTATATTTTAAGATAATTTAACAGTCCGAAAACATCATTGTAAGTAATTTGAGTTTGGAAAGATATTTACATTATTTTTTTTGAGTTAATGCGCTCTGATTGGAGGGAATACACTTCTGTCATTTCAAAAAGGTTTACAAAGGTTTACACTTAAAAAAATGGTTGATTAGAATATAATCCATTTACTTAACAGGCATTATTCAATCAAATAATGCGCTAACACTGCTCTATCATGAATTAAAGAATCGTTATGATATTGAGCATTTAACGTATCGCCTAAATCCGAATATTCTTGAAAACTTTTTTGGAATGATTAGATCTAAGGCAGGCCTTCACGACCATCCCGTTCGTCAAGAATTTAAATATAGACTTCGATCGTATATTCTGATACAACAAAGTGATCTTAGGCACTAATACAAATGTAGAGGTTGATAATACACCTGATTTAGAAGATGTGCATTATTCTTTAACAGGTAAATTTAAATTAAAGGTTTTAAATAGCACTTAATTTTTCTTCTGGTGTATACAGCTGGAAAACCTGACTTGCGATGGTTTAGAGAATTTAGCCGGTTATATCTGTCATAAGTTAAAAAAATAAAGACCCTAGTATTGCCACTAACCTCTGGAAGACTCATCACTTAAGTCAAGGTGGCTTAAATAAGCCATCTAGCTCAAATGGGGACATATTAGTATAACTATGTATTTTAAAATTTATTTAGTTTTATATATTCTTTGAATATATTTTTTCATAACGTAATTAATAAATAGAAACAAAATAAAAATATAAATTCTGATAAAATTATTTCAGGGAAAAAATTAGAAATTGTCCCACTGTTATGTTTCTATAACTTTTAAATGTCAGACTGTTTCGTGACGTCACTTAACTAACATGCGCAGAAAATTCAATTTTTTGTATTCGAGATGGCGCACACTGCGGATTTTTGTATGGAAGTGAGGAAAAAAAATATTTGTCAAAAAATGTAGTGATTTCATCACGAATTTAGTTTTATTTATGTAGTAATACACAAAAGTAATCAAAAATATAAAAATATGTATATATCGTTACCTACAATGTAAAAAGCCCTAAAAAATTTACATGATTTTTTTAACTTTTAATTTATTATTTGTTTTAAATCTATTTTTAATTTATTATTCTAATAACACTATGCTTTTTCTGGCTAAATGAAGGAGTCAAATGAGAGATCATGGGATCTGATGTTACCATCATTCGGGCCAATAGTTTTTTTCTTTCGTGAGTTCTTTGTATGGTACGAGTATTTTGTACCCTTCATTTTCTAACCAATGCATTAGATACTCGTATTTTTCTTTTGTAAGTTCAAGCTTTGTAAACATCCCCAAAATTTTCAATGTACAATTGTGGTTGGTAAAGTAAAATCAATTACTTCATGAAGAAACATAGCACGTACTTCGTCCCTTTTGTATCGTTTGGCGCGATCACAACACTTCTTAAACGATTTACGTGGCCGACCAAGTGCAGAACTTGTAGAACATATACAATCAGTAAACTTAATTGTAAATGTGCGTTCAAGCCAATTTTCATTCTTTTTTTCAAATCGCGACTTCGTAAGATTAGAATCTTGCCATCTTTGTTTGAAGTTAGAGTAAAAGCCTTTATATACTGTATCCAAAACTTCACATGCTCTGGTTTCGTTTAAGCTAACGTACGATTGTTGCAAAAACTCTTTTAATTTTGTTCTATCTTTGTCAAACTCCAGAAGCTTCGAGCATAAAACCGCATGTGAAATAGAAAAACTTTCCAATGTCGTAAATCACTTGGGCCTTAGTTTCAGTTATAATTAAAAAAAAAGAAGAAAAATCGCTTGTATTTTTCGCGTTCGTCGGCACTTGTTGAATGACAAAAATCGTACAATGAACACATATAAATACTAGGTATTTTTCAATATTTTACTGACAGGTAGTTATGAATGGGAGCATATTTCGAAACATTCCAAAACATGAGCACTCATAAATTTGGGTGCAATTTCTGTAAAAAAAAATCATGCAGGTAACTAACGGAAAAACTCAAATAATTCAAAAAGTGCACTTTCCTTTTTTCCTTTTAATTGTCCACACAAATTTATTAGCCCTTATTACTTTGCTACTGCAATCATAAAAATCTAATAACCTTTTTTTATTACCTTTTTTTTAATTCTGGAATCATAAAAAGTCATCAATGTTTTTTCCAAAGAATTTTGTGCATATCTCGAGCAAATTTTTTAAATTCATACCTTTACTTAATTGTGAATAAAAGCGAAACGCGTTCATAGATTTTCATGACTTATGTCTCATTTTGTTCATAGTTTATGCGACTTTACGTGAAAGTAATAAGACTTGTCACTTTTTTTACCGTTTTGGATTTTTTATGAATTAAATATAAAAAATTTAAATTTTTCAGGCAAAAAATATTTTTTTCTTCATAAATTTATTTATAACTGCGAAACTGTTGCCTATGTAGAAAAACGTTATATAAACAGATGAAAGTAATTGTAATTCTTGATTTTTCTAAATTTGTTTAAGCAAGATCCGACTAGTGGTTCTTGAGTTATGTTAAACAAAAGAGCCTTATCAGAATTCAGTCGCGAATCAATCAGCTGAAAAATTTTGTACTTTGTAATGCAACTGTTGAAATATTTAGTAGTAAAAAACAAACATTCAAATTGTCATACTGAAATCATATGTTTTTGTTATGACTTTTCTTACATAATGGCTTTACTTTTTCTTTATTCTTGCTTCTTCCGGTTTAACCTTTGTACAAATAAGTCTATGTAATAAACTCATGAATTTTTACTTTTGAATTATATAAAACATCCCAGTGTTTTTCTACAGGTTATTGGCCCATGAACTATAGTTAATGTACATTAAATCGTCATCAAATAAAAAAACTAAAGAAAATGGCGACTGAAATAAAGACATCAGTGGCTAAATTAAATGGCGATAATTATTTCACGTAGACATTTAAAGTAGAGATGCTTCTGATTAAAGAGGGCGTATGGGATGTTTTGAATACAGAAATACCAGAGAAGAACGACAGTATAGCCAGAGCAACGATATCATTATCTGTCGAGGATGACCAACTACACCTTATTAGGCAATGCAGCACGGCAGCAAAAATGTAGCAGGGTTTGCAGAATTACTATGAAAGAAGGACATTGAGCAACAGAGTAAGTGTAATGAGACAAATTTGCGGCATGAAACTTGATGAAAATGACGATGTTAAAACTCACATTGGATTAATGCGAGATTTATTTTTAAAGTTACATAATTTGGGCGAACATGCCTTCGATGAAAAATGGAATATCGCAATGCTTTTAAGCAGTTTACCAACCACTTACAACAATCTAATCACTGCGTTTGAGTCCCGCATTGAGGAAGAATTGACTATTGCATATGCAGAATCGAAATTGATCGAAGAATACCATAGACGTAAAGGTGATAAAGTCGATATGCAAAAGGCAATGATGGTTACAAATAAAAGGCAAAAGTCCAATGGTGAATGTTACTTTTGTAACAAAAAGGGACATCTGAAGAATAATTTTATGCGTTATATTGAGTGGAAGAAAAAACAGCAAAAACAAAATGTCAATACAGCCGCAAACGATAATTTTTGTCTTGTAGCAACAAACAGAGACTCCTGTTTCGAAACAACAGATGGTGTTGATAGGTGGATTGTTGATTCGGGTGCATCATGTCACATTTGCAACAATAAAAGTTTATTCATTAATCTCGACGCAACTATAAAAAGACAATAATTCTACCGAATAATGAAACTGTAATGTCAAAAGGTGAAGGAACAATCAAAATTAAGCTAAAAAAGAATCACAATGATTACAACAACATAATACTTAAAAATGTTTTATATGCTCCTACTGTGAACACAAATATATTATCTGTAAAACAGCTTACTGAAAAGGGTTGCCGAGTTGACTTTTATAAAGACAAATGCGGCAAAACAGTATTTCTAGCCAAAAGTAAATCGGAATTATATATATGTGCAAAATTCAAGAAAGTGTAAATGTTTCAAATACATGCGGTAATAAATATATTCATTATTGGCATAAAGTTTTGGGCCATCGACACGTAGATGCTATTAAAGCTATGGAGTCAAAACAATTAGTAACAGGGCTAAACATAAAATCATGTACTAATAACAATTGTTGTGAGATTTGTCCATATGGAAAATCGTCGCGACTACCATTTCCTATCAAAACGGGTATAAGTACCAAAAAACCTTTTGAGCTACTGCACTCTGATTTATGTGGACCGATGGATACGCCAACACCAAGTGGTAATCAATATATTCTTACTTTCATTGATGACTACAGTCGATATTGTTACATCTATTTAATCAAAAATAAATCTGAAGTTGCCAATAAATTAAAAAATTTTATCTCACTAATAGTTAACAAGTTCGGAAAGAAGCCCAAAATAATAAGGTCAGATCGTGGCAAAGAGTATGTGAACAAAGAAGTGACAACCTTTTTGGAGCGAGAAGGCATTCAAATACAATATACAGCCGGATACAGTCCGGAACAGAACGGCGTCGCTGAACGGAAAAATCGTTTGCTGATTGAAATGGTAAGATGCACGCTCGCTGAAGCTAATTTACCAAAAGAACTATGGGGAGAAGCTGTATCGACCGCAAACTATCTTCAAAACAGAATTGTGACACGAACTACAGGCGTAACACCATATGAAAGAATTTCTGGCAAAATTCCGGACTTAAAACATTTGCGAATATTTGGTGAAACAAGTTTTGTTCATATTCCTAAAAATAAAAGGTTTAAATTATGTACAAAATCAGTAAAAATGACATTCGTTGGTTATGACCAGAACTCAAAGGCTGTTACGGATTTTTGTCAGGATGGGATTTTTTGCTGTTAAGACATTTTTGCGGTGTTCATGATAATACGACTCTGCTTGCGATTTGACGTTCCTGTGAATAAAAAGGGATATTTTGTTCCTTTTCATTTGACATTTATTTTTCGTTTCATATTTTTTATATTTAAATGCCAAATGTCATGATCCTATTGGTTAGATTGAATAACGGTACCATCGTACGATACTAATTTCGAAGCTAGGAAGATAGGTATAAAAAAGAAAAAATGCCAGAAGTATAGAGAGTATTGGATAGTCAGCTTAACTTGCAAGAACAAATTGATTTTGAGTGTGAAATAGAAAAAAAAGTGGAAAAAAATGTGATGAAATTAAATAGCCACATGGCATATTTTGTTGGGTGAAACCAAAAGAACTAAAACTTAAAAAGAACAGAAAAATTTAAACACATTGCTATAAAATAAAGAATTTTAAAACTAAATAAAATTACTTATTTAATAATTTTTTCATGGACAAGTCTGTGTTATTGGATTTTTTGAAAATAAGGCTTGATTATTGCTAATTATACAATTTAATTTAATTTAATTTTATTTAAAATTCACCTATGGAAAATAATCCTTACAGGCTAACAAATATACTAATTAAATAAAACATTAAATAAATCCTTATTTTCTAATAACAAATTAAAATCATTAGCAGACAATGAAAAGTCTAAGACAATAATATTAGAAATCTTATTTATATTATTCAAAACTCGTAACAAAGTTTCACGCATTCCATAATTAGTAACATGAGTAGAAACATAAAATTGGTTATTGGATCTAAGGTGTTTAAAAGGTACAAAAAATTTAATCAAACTTAATAGGTATTCACAATCGATAATACCATTAATTAAATTATAGACAATCCTAACGGAATGAATAGTACGTCGTACATAAAGTGGCTTTAAGCCCAAAAGAAAACAACGAGCATTATATGTAGTTGGGACCAACATTGTAAGATCATTACGAAGTGCAAATTTAACAAATTTCTTTTGAATCCTTTCAATTCTATCAGTATGTACATTATAAAAAGGGTTCCAAACAAAAGAACAATACTCTAACTTCGAGCGAACAAAAACTGTGTATAAAATTTTTAATGTCATGGGATCCGAAAAGTTTCGACTGCTTCTTCTTATAAATGCACAAGCAGAATAAGCTCTAGGTATAATATAATCAAGATGTGCATTAAAGTTTAGTTCACAATCCAAAACAATGCCAAGATCTAGCACTTGGTTAACAACTTTCAAGTTAAAGTCGCTTAACTTGTACTGGGATGCTATTACATTACGAATATTAGACCTATGAAAGCTCATTTGAAAACATTTATCCACATTCAAAGGTAAATTATTAATAATGCACCAATAGAATATTTCATCGATGCAAAGCTGAAGAGCGATGACATCATTGTCAGAAGTAATTTCCTTATAAAGTTTCAGGTCATCAGCATACAATAAAAATTGTGAACTAGCACAATAACTACCAATGTCATTAATAAAAATTACAAACAATAACGGGCCTAATATACTACCTTGTGGCACACCTGAGGTTGAAATATATGGCAAGGACACAAAATTTTCTAAAACAACAGTGTATTTTCTATTCGACAAATAGGACATCAACCAATTAAGAAACTTGCCATAAAAACCAATTTTACTTAATTTAAGGTACAGTATATTATGTGCAACCTTATCAAACGCTTTACACAGATCCATAAAAATTGCATCAACTTGGTTATGTTTTTCAAAAACAGATATACAGAAGTGATTAAAGACAGCACAATTTGTAGTGGTAGAACAACCAGGAAAGAAGCCATGCTGCTCAACACAAATATACCGCTTTAGTGCAAAAAACATCTTTTCCTTATTTACATACTCAAAAATTTTTGAAATATTAGACAATTTCGAAATTGGACGATAGTTAATAACGTTCGATTTATCACCAGTTTTTGAAGACAGGGGTAATCGAAGCAATTTTCCATCTATCAATAAAGCATCATTCATCCAACGATTTATTAAAAAGGTACAGTAAAGGTATACTCAAGCTTTCAGCCAGATTCTTTATAAAAAATGAACTCAAACCATCGACGTCAATACCAAAAGAATTCTTAATATTTCTTATGCTATTTACGATATCGTTGTTGGTTGTTTTAAGTGATTTTAACTGTAATCACGTATTGATAACACTGTAACTCAATTGCATCATTATCTTTTGTTCTTGAATTCCTTTTTGTACTTTTGTACTTCTTTTTATTTGTCAGTTGAATAAACGTTTGAATTGAAAACGGTCGTGTTTTATTTTAACTAACAAAGGTTATGGGTCAAGAAGTTGGTGCGATTCAAGGTAAACCCTGGTGAAAAAATTTCAGCACAAATTGGAAATTTTCGTGGTATAATAGATGACTTAAAAAGCATTGGTGTTGAATTGAACGGAGATTTTGTTGCCGTATTGTTGTTGTGTGCTTTACCAGAGGAGATGGAAAGCTTTGTTGTTGCTGTAGAAAGCAGAGACGATTTGCCTAGCATAGAACAGTTGGTTTCAAAAGTGTTGGAAGAGGAACGGCGGCAAGGAGACAAGAATAATTATAACGGTGATCGAGTTTTTTCTGCTAGTGAAAGAAACAAACATGAAGCAAATAGAAACAACAAATTTAACAGAAAGAATAATCGTGTGGAGAAAGACAGCAAACGTACTAACAACATCAAATGTTATAAATGTGGACAGAAGGGGCACATTCGTTCTCAGTGCAAAGTTGATGGTGGTGAGTCTGTCGCGTCGATGCTTTGTGCTGCAAATAAACAAGTGCAAAGTAGTGAGCAATGGATTTTAGACAGCGGCGCCTCGTCGCACATGTGCCGTAGCAGAAATTTGTTTTCATCATTTCAACTGTATAAACAAAGAATTGTTCTGGCGACTGGTGAAGCTGTGTATGCTGAGGGGAAGGGAACAGTGATGCTGAAGTCTACGTTTATGAATATAAAACTTATTAACGTACTTTATGTTCCTTCTCTTCACTCAAATTTTTTGTCTATAAGCAAATTCATAGAATTTGGTCATACAGTGAGTTTTTCTGGAAACAGCACGAATATTGTAAGCAAGGAAAATAAAAGAATGATGTTTGCTGTAAAAGACAATGGTATATTTTTTGCTAAATTGAAAAGTGTAGCAGCAGCAGAGTATGTGTGTGGTGCGGCAGTAGATAATGATTTTATTAAATGGCATGCTAGATTCGGTCACTTAAACAGCAGAGATTTGAATATGTTAAGCAGCAAAGGTATGGTACGAGGGTTGAATTTAAAGTTACCGGAAAATTTTAAATGTGTAACTTGTGCTATTGGAAAAATTTCCTCAAAACCAATTAAATCATACTCAAAAATAAATACGAAGGCAGTGCTGGAGTTGGTGCATACAGATTTGTGTGGGCCATTTAGGGTGAAATCATGTAGTGTAGTCACATCGGCACTTGTGTACTTGACGCGACCACACAGAAAAACAAAAAGGTTTTGTTTACATAAACAAACCAACCCCAATTAATGTCAATGTCTCATTAACCTATATCAGTAACACTTATTTTGGTAATAACCACTTGAATTCTTTAGTGCAACTTGATGCCCGCGCAGTAATATTCCAACATTAATAATTTTTGTTTGAATGCAGTTCATTGTCCACTTGAACTGATTTTGTCATATTCATTTATTTGGAGTATCGTATTCATTCATAATTAAAAACTAAAAGAATGCTGAATGCCTGGTATTAGGAAAGCAAAACTGAAACATGTAAAATTATAATACTTCTGAGTGACACACTTTTGAGTGTCATATTAAATTGAGTACATTCATATGCACTAATCAGCGATTGGTCAAAAGAAATAATGTAATCGATATACTATGAAACTAAAAGAAACAAATGTACTATTACGATAAGCTAGAATAAGTTAGAAAGGAATACTTTATTCCTATAAGTAGGTATATAAGCCCATTCAAAATTGGAATAAATCATCAATTAACTTTGATCAGAAACTACAATCGCTTGTGTCTTTTTCTAATAAAAGAGAAAACATTACAATCACAAGGCGGTGCATTATATATAAATACGTTTATAGATGATTTCTCACGATATGTTTTTACATACTTTTTGAAGCAAAAGTCTGATGCATTTGATGTTTTTATGCAGTTTATTGCTATGGTGGAGAAGCAGAGTGGCCGCAAATTGTTACAAATTCGAAGTGATAATGGTAAGGAATACTTGAATTCCAAATTTAAAGATTATTTTCAGAAGAACGGCATACTGCATCAAACAACTGTGAGTCACACACCACAGCAGAATAGTGTGGCTGAAAGGGCGAACCGCACTCTTGTTGAAATGTCCCGCTGTATGCTGCAGGAATCCGGTCTACCTCAAAATTTATGGGCAGAAGCCATAAGCACATCTACGTATATAAGAAACAGATGTCCAACGAAAATTCTTGGTGAAGTTACTCCATATGAGAAATGGCATAACAGAAAGCCATCCGTCGCACATTTCAGAACATTTGGATGCGATGCTGTAGTTTTACAGAAAAATCGAAAAGGTGGTAAACTAATGCCAAAAGGTGTAAAAATGAAACTTGTTGGTTATGAAAGTCTGACGAAAGGGTACAGGTTGTCCAATTCAGAAAAACATGAAATAGTAAAGGCCAGAGATGTCATTTTCTTTGAAAATTCTTTTGAGAAAGTACAAGATGAAGAGAAATGTCCAGATGAGTTTTATACTAATGTCTTCCATCAACAAAATGAGGTAGAAAATTCATTTAAAGTTGATGAGTCTGAGTCCCCGAATCAATCTTTTGAAACTGCAAGCGAAGATGAAGCCTTGGATGAGGACGTGGAAGAAACAGCAGGAGAAATTGAAAATGTAAAGACAGAAGAAAATGAAAAAAGAGGACGAGGAAGGCCAAAGTTGATTTTTACGGGACAACCAGGTCGTCCTAAGAAGATGTATGCGTCAGCAACCGAATTACTCAATTCTGCAATTGATGACCCCAAAACCTTATTAGATGCACTAAATTCCGATTATGCACCAGAATGGAAACGTGCTATGGAGCAGGAGTATGATTCTCTGATTAAAAACAACACCTGGGTACTTGTCGATAGACCAAAGTCCAAAAATATCATCGGATCAAAATGGGTTTTTGCTATTAAGCGCAAGCCAGATGGTTCTGTCGAAAGATTTAAGGCTCGATTGGTGGCCCAAGGATGCTCCCAGAAATTTAATATCGATTATCATGAAACTTTTGCACCGGTTGTACGCCACTCTACTATTAGGATTATCCTGGCACTAGCAGTTCAATACGAGTTATTGGTGAGACACGTAGATATTGTGGCAGCGTATTTAAATGGCGAACTTGAAGATGAGGTATATATGGAGCAATTATTAATGTTTAAGAGCTCAACTCATCCCAATAAAGTCTGCAAGTTAGTGAAGGCTTTGTATGGCTTACGACAGGCAGGAAGAGAGTGGAATAAGAAAGTTTCGCATATTCTGTTGGAGATGAAGTTTCAGCGGTGTAATACTGACAACTGTGTATATTTTTGTAGAGATGGTGATTATATTAGTATCATTGCGTTGTATGTTGACGATATGATGGTGGCGTCTTCTACGGAAACAAAAATGAACCAGATAATTACAAATATTAATCAGTATGTTGAAGCTGACGATAGAGGACCAATTTCGTTTTATTTGGGTTTAGAAATTGAACGAGAGGGCCAAAGGGGTCCGATAAAAATTCATCAAAGGCAGTACACACTAGAATTACTTAAGTCTTGGAACATGATCAACTCTAGACCTGCATCCACCCATGGGCAAATGGAACTATTTTGACGAAATGTGATGGTGACAATTGTGAATTGAATCTTAGAGAGTATCAAAGTTTGATAGGAGGCTTGAATTACCTAGCAGTTATTTCTAGACTGGACATTGCACATGTGGTCTCGAAACTATCCCAGTTTAATTCTCACTCTCATGCAGAACATATGCAGGCGGCCAAGTATTTATTAAGATATCTCGTTAAACATCCAGATGTCTACATAGCGTATTCTAAAAAGCATCCTAGCATTTCTTGCTTTACAGATGCAGATTGGGGATGTGACTCATGTGACCGTAAATCATATTCTGGTTTTGTAGTGTTCATCTCAGATGGTGCTGTCGCGTGGGAGTCTAAAAAACAGACTGTTGTCGCTCTTAGTTCGATGGAGGCTGAGTATGTAGCCTTATGCCAAGGTAGTGAGGAAGTTGTTTTCACCAGAAGCCTGCTTGGTGAGATTGGATTTGAGGAATTAACCAAACAGCCAACGCCCATTTACTGCGATAATCAAGGAGCGAATTTTATGGTTAAAAACCCAGCAGTCCACAAACGCAGTAAGCACATTGACATTAAATTTCACTACATAAGGGACAGATATAATGATGGGTCGATTGATGTCCACTATGTGCCTTCGGAGCAGAATGCAGCGGACATCTTTACCAAAGCCCTGCCCAAACAAAAACATGTCCAAGCATGTGAACTTTTGAAAATTGAAATGTAAATTTTTTGTAAATAAAATAGTTTTTGATTATAAATTGAATTTGTAAATGCACTTGAGTTGAGCTGGGGTATGTTGGTTGTTTTAAGTGGTTTCAACTGTAATCACGTATTGACAACACTGTAACTCAATTGCATCATTATCTTTTGTTCTTGAATTCCTTTTTGTACTTTTGTACTTCTTTTATTTGTCAGTTGAATAAACGTTTGAATTGAAAACGGTCGTGTTTTATTTTAACTAACAATCGTTAAATGTTAATTGAACATAACCGAAGTCAACAATAGGCTCTATACATCTTCAAACATTAGGATCTACAGAGTCATTTACAGCCTGAAAATTAGACTGAAAAAACAACGAAAATGCATTTACAATGTCATTACCAGAGCTTAAGGTATTACCATTAAAATACATGACAGATGGATATCCAGAACTAGACTTTTTAGATCTTATGAAATTCCAGAATCGTTTAGGATTGTATTTAATAGAAGATTCATAATTTAATATATATTGATTATATAAAAACTTATCAAGAAAATTAAATTCACGCATATAATGTTCATAGAGTGTTTTGTAATGTAAATCACCAGCTTGATTAAAATTTTTAAAATTTTTGTTTCTAAGATTGTTTAGCTTTTTTAAACCCTTAGTGTACCATGGAAGTTTGTGAACCTTTGGTGGCAAAAGAGGAACGAAACGATCAATGAGATTTTTTAAAGTATTAATAAATATGTTATAACAATATGCCATATCCTTAGCATCAAATAGATTATTCCAACTTATAGATTTAATTTCCGCATTCAAATTACCATAATCACAATCATTAAAATTATAAATATTATTATCGCTTTTACAAATAGAAATAAATTCAAAATGAGATAGTACAAAAATTAAAGGGATGTGATGCATGTCAGTTATACACATAGGAAAAGGACAAACAGATAACGAGTATTTAGTCGCTTCAGGAACAAATATTAAATCCAAAATGCGGTTTAATTTATTTGTGAAAGAATTGATTTGTACTAAGCCTAGACTTAAAAAGGAATCCACAAGATTAATTTCATGTGATTTATTTACATTAATAGGCGAGAGATAGACATCATTGAATAAATTGCTCCAGCCAATCTCACATAGATTAAAGTCACCAATTACACAAAGATTTTCAGCACCAACAACATCTGACAGATGAACCACATTTAAAACATGGGCAGCATACACAGAATCCTCACTTTTAAGTGGGACATATGAAGCACATATAAACAAATTTTTAGAGCTGGTAATGCATACACAAAAATTGATCCAATACAGGGTTTGTATCAGAGAGAGCAGCAAGTTTAGCATTTAAAGTTCTTTTAACAGCAATGCACACACCTCCACCACGAGATTTTCCCAAACTTTCAAGATCACGGTCCTTACGAAACACTTGGTATTGATGTAAGTCACAGAATTCAGCATCACAAATAGCCGGGATTAACCAAGTTTCCACAATTACAATAACATCATAATCAGCTTGAGCAGTAAATTTATAGACATCAGATAATTTAGTACGAACACCAGATGCATTTTGGAAGAAAATTTTTAACTCATTATTGAAAGGACGAGAAGATGAGCAGCAGGTTGGCAGATCAGTTGTTATATTTAGTTTTTTTGGTTAGTTGGTACCGGAAGGCGTCCTATATTTCTTCGGTTTAGATTATATATGTATTCACGTACAAATGTATTAGCTGGCCAAAATTTTTGATCAAGTACCTATTTAAAGGATTCATCAGGAACCAAAACCTTAAAAGATGCTATGTCTCTCGAGCTGGTGTATGAACATTTATACACAGATATATTATTAATCATAGGTATCTTAGATTTTATATAATATTCAACATCATCAATTGTAGTATCTGATGCCAAGCGAGATACAAAAATATGTCTGCTTGGAGGTATAACCTTCAACGGTTTGGGAGTGACTTGAGGTGTATATGGGACAGAAGTTGAATTTCGAATACTTGCTGGTTCTGGTGTGTTATTGACAGATATTTCTGGCAATGGCGCACTGAATTCTAAGGAATTTGGTGTAACGGCTAACGGTGTCTTATTTGAAACATTGGAATTTGCAACTGGCAACGAGGAACTTTCGGCTTCTAAATGCCGAGAATTTAGCTCATTGCCCATATTAGTTGGTGATAACGTTATAAATGAATTTGACGAAGAATCAGGAACAGAAACTATATTTTGAGATGCAGCAGATCTAGTAATAACCATATTACGTCCCAGAGAGCAATTATTTTGTGCGCTAACAAATTTATCTAAATTCGTGTATTTACAGAATAATTCACCATATTTAGATAATTTAGCCTGCAACTCTTGAAACTCCTTGCTAATTTCATCAAATTCAAACTTAGTGTTTTTAAAAAAATTATAAAACTCAGTTTTTACATTTTTACAGCCCATGCAAGTCCAATGAAGAGATTTGAGTGGATCCGCCAAAGCATCAGCGTCACGCACCTTAAGACCACTACATTTCAAATGGAAATGATTAAAGCACAACCAGCACGACACCATACGATCAGTGCCCGTATAAGTACACTTTGTGTTAGAACACTCCATACTTTACTGAGTAAAACAAACAGGTGATGAGACGTTACAGAAGCACAATGAATGATGATAATTATTATATCAATGAGCTCGTAAGAAAAATACAAATACGACAACACAGGTAAACTCCAGTTATATCGAAGGCACAAACCAAAACACTATGAGCGTTGATGGAGCTGTGACAATGTTGTATTTAATGCGTATGAAAGAGATCAATCATATGCAACGTTGTAATATTTTGTAATAAAGACTTTTAGCATATATAAACAGCCAAAATCCAATTAGCAAACTACAAATTTAGATGTTATTGCAAGTTTTTTCGGTCACAACCACAACACTTCACTATTCCACGACAGTACAAATATCAGCGAACAAATATATGCAGCAAAAAGTTAAACCGGACTTGTGATATAATTAAAACAACTCAAAATACGAGCCGGCAGAAAAAAACACTACTTCACTTTACTGTATCCCAGCAAACGTTATATTGTGTACTGTGATTTGGCGTTAAGTAATTTAAGAAACTATTAAACAAAGAACTAAATTACTATTACTATACTATTAAATAAAAGAACCATACTATTAAACAAAAGAACTAAATAAAAGAGGTAAAAATTGTAAATACCAAGCTGAATTTTGTGTCTTGCGACAAACTTGTATTCAAAATTATTATAAATTGCATATATAAAACAAGACAAAATAAAAAAATGTGTACTAAAATGAATGTTTTAAAAAGTACTAAAATTTCAAAGTATTTCACAAACCCACATGCTTTAAGAATCAAAAATGTTTAAATGATTAAAGAAAAGCCTTTAAAAATCAATGAATTATACAAAAAAGAGACAAAAACAGAAATTTTCGTATGTGTCGAATAATTAAAATGTAAAACTAACTTAAAAGCTTTGACAATTTAAAATGTTCACTTAAAAGAAAATTTATCCTTGCTTCGACTACATACTAACAAAGAACGAGTAAATACACCATTGATCAAGTTAAGAGGGCCAAAAATGCATTTCATCAGGAAGCATCAGCACCATCAAGATGTCGACAACCCAGCGAACAGCATATTATATCACCAAAAATTGTCAGTACATATCAGTAAGAATGTTACCTTAGTAGTTATACCACCATATTCATACATATAAGTAAATATAGGAATATATATATATATATATATATATATATATATATATATATATATATATATTTTTTTTTTTTTTTTCCCCTCTCTTACATATACTAGTACTGAATTGTTTCTACTTAATTATATGTAAACATATTTATTAGTCTTAAATTATCATACATATATACATATATATATATATATATATATACATATATTTGTATATTTATTAGGTTATATTATTATATATACATGTATGTATATATGTACATATATATATTTACAGCTTGTAATACTTTTTTGTATACTTACCAAATTACAGTACCCTATTTACCTACATACCATTTTAGACTATATATGTACACATACTTACCACTAAGTAACTATAAATGTTTCAAACAAACCTTAAAATAAAAATCTAAAAATTAAAAAATTTAACTAATTTACTTAAAAACAAGGGGAATGTTGAGTGAAAGGTCATGGCGACCTAGGTAATTATATTCGGGACAGGCTAATAATATTGTTCGGGTACTCGCCTGTCAAGGTGTCTGACATAGAACGTGTCAGTGGGTGGGAGAAAATGTGCCCTACATGGCGCAACATCTGGCCATCGTCATTCGCGAATGAAAGAAAGGAATGTCTCTTATTATATACTATGGTATTCTTTTGCACGGATAGTACACTATATGATTACGCGTAGTGGGAATGGGTTAAGAACCATAATTATACCGAATTATAGCTAGCTGGGAAAATCTTTACCGTACCTCTTAACCATAGGTAGTATCGCAAAATGTATTACAACAAAATTCTACCATTCAACGATTGCCCAACAGATCGCATAAACGCGCGTAACATATATGGCGCCCAACGGAAAAGCCACTATTTAGGAGTGGCGGAATTAATTCTTTTTTTTATTCCTTTTTTTATCATAGAGTGTCCCAATGTTGGTCGCGTAAAATATATCGCACCCAACATAAGGGCCGGCGTTACACAAATCAATCTGGCTAAGATTTTTTATATGTTGATTATATGGCATATCCAAAATTGATATAATAGGGTGACCCAAAGTTGGTCGTGGTAACATATACGGCCGTAAAGGCTATCATTTGGATGAGCAAACATCAATATATAAAAACAGCAATCATTTTTTTCTCCCTTATGGTTTTTTACATATCATGTAAGTCCTTATTATTGGATGCAATACATCTGGTATAAGATGCTATATGAGGTGTATCTAACAAACATAAGTGGGAAAATGACGCCTTGTTGTTATTAGCATCATAAATATTTCTAAGATGACTTTGAGAACCTATAAGTCCGGACTGCTGACTGAGAGCACAGTCGACCGTTGCGATAGAGGATCAATTTCATGGCGGAAATATAAATTTAGATTTTAACAGTTTAAGTCCGTGTTCCATTGAGATAGAATATAGTTGATGGACACGCTGCGAAACTGTTGAAATCTTAATTAGAGGAGTTAGTAACACTCAGAATTTTATTACGCATGGTAAATGGTACTATTTGAACATTTTTAATATTTTGATTTTGTTGTCGATTGTTAAGACGGATCGCTTGTTGCATCAATTAATAATTGCATTGATAGTCCAAGTAGAATCGTGGAACACTCGAGAACAGAATAATCAAAGAAAGAATTATGGTTTACTTTGCGTCGTTCGTGCCTTCATTCAACATTCCTTTTGTTTTATAAATGAATTTTCGATATTTAAAGTTTATTGTCCTTTAATGATAAATACCTACTTAAATTTACAAAGTGAATTTGTACTTGTAAATTTTTTTTATTAGAAAACAAGAAAGAAAAGAAAATTCTTCCGTGTTTTATAGTAACGGAAAAGATTTTTCTTTGGTATTGAATTTTGGTTTCACAAAACATAGTCACAACAGCTCAAGACTTGTTTACTATAATATTTTTTTTTATTTACAGCCAAACCCACGATATCGACCGATGTCGTTCGCATTCATTTTTAACGACAAACAGCTGTTTGGGGCCCTGTAAAGTTTCTCAGCACGACAAGTCGATCGACAATGAATGCGAATGATAACGTAACCATTTTCATATATATTTGGTACCCACTATAAAAATTCAAACGACAACAAATGTCAAAATTAGTCACTTGCATTTATATTGTCGACATAAAAAAATTTTTGTTTTGTTTAGTTTTCTATGTAAATAAATTTGTGATTTTTGCAATTTTCTTGATTTGGAGTAAATAATATAGAACAATAAACAATAATAAATTCTGTGTTGGAAAACAAGTGGTAAGTATATAAAAAAAATTGTTATGAAATTGAAATTTGTATGTTTATTAATTACATTTGTACATACATAATTGTTTAGCGTAAAAAAATCAAGTTTGCAGCAGCTGCAAGTGCTCGTAGAGTACATGGAGTCAAATCCAGAATTTGCCAGAGGATCTTGTATATTTGGGAGTAGTAGAATATCTATGGAGGAACACTGGATAAAATTAACAACGAAACTGAATTCCATTGGGCCTCCTATTCGTACCATTGTTGAGTGGAAAAAGGTAAGGATTTTATGAAATAATATTAAAAACAGAAAACGATAAAGTTATAAAAATTGATATGTGTACATATGTACATGTATATCGTGACGACAAGAAATGTATTCCAAAGGCTACGGTCAATATTTTCACATTTTTATCACACATTCTGTTCTGTTACGTTATACAAAATACCCTGGACAGATATTGAATTTTTATGGACAGTTGTCTTAACCAAATGTAGTATACAATGTCTGTATGGGGTTTAAGAGGAACACATATTAATGTTGCAAAAATATACGAATGCATTCATAGATTTTTTAACACACGTAACATTAATGTAATTTTAGACATGGACCGATTTGAAGTCGCGCACAAAGAAGAAGATTGCGGAAAATAAGAAGAGTCTGTGCGAAACTGGTGGTGGCCTCTATCGGGAGAACTCACTTTCAGTACTGGAACAAGTTGTTGATCGGACTTTGTTTTTGTCCAAAGCTGCTACACCTAGTGGCAAGGTTTTTGGCTTTGTTGCAACAGCAAGTCCGAAAACAAGTGATACAATAGAAAGTTGTTTCACACCGATAGTGGATACACCACCAAGAAATGGTAAAATAATAGCTGTTGTGACTCCATCCAGGCAACAAAAAGGTATTCAATCCACTCAGCAATTGACGACTCGCCTCGTTTGAAGCAGCAATCAAAACGTCGTCAGGATGAAATAAATGACGATATTTCAAGCTGCTCCTCCTCCAAAAAAAGGAAGTATTTGGAAAATGAGCAAATCAGAGTCATTCGCCGGCAAATAAGGGTTGCTGAACAGACAGCTAATGCTACGAAGGTGCTATCCGAATCTGCAGCAGCACTTGCAGTTGCTGCAAACAGAATTGCTGATGCCTCAGAAGCAAAAATTTAAACGGCAAGAAAAAAAATTGAAATCAGTGAAGGAATTTTGGTTGCGTTGCAGACAATTGCGATGGCCCTGACGGAAAACAATTAAAATAATTATTATTATTGTTATTATTATTATTATTGTTATTATTATTATTATTATTATTATTATTATTTTATTATTATTATTATTATTATTATTATTATTATTATTATTACTTTTATTATTATTACTATTATTATTATAATAATTATTATTATTATTATCATCATTTTACTTGAAGTTAACTATTTTACAGTTTTATTTTTAATTTTTTGATATAAAGTTCAACTATTTTATTTTGTCTTGCTCTTTTGAAAAAAAAATTGTCGTGTCGGTCTAGTCGCGTCCGTACTTTATCCAATATTAAAAAAAATGAATTAAAATATCCATATCTCATAAATCTATAGTATATAAATAATGTCCTTCGGCCTTAATATCCCAATAATTAATATTATTTATATTATTATTATTATTATTATTATAATTAATATTATTAAATTATTTATAAATAAAAAATTATTAATGAATCATTTAAATCTCTTTTTGAAATTTTTGGTGGCCCTGAAAAGGGCCTTTTATAAAACGTGTTTCAAAAGCTTATGGCAACGTTTCTTCGAACTGCAACTGCTGTAACTTCTGCGTCTTCTGCTTGGATTTCTTCATCGACTGCAATCTCGTTATGCACTTCTTCATCTACCACTTCTTCCACACATCTGTACTTGATGCACATATTGTGAACCGCACAGCACGCATTTATAATTTTAGTGCATTGCTCAGGGGAGTAATGAAGTCCTCATGAGCCCAGAATGGACCTAAATCTATTTTTTAATACACCGAAGCACCGCTCCACTACATTGCGTGTACTTGTGTGCTTCGTATTATAACGTCTTTCATGGACATCTCTTGGATTCCTGAATGGTGTTAATAGATAAGGTTTTAACTTATAACCACCATCGCCTATAATAAAGAATTGAATAAATAATAAATCAGTTTTTTTATCTTTATACATCATATACATTACCTAGAATCCAAGCATTGCGTTTCCCGCCTTCAAAGTAATGTTGTAACCTTTCGTTGGCCAAACTATGTTCCCATATAAACGCATCGTGATTGGAGCCGGGATGCCTAGCGTCAACAAACATGATGGTCATTTTATGGTCACAAATCTAAGAGAAAAAGAATCAGTAGAATTTAAAACCACTTAATAGATACAAATATGCTTACCATCATTGCGTTTATACTATAATAACCTTTCCTGTTGTAATATAAACGCTTAATTTCCTCTGCTGGAGATTTAATGCGTATGTGCGTTCCATCAACGCATCCTATTACACCCGGAAATCCGGTACGCTCAAAAAAACTTTCCCTTATTAAAACTTCTTCCGAATGTGGCATATTAATCCATTGTGGACAAATCCACTCCTCAAACAGCTTTAAACACTCACACATTATTCTTTGAACTGTTGATCTTGCTGTTGAGGAGACTTTTTCATTGCCAATGGTATGTTGGTAACTCCCCGTGGCCAAGAAGCGCAAAAATGTCGCCAGTTTAATATCTGGACGGATTCGGGTGGTGCGGGATGCAGGTGTCCATTTTAGCTCTAATGTTTCTAACAGCATTACAAACATTTCTTTGGACACACGGAAATTTGCTATAAATCTAAAATAATTATCTATGTTCATATTTAGGTACATATATGTACATATTTGTGTGTAGCTATGTATGTATGTACATACGTACATAAAAAATGTATGTATTTACTTACGTACATAAATATATACATTTATATACATACCTGCATCTTAATTCTTTATAATCTTTAATAATATAAATACATACTCATTTGTTGCCATATACAAAACATTTGAATTGTCTCGTAGTTGAATGCGAGACAACTGCTGCTCCTCCTCCACAGTTTCATCCAAACAATAAACAGCTACACTCAAGTCCATTTGCACGCACACTAATTCCTTTTTGCACAGAGAATAATAAAAACAAACACAATCAATATGTACAATATATACAATATAACACCAAAAAATTACAAATTGTTTTGTAATGTTTTTCAAATTATAAGTTCTTATTATTATTTTAACACATATGTTTTATGTTTACATTTGGAGCAAACTTTATTTAGCGTAGAGTTGTTTTTTTTTATGCAACACTTTTCACATTCCAGCGCTTTTTAATTTTAATATAGCGTTTTATTTGGAAATTTTTGAAACGGCAATACAGGAATTTGACATTTTGTAAATACATTACGTTAACAACGTAAAGTCTAAGCGAGCGACAAGTCGAAAGTTAGTGGGTTCCTCAAACGAACGATATCGAGTGACTTGTCGTCAGTCGCTCGAGTTGTCGGTCGATATCGTGGGTTTGGCTGTTAATTTTGAAATAATGTGATGGCGTAAATGTCTTTCTTATTTGATTGAGTGCAGCATGCACAAACCTAATACACGCTCAAAGTCGATATTGTCTGGACCACTCAATCGCGATTCAAGTTTTTTTTTTTTTTTTTTTTTTTTAATTAAATAAAATTTATTTATTGTATCTTCAATTAACTGAACTAACAATAAGTATTAAAATCTTATATATATATATATATATATATATATAATTGTTAGGCCCGACCAGTGTCAGACATAAACTTAGTGATAATAATTAATAATACATAAATGTCATGTTAAGCACAAAAATATTTTCAAAGAATTTCATCTGCAGTGTTGCGTATTAATGCCGTAGTATCCCTCTTTTTTAAACGGATGTGTCCAGGAAAGTTCAAGATATTTCGGGCAAGCGGATTCGGATGGGACTCGAGTTTTGTTAAATATTTGCCTGCATATTTTGCAATTTCAGCGGTCACAAGTGGCATATTTAAATCACGATGTAAAATTGAATTTTTCATGTACCACGGAGCTGATGTTATTAACCTTAAAATTTTGTTTTGCATTCGTTGTATTCTCTCTACATTGGAAGCTGAAGCAGTGCCCCATAGCTGAATTCCGTAACACCATATGGGTTTCAAAAGTGACTTGTATATTAAAAGTTTACAATCCAGACTGAGGGTAGAATTTCTACAAATTAACCAATGTATCTGGGTTAATTTAAGCTTCATTTGTGTCAGCTTAGCGTCAATGTGGAGTTTCCATGTAAGCCGTCGGTCAAGGTGTATACCAAGGTATTTCACCTGTGAATGTTGAGGCACAACTTGGTTGTTGATTCGAATGGTGGAACAAGTGTCTCTTCGTAGAGTAAATGTGACATGAACACACTTTTGTTCATTTACTTTTATTCTCCATAAGTTCAACCACAGTTCCAACAGCTTAATATGTTCCTGAAGATATCGGGATGCCTCGTGAGGGTTTTCATGCATACTAAGGCAGGCTGTATCATCGGCAAAAGTAGAAGTGAGGATATTACTGCTCAAAGGCATATCACAGGTATAAATCAAATACAAAACTGGCCCCAGCATACTCCCCTGAGGCACCCCAGATGAAATAGTTTCGGGCACACTCATGAAGTCTCCTTCCACGACAGTAAACTTCCGGGCAAGAATGTAACTTTCTAAAAGATTTACTATGTTTATTGGTAGATATGTCTTCAATTTTAAAATAAGGCCTTCATGCCACACTTTATCAAATGCCTGAGAGACATCAATAAAGAGGGAAGAACAATACTTTCCTTCTTCAAATGTTCTTCTTATAAAATGAACCAATCTATGACATTGTTCAATGGTGCTGTGCTGACTTCTAAAACCAAATTGATGGTCCGGTATGCATCCATTATCAGCTAGAATTGGGGACAATTTTGTCATGAGAAGTTTTTCAAAGAGCTTTGAAATTGTTGACAGCAAACTTATTGGCCTATATGACTCAGCCTTAGTAAGATCTTTACCCGCCTTTGGAATCATTTTGACCATGGCAAGTTTCCAGCTGTGTGGGTAATACTCCAGTCGTAAAATGCCATTAAAAATGAATAACAGGATTCTAGTAGCAATACGAGGCAACTGCATCAGCATCTTGTTACTAATTCCATCAATACCCGGGGCCTTCTTTGGATTGGTTTCAGCAATTAGTTTTTGTACATCAAGCATCTTAAACTTTATGGGTCGAGGGGGTAGAGCAACTACGCTCGGCAAATCAACAGCACCAGTACATGTGTTTGGGGTAAATACGTTTTTTAAATGCCCAGCAAATGTGTTACCTTTTTCAGTATTAGTTCTTGCTCAATCTCCGGTAGAAGTGCGCAGGGGAGGTTTAGACTCAACGGGTGTTTTAAGTTTTTTAGCAGCGCGCCACAAGGAGTAATTAGATGCTGCTGTGACATCGAGACTTTCCAGATAGTTTTTAAGAGAAGCAGATTTTTCAGATGCAAGCAACTCTTGGAGTCGTTTAGTGCATTCTCTAAGTCTGATTTTATGTTGGGGCGATCTGTGCTGTTGCCATTCCCTTCTAGCTCTCGTTTTTTCACATACGAGACGTTCAATATCCGCAGAATAAATTCTATTAAACCCAGCCTGCGGATGGGAGGTAGTGGCATGTTTAGCAGCCTGTTTAATATTCTCGGTAAGATTGGCAATGTTAAGTTCAATATCATCGGGAGTTCTAAGCCTGATGTTTTCCGTACAATGACTACTGAGATATTTTTTGAACCCCAGCCAGTTAACACGATATATCATCTTCACATATGGGTCAGGTAAAACACTTCTTAGTGGGCTACAAATTGTAAAGATCGTGGGAGAGTGATCGGAGGAGAGATCATGTGAAGCTTCAACATGAATTAAATCCCTAGGGATATTTTTCATGACCCCAAAATCTATAACATCCGGAATTTTTTGTATGTCAGTAGGCCAGTAAGTGGGCTCCCCGCTAGAAATGACATCCAAACCCATTTTTGAAATTGTGTTGAACAATGCTCGACCTCTAGGTGTAATAAGCCGCGATCCCCAGAACGTATGTTTTGCATTGTAGTCTCCAGCTGCTATGAAACAAGGGCCAAGAGTTTTGTAAAAATCCTCGTATTTATCCTCACTGATTGAAAATCTGGGAGGGGAGTAAATCGATGATATCACAAGATTTGAACAAAAATTTTCGACGCAAATATTTGTTGCTTGTAGATGGTCTTCACAAATGCTCTCAAGAATATAGTGCTTGAGTCTTGACTTTATTAGAATTGCTGATCCTCCGCATGCTCTTCCTCTCGGGTCCTTTGTATCATATAAGGTGTAGCCATTCATTCTAAAAAGGCTTCTCGAAGTCAAATGAGTCTCAGATACCAACATTACATCAATATTCTTCACCGTGAGGAAGTGCTCTAGTTCGTTTCTATGTTGGCGAATGCCGTTTGCGTTCCAGAAACATACTTTTAACGTGTTCATGGCTTGTTAACTAATGCTAGAAGCAGAGTGTTCTGCATTCGCAGCATTTCTTGCATCATGCTAGTCATATTTGTTGTAAAGTTGTTTATAGTTTGCACCAAATTATCAATAGTATTTTCAAGGCGACTGAAATTAAAGCTAGCTTTTGCATTTGTTGTATTATTTGGTGGTGACACTTTTTGCAGTGGAACAGAGTTGATCTTCACAGCGTCAGCATACGATACTTGTGGAGTGATTGGTTGGGCCATTAGAGGATAAGTGGCGGAGTACGTATTTCCTGTTTGCGCTGGGACTACTTTAGGCTTTTGACTCATAGCCTGTAGTTAGCAGTGTGATTACCTCCACAATTACTGCACTTCTTTTCCTTCTGGTCCTTCGACTTATTGCAAATAGCAGTGTTGTGTAATTCACCACACACAACACAAACAGTAGGTAATTTACAATAAGTTTTCGTATGGCCATATTCTTGGCAATTATGGCACTGTACGGGTCCTGAACGCTTGTGGGGTTCTTCAACTGTGATTTTGCGGTATAATAGATATTTTAAATTATAAATGGGATGGGTCTCATTTTTCTTCAATATTACGTCGTTAGGCTCCAGTTCAACACGAAAAAGAGGTTGGGGTATCTTATCCCTGTTTATTATATTGGATACATTTTTTACCTTGAATCCTTGGAGGGTGAGAGCATCTTTTATTTCAGCAGGGACAACATAAGAATCTATGCCTTTCAGTACGATCTGTAGGCCTTTAGCGCTTTTAAGCTGGAATGTGTAAAAACTTGTTTTATTTTTTTTCGAATTCATTAACCATTTTGCGGAAATCTTTTTCTTCGTATATTTGGATCTTTGTTTCATCAATATTACCACGTTTTATTGGGACAATGTGAAATGCCTTTTCGCCAATGACCGAGATTAGTTTTTTGATGAGGGAGTTTGAATTTTTTTCTCTCAAATATATGGGTGGTGGTTTGGAGGTTTTTTTCGAGGATCCTTCGGGTTTGTCAATGTCATCCTGCAATATTTTAAAGCGGTTTTGACGGTTAACTGAGGCGGTGTCTATATCCCTGGATATCTTGGGAACAGATGAGATCTTTGAAGAATTTGGGCTTCGCCCGCGCTTTAGCACTGTAATATATCGGTCCATTCCGACAGGCACATTTGGTTTCTGAATAATATTGTCTATTTTAATAACTTGGCTAAGTGATGAACACGAGCCCGGAGCGGATAATGGCGCTGATTTAAATAAAGAAGTACTAGGCAGCGGTAATGTTAGAGAATCACTACTTTGCATCGGAGTAAGCGAATTTGATCGCTCACGTAAAATTGGCTTTGCCGTTAGAAAAAGACTATCATCAGATTTTTTATTTTTATTGTTTGCATTAAGAGCTTCAGAACTCACAGTAAAATAGGCATTTCTGCCGTTAGAACTCACTTCACAATTTTTTGTTTTTGAGGTACTCATGCAGAGTATTCCTCAGTCACTTTGTTTACGGTTGTTTTTTTGTTTGTTTTTTTTTTTTTTTGTTTCAGATGATATGAAAAATTATTAATGCAAATAAAGCAAATTTCACAAAAACTGTACTTATTACGAGTCAGTACTTATTACGAATATTTTTGTTTGTTTGTATTTTTGTTTGTTTAGTATGTGAAAAAAAAACTCCGCTAACACGTCTGTTCACTACGAAGGTTCAACAAGAGAGATGCGATTCAAGTTTGACTTTATCTAGCACAAGGGGAAGAGGTAAGACTCCTTCAAAGATTAAAACAACACAATTAGGTAAAATAGATCCTTCGTTAAGACCACGCAGCATTGTCGGTATTACAAAAACATATTCTGATACAAGTATTGCAGCGACTAGAGCATTTTCGATCTCTGATTCTGTAGATTTGGCATTTCAGGATAGGGAAGAGACAGAGATATTGGTAAAGACCGAACGTATTTCAAGACCAACTATCTCTTCTTTAGGTAATCTCATAGGGGACAACAATTTTGGAGTTAGTCAGGGAACTTATAATACCAATCCAATGGCGACGAATAATAATCCTGAGGCATCCACCTCACAGGCTGCAGGCGGCCAGGATATAGGGGTAGATTCTATAGAGACATTGTCCACATATTTGCGGGATGCTATGAGATCAATGCGGGAGGAGTTTAGACAGGAGCTAAATGCTGTAAGGGATGCTATGGGCCAAGCTCATATCGAAACAGGTTCTCCAGCGGCAGGAAGTTTGAATGGTCAGTCCAGTAATTATAGGGGTTAATTCTTACTCGAACGCGTCTTCAGCTACATCAGTTAAATTAAAAGACTGGAGAGTTAGTTACAGTGGAGAAGGGAACGTACACGATTTTTTGTTCAAAATAGACACCCTCACGGAGCGCTCACAGTGTTCATTTGACCACTTGATGGCAAACTTCCATATGTTTCTTACACAGAAAGCGGAAGAATGGTATTGGCTGTTTATTAAACAGAATACTAGGGCGAGTTATCCTCTATTAAAAATAGCCCTGATTAAAGAATTCGGGACTCTTGAGACCGAGAATGAAATCCTACTACAAATTTCAACCCGTAAACAACATCCAAAAGAGAATTATGATGATTTCCATTCGCATATAGTGAAGTTGAATATGAGGCTCCGTAATCCACTAACTGATAATACCCTGATAGAGATTATTAAGAAGAATATCAATCCTGAATTACGAGTAATGCTATTTATTTCCAATCCTATAGACATAGGTGAGCTTCGTTTGTTGGCAAGGAAGGCGGAAAAGGTTCTCCTGGAAAGTAAAGGCTCGACAGTTGCCTCGGTTAAGCCAAGGCGCGTAAATGAAATCTCGATTGATGAGGCGCAGGGAGAATCAGATGAGGAACCAGACCCTCAAGTGGAGGCCTTAAAGATGTCAAGGGCATACGTAAAGAGGGATTACTCGAAGATAAAATGCTGGAATTGCCTTCAGTTAGGACACAGCTTTATATACTGCCCTGATGAGACCCGACACGTATTCTGTTTCAAGTGTGGAAAAAGGGACGTAACAACACCCAGGTGTAACGAGGTTCATTCGGAAAACAGGCGCCGGAGCGAGCAGTCAACCGGGGAGGCTCGTTCCCCAAAATAGACCCCGAGTGTGCTATGGATGCTGAGCATGAATCCTCACAGAGGATTTCACCTCACAACTCACAACTCAAAACAGCCTCAAATGTACGAAGCGAATATGTATGTGCCTATGATCAAGTTCATTTACAAAAATTATCTTCTGAATATAAATATAGACCGTCGTACAGGATTCAGGGATGTAGAGCTCGTTATGAGAAGAGGAAAGGGTTTAGAAAAATTCTGGAGTCAACAAGGCTACATATCGCCGAGGATGGTAGACCTTTTGCAAAAATAGGAATCTTCGGGGAAGAAATAATGTGTCTCTTGAATTCAGGAGCCAATGTTTCTGTTCTGGGAAAAGGTATTATGGATTTTATTGAACGCAATGGCATCCGATTAAATAAAGTAAGGTCTAGTATTTCGACTGCGAATGGTTCAAGAGCGGAAGTAAAGGGGTATTGTTTGCTTCCAGTAACGTACATGGGCATAACAAAATCGATCATTTTTTATATAATCCCTACACTATTGTCAGAAGGCTATCTTGGAGTAAATTTCTGGAGAGCTTTCAAGCTCGCTCCGCACATTATCTCCAGTGTAGAGTTAGGTTCCAGACCTGAGCTAGATTTTCATGACCTCGATGCAAAACAAAGTTATCAGCTGAGACAGAGAATTTCGGAATTTCCATCCTACGAGGAATTAGGACTTGGGGTTACTCATTTGTTAGAACACCACATTGACACCGGTGATGCTGCGCCAGTAAAAAGCAGGCATTATCCTCTTTCACCACTCAGACAAGCGGAAGTTTACGAAGAGTTGGATAGGTTATTAGCACTTGGAGTTATTGAGGAATCAAATTCTCTTTGGTGTAGTCCGATAGTCACTGTTCGTAAACCAGGAAAGATAAGGCTCTGTCTTGACTGCAGGAAAATAAACGCTCTGACTAGGAAAGATTCTTACCCGCTCCCTCACATAAACGGTTTGTTAAGCAGATTGAAGGATATGCGATACGTTTTTCCAAATAAAATTGTCTGAAACATCAAAGGAAAAAACGGCTTTTGCGGTACCTGGCAGACCATTATATCAATATAAAGTGATGCCTTTCGGGCTTTGTAATGGACCTCAGACCATGAGCAGGCTGATGGACAAAGCCATTCCATCAAGGTTAAGGGATAATGTGTTTATTTACTTAGATGACCTTTTGGTTTGTAGCCCAGACTTTGACAGCCACATCAATCTGCTTTCAAAAGTTGCCCAGTGTTTGAGAGCTGCAGGGCTCACTATCAACGTTCGCAAGAGTAAATTTTGCCAGCGCGAAATCAGATACCTGGGATATATAATAGGAAGTGGCGAGTTACAGGTAGATCCTGAAAAGTCCAAGACTATATTATCATTCCCTTTACCCAAAACGCCAAGGCAGGTTAGACGATTTGTTGGCATGGCGAATTGGTATCGTTCATTTATCAGTAATTTTTCCGATCTAGCGGGTAAACTAACGGATTGTTTGAGAAAATCCAACAAACCTTTCCGTCTCACGCAGGAGGCCATACAGTCCTTTGAAAAATTAAAAGTCGTCCTTTCAGGTGCTCCAGTCTTAGCACAACCCGATTTTTCTAGAGAATTTGTAATACAGTGCGATGCGTCGAGCGTAGGAGTAGGTGGAGTTCTATACCAATTCGATGACCAGGGGAGAGAACGGCCGATTGCATTTGTGTCGCAGAAATTGAATCGCGCACAACGCAACTATACGGTTACAGAATTAAGGCCTAACTATAATGTGCTTAATGCAACATAAGCAAATGTGCGAATACACACAATCAAATGTATACAACTATAATGTACTTAAGTAACTTTTCGTCAAGTTTCGTCAAGTGTCATTTGCTTAAGGAAAGTGCGTTCAATTTCGCTCTTGCTTAAGCAAATGACTCATCAAGAACCCATTCTTCTTTCTGTCTCTATTTATTTCCCGTACTGAGCAGGAGCGTTTTCTTTTCTTCACCGTCTCTCTTATTTCTTGAAGAACACATATTCCATCAAATGCACAATTCACAATTGGTTAAGCACATTATAGTTGGGCCTTAAAACATATTTCCATATACATATGTATAGTATATCTTAAGGCCCAACTATAATGTGCTTAAACAAACTTAAGCTAGTGTCAAAATTCAACGAAAAGCATGTCAAATGCTTAAGTAAATTACTAAAGACTTTTAGGTGGCTATATTGTACTTATTGAGCTTAAAAACTTTTTACACTTAGTTGCAAACATTTGTACTTTTGGAAAGCTATTTTCGTTTTTATTTCTTTAAAATGTAATATTTTTGACGAAATCTCATTTAATTTGTAAAAGTTATAAATATATTACCATAAACAAGTAAATCCATGTTTATCTTTTATTTATTTATAAAGTAAACGAAAACTAAAATAAAAAAAAGTACCAAAAAAAGCAACAGTGGTTGCATCTTTTAATTGTAAACAATTATATGTATCTATTGTGTACAGTGTTTATTGGAAAATTTTTAAAATGGATAAGGCCCAACTATAATGTGCTTAACCAAACTTAAGCTAGTGTCAAAATTCAACGAAAAGCATGTCAAATGCTTAAGTAAATTACTGAAGACTTTTAGGTGGCTATATTGTACTTATTAAACTTAAAAACTTTTTACACTTAGTTGCAAACATTTGTACTTTTAGAAAACTATTTTCGTTTTTATTTCTTTAAAATGTAATATTTTTGACGAAATCTCATTAAATTTGTAAAAGTTATAAATATATTACCATAAGCAAGTAAATCCATGTTTATCTTTTATTTATTTATAAAGTAAACGAAAACTAAAATAAAAAAGTACAAAAAAAAGCAACAGTGGTTGCATCTTTTAATTGTAAACAATTATTTATTTTATTATTGGAAAATTATTATTTATTTATTCATTGGAAAATTTTTAAAAATGGATAGAAAACTGAAATTTCTGAAGACCGTGAAGTTAATGAATTGTGCATTTGATGGAATATGTGTTCTTCAAGAAATAAGAGAGACGATGAAGAAAAGAAAACGCTCCTGCTCAGTACGGGAAATAAATAGAGACAGAAAAAATAATGTTTTCTTGACGAGTCATTTGCTTAAGCAAGAGCGAAATTGAACGCACTTTCCTTAAGCAAATGACACTTGACGAAACTTGACGAAAAGTTACTTAAGCACATTATAGTTGTATACATTTGATTGTGTGTATTCGCACATTTGCTTAAGTTGCATTAAGCACATTATAGTTAGGCCTTTAGAGTGTCTAGCGGCAGTGGTATGCGTTAAACGATTCAGGCAGTATGTGGAAGGTCTTCCATTTAGAATTATAATCGACCATTCAAGCCTGAGATGGCTCATGGTCCAAAAAGATTTGAATGGTAGATTAGCACGATGGAGCCTGAAGCTTCAGAATTTTGACTTTAAAATGGAACACCGAAAGGGTTCTATGAATATAGTTCCCGATACGCTTTCCAGATTTGATATCGATGATCTGGACATTGTTTGTAGCTCTCCTGAAGTAGATACTAGCTCTCCTGAGTTTAATAGCGCATACTATAATGATCTCAAGGAAAGAATTCGGACTAACGCAGACGCTTTACCGGATTTATGTTTGTCTGCGAATTTTGTATATAAGCGTGTAGGCTTCCGTCGCATCGATAACGAGGAGAAAGATCTTTGGCGTCTATGGGTGCCGATGAGTTTAACACACGATTTGATTAAGTCCACACACGAAGACGGTTGCCACGGCGGGTTAGCTAAAACACTATTTCGTATTCGACAGAAATATTATTGGCCGGGAATGGTACGTCAAGTAAAGGAATACATCCAGGCGTGTGATGACTGCAAAACTAACAAACCCATAAATAGAATTCTACGTCCTCCGATGGGGAATCAACTGGTAACAGTTCGTCCATTCCAAAGGTTGTATTGTGACTTTTTGGGTCCATACCCGAGTACAAGGTTAGGAAATCGCCAGCTATTTATTGCAGTCGATCATTTGACAAAATTTATATTTTTGAAGCCAATGAGATCAGCAACAACCGCCAGAGTCATGGAGTTCTTCCAGAACGAGAGTTTCTGCACTTTCGGCGTGCCTCAGTATATACACAGTGACAACGCCAAGCAATTTACGTCAACGGAGATGCAGGAATTTTTGTCCATCTACGGGGTAGAATATGTAACAACCGGGTTTTATTCGCCACAAGCAAACGCCTCTGAAAGAGTAAATCGCGAATTGATTTCTAAAATTAGATACTTCCTTAAGAACGAGCCTGATCACACCGGGTGGGACAAAAACCTAGCCAAAATTTTGACAATTTTGCGAAGTGACTTCTATTCAGCCATACAGTGCTCGCCTTATTTTGCGACATTCGGTCAAAACATGATTTCTCACGGGTCCTCATACTCCATCTTGGCAAAACTGAATATGCTAGCGGACGACACTGAAGTAAAGCATTCAGACCGTCTCCAACACATACGGGGAAAAATACGCGAAAACCTAAGTTTGGCACATGAGAAGGCTTGTAGAGTATATAACATGAGAAGTAAACCCGTTAATTTCATTGAAGGGCAAGAGGTATTCCGGAAGACACATGGACAGAGCGATTTCAAGAGAGGTTTTAATGCCAAGTTCGGTCCGAAATATGTGAAGTGTACAATCAGAAGGAAGATTGGGAATTCGCTGTACGATATAGAAGACCTCCAGGGGAAATATATCGGTAAATACCATGCGTCGGATATTCGTCCTTGATAAGAAGCCAATTTGGTTGTTCGGAACTAATTTTGAAGTCTGCCCGGCTTCGTGGGTCGTGCCACACGTATGAACTGTTACTTCGTTCTCACATCACGGTTAGGTATCGATAGGGAATGCGCGGAATCAAAAATCTCTCCTGTTCGTTCCTCGATCAGAGATCTTCAGACGAAGCAGTTTTGTTACGGATTTTTGCCAGGATGGGATTTTTTGCTGTTAAGATATTTTTGCGGTGTTCATGATCATACGACTCTGTTTGCGATTTAACGTCCCTGTGAATAAAAAGGGATATTTTGTTCCTTTTCGTTTGACATTTATTTTTCGTTTCATATTTTTTATATTTATATGCCAAATGTCATGATCCTATTGGTTAGATTGAATAACGGTACCACCGTACTATACTAATTTCGAAGCTAGGAAGATAGGTATAAAAAAGAAAAAATGCCAGAAGTATGGAGAGTATTGGATAGTCAGCTTAACGTGCAAGAACAAATTGATTTTGAGTGTGAAATAGAAAAAAAAAGTGGAAAAAATGTGATGAAATTAAATAGCCACATGGCATATTTGTTGGGTGAAACCAAAAGAACTAAAACTTAAAAAGAACAGAAAAATTTAAATACATTGCTATAAAATAATGAATTTTAAAACTTTTTTTTTCCACTAATTTTTTTTTATTGTATCTTCATTAAACTGAACTAACAATAAGTATTCAAATCTTAAATATAAATATAATAATTAGGCCCAACCAGTGTCGGACATAAACTTAGTGATAGTAATTAAAAATAAATAAATGTCGCATTAAGTACAAGAATATTTTCAAAAAATTTCATCTGCAGTGTTGCGTACTAAAGCCGTAGTATCCCTCTTTTTTAAGCGGATGTGTCCAGGAAAGTTCAAGATATTTCGGGCAAGCGGATTCGGATGGGACTCGAGTTTTGTTAAATATTTGCCTGCATATTTTGCAATTTCAGCGGTCACAAGTGGCATATTTAAATCACGATGTAAAATTGAATTTTTCATGTACCACGGAGCTGATGTTATTAACCTTAAAATTTTGTTTTGCATTCGTTGGATTCTCTCTACATTGGAAGCTGAAGCAGTGCCCCATAGCTGAATTCCGTAACACCATATGGGTTTCAAAAGCGACTTGTATATTAAAAGTTTACAATCTAGACTAAGGGTAGAATTTCTACCAATCAGCCAATGTATCTGAGTCAATTTGAGTTTTATTTGTGTCAGCTTAGAGTCAATGTGGTTTTTCCATGTGAGGCGTCGGTCGAGGTGTATACCAAGATATTTCACCTGTGAATGTTGAGGAACAACTTGATTGTTGATTCGAATGGGGGAACAAGTATCTCTTCGTAGGGTAAATGTGACATGAACACACTTTTGTTCATTTACTTTTATTCTCCATAAGTTCAACCACAGCTCCAACAAGTTAATATGTTCCTGAAGATATCGGGATGCCTCGTGAGGGTTTTCATGCATACTAAGGCAGGCTGTATCATCGGCAAATGTAGAAGTGAAGATATTACTGCTCAGAGGCATATCACAGGTAAAAATCAAGTACAAAACTGGCCCCAGTATACTCCCCTGTGGCACCCCAGATGAGATAGTTTCGGGCACACTCGTGAAGTCTCCTTCCACGACAGTGAACTTCCGGGCAAGAATGTAACTTTCCAATAGATTCACAATGTTCATTGGTAGATATCTTCTCAATTTCAAAATCAGGCCCTCATGCCATACTTTATCAAATGCTTGAGAAACATCAATAAAGAGGGAAGAACAATACTTCTTTTCCTCAAATGTTCTTCTTATAAAATGTACCAATCTATGAGTTTGTTCAATGGGGCTATGCTGACTTCTAAACCCAAATTGATGGTCCGGTATGCACCCATTATCAGCTAGAATTGGAGACAATTTTGTCATGAGCAGTTTTTCGAAGAGCTTTGGAATTGTTGACAGCAAACTTATTGGCCTATATGACTCAGCCTTAGTAAGATCTTTGCCCGCCTTTGGAATCATTTTGACCATGGCAAGTTTCCAGCTGTGTGGATAATACTGCAATCGTAAAATGCCATTAAAAATAAATAACAGGATTCTAATAGCAATACGAGGCAAATTCATCAGCATCTTGTTACTAATTCCATCAATACCCGGGGCCTTCTTTGGGTTGGTTTCAGCAATTAGTTTTTGCACATCACGCATCTTAAACTTTATGGGTCGAGGGGGTAGAGCAACTACACTCGGCAAATCAACAGCACCAGTACATGAGTTTGGGGTAAATACGTGTTTTAAATGCTCAGCAAATATGTTACCTTTTTCAGTATTGGTTCTTGCCCAACCTCCGGTAGAAGTGCGCAAGGGTGGTTTAGACTCAACGGGTGTTTTAAGTTTTTTAGCAGCGCGCCACAAGGAGTAATTAGATGCTGCTGTGACATCGAGACCTTCCAGATAGTTCTTAAGAGAAGCAGATTTTTCAGATGCAAGCAACTCTTGGAGTCGTTTAGTGCATTCTCTAAGTCTGATTTTATGTTGTGGTGATCTGTGCTGTTGCCATTCCCTTCTAGCTCTTCTTTTTTCACATACGACACGTTCAATATCCGCAGAATAAATTCTATTAAACCCAGTCTGCGGATGGGAGGTAGTGGCATGTTTAGCAGCCTCTTTAATATTCTCGGTAAGATTGGCAATGTTAAGTTCAATATCATCGGGAGTTCTAAGCCTGATGTTTTCCGCACAATGACTACTGAGATATTTTTTGAACCCCAGCCAGTTAACACGGTTTATCACCTTCACATATGGGTGAGGTAAGTCACTTCTTAGTGGGCTACAAATTGTAACGATCGTGGGAGTGTGATCGGAGGAGAGATCATGTGAAGCTTCAACATGAATTAAATCCCTAGGGATATTTTTCATGACCCCAAAATCTATAACATCCGGAATTTTTTGTATGTCAGTAGGCCAGTAAGTGGGCTCCCCGCTTGAAATGACATCCAAACCCATTTTTGAAATTGTGTTGAACAATGCTCGACCTCTAGGTGTAATAAGACGCGATCCCCAGAACGTATGTTTTGCATTGTAGTCTCCAGCTGCTACGAAACAAGGGCCAAGAGTTTTGTAAAAATCCTCGTATTGATTCTCACTGATTGAAAATCTGGGAGGGGAGTAAACTGATGATATTACGAGATTAGAACAAAAATTTTCTATGCAAATATTTGTTGCTTGTAGATGGTCTTCACAAGTGTTCTCAAGAATATAGTGTTTGAGTCTTGACTTTATTAGAATTGCTGATCCTCCGCATGCTCTTCCTCTCGGGTCCTTTGTATCGTATAAGGTGTAGCCACTCATTTTAAATAGGCTTCTCGAAGTCAAATGAGTCTCAGATACCAACATTATATCAATATTCTTCACCGTGAGGAAGTGCTCAAGTTCGTTTCTATGTTGGCGAATGCCGTTTGCGTTCCAGAAACATAACTTTAACGTGTTCATGGCTTGTTAACTAATGCTTGAAGCAGTGTGTTCTGCATTCGCAGCATTTCTTGCATCATGCTAGTCATACTTGTTGTAAAGTTGTTTATAGTTTGCACCAAATTATCAATAGTATTTTCAAGGCGATTAAAATTAAAGCTTGCATTTGCATTTGTTGTATTAGTTGGTGGTGACACTTTTTGCATGGGAACGGAGTTGATCTTCACAGCGTCAGCATACGATACTTGTGTAGAGATTGGTTGGGCCATTACAGGATAAGTGGCGGAGTATGTATTTCCTGTTTGCGCTGGGACTGCTTTAGGCTTTTGAATCATAGCCTGTTTAACGAAGGAGTATACAGGACAACCTCTGTAGTTAGCAGTGTGATTACCTCCACAATTACTGCACTTTTTTTCCTTCTGGTCCTTCGACTTATTGCAAATAGCAGTACTGTGTAATTCACCGCACACAACACAAACAGTAGGTAATTTGCAGTAAGTTTTTGTGTGGCCATATTCTTGACAGTTATGGCACTGTACGGGTCCTGAGCGCTTGTGTGGTTCTTCAACTGTGATTTTCCGGTATAACAGATATTTTAAATTATAAATAGGATGTGTCTCATTTTTCTTCAGTTTAATATCATTTGGTTCCAGTTCAACGCGAAATAAGGGTTGGGGGATCTTCTCCCTGTTTATTATGTTAGAGACATTTTTAACCTTAAATCCTTGGAGGGTGAGAGCATCTTTTATTTCCTCAGGAACAACATAAGAATCTATGCCCTTCAATACGATCTGTAGGCCTTTAGCACTCTTAAGCTGGAATGTATAGAAACTTGTTTTACTTTTTTCAAATTCGTTAACCATTTTGCGGAAATCTTTTTCTTCGTATATTTGGATCTTTGTTTCGTCAATATTACCACGTTTTATTGGGACAATGTGAAATGCCTTTTCACCAATAACCGAGATTAGCTTTTTAATAAGAGTGTTTGAATTTTTTTTGTCTCAGGTATATTGGTGGTGGTTTTGAGGTTTTCTTCGAGGATTCTTCGGGTCTGTCGCTGTCAACTTGCAATATTTTGAAACGGTTTTGACGGTTAGCTGAGGCGGCGTCGATATCCCTGGATATCTTGGGGACCGAAGAGATCTTTGAAGAATTTGGGCTTCGCCCGCGCTTAACCACTGTGATATATCTGTCCATTCCGACAGGCACCTTAGGTTTCAGACTACTATTGTCTGTAGTGATAACTTGGTTAAGTGATGAACACGAACCCGGAGCGGATAATGGCGCTGACTTAAATAGGGATGAACTAGGCAATGGTAATGTTACCGAATCACTACTTGGCATTGGAGTAAGCGAAGTTGATCGCTCGCGAAAAATTGGCTTTGCCGTTAGAAAAAGACTATCATCCGATTTTTTATTTTTATTGTGTGCATTAATATCAGAACTCACAGTAAAATAGGCATTTCTGCCGTTAGAACTCACTTCACAATTGTTTGTTTTTGAGGTACTCATGCAGAGTATTCCTCAGTCACTTTTTGCGGTTGTTTTTTTTTTTTTTGTTTTTGTTGTTTCAGATTATATGAAAAATATTATTAGTGCAAGTTAAGCAAATTTCACAAAATCAATACTTATTACGAATCAGTACTTATTACGATTTTTTTTGTATTTTTGTTTGTAAAAAAAAACCGCTAATACGTCTGTTCACTACGAAGGTTCAACAAAGACAGGAATTTTAAAACTAAATAAAATTACTTATTTAATAATTTTTTCATGGACAAGTCTGTGTTATTGGATTTTTTGAAAATAAGGCTTGATTATTGCTAATTATACAATTTGTTATATTGTGTACTGTGATTTGGCGTTAAGTAATTTAAGAAACTATTAAACAAAGGACTAAATTACTATTACTATACTATTAAATAAAAGAACCATACTATTAAACAAAAGAACTAAATAAAAGAGGTAAAAATTGTAAATACCAAGCTGAATTTTGTGTCTTGCGACAAACTTGTATTCAAAATTATTATAAATTGCATATATAAAACAAGACAAAATTAAAAAAATGTGTACTAAAATGAATGTTTTAAAAAGTACTAAAGTTTCAAAGTATTTCACAAACCCACATGCTTTAAGAATCAAAAATGTTTAAATGATTAAAGAAAAGCCTTTAAAAATCAATGAATTATACAAAAAAGAGACAAAAACAGAAATTTTCGTATGTGTCGAATAATTAAAATGTAAAACTAACTTAAAAGCTTTGACAATTTAAAATGTTCACTTAAAAGAAAATTTATCCTTGCTTCGACTACATACCAACAAAGAACGAGTAAATACACCATTGATCAAGTTAAGAGGGCCAAAAATGCATTTCATCAGGAAGCATCAGCACCATCAAGATGTCGACAACCCAGCGAACAGCATATTACATCACCAAAAATTGTCAGTACATATCAGTAAGAATGTTACCTTAGTAGTTATACCACCATATTCATACATATAAGTACATATAGGCATATATCTATATATATATATATCTATATATATAAAAGAAAGTGATGTTAGTTACTACGCTTATAACTCAAGAACGCCTGGACCGATTTCGATGATGAGTACCAATTCGGTTAGGTCTCCACCCAAACAAGGAGAATATCCAAGAAAATTCCGGAAATTTTTCCGAAAAAAAAATTATGAAGAAAATTAATTTCCCCATACATTTTTTATAGAGCGATTTTACAACGCCATCTTAACTCAAGAACCCATAAAAACGAACATAATTTCAAATGCTGGTTCCGATATTGCCAGTAGATGGCGTTGTGTTTTGCATCGAGTTCGTGTCCATTCAGGGAATCCCCATTTTGAGATGACTGAAGAGATGCATAACCAGGCTTTGGTTTTGATAGAAGACATCTGTTACCTAATGTGCGGCAGTTTGTTAGTCAGGTTAGGAATGACATCGCCTGATCGTGGAATAAACGACGCATTCGAACGAGAATTGCAGCATGAGCATGAATACGACACAAATGCATTAAGCCAATTTGTTCCAATGAATGTACCTTTGTTGAATCCCCAACAAAAAGAAGTATACGATACGGTGATTAAGGCAATTGATGATGGAAATGGCGGCATGATTTTCCTTGATGCGCCTGGTAGCAATGGCAAAACATTTCTCATATCATTGATTTTGGCTACAGTTCGTACAAGACCGGAAATTGCTGTAGCAGTGGCTTCTTCCAGAATAGGAGCTACGCTGCTGGAAGGTTGCCGAACCGCTCATTCTGCATTAAAATTGCGATTAAACCTTCAAACGATTGAAGAACCCACATGTAACATAGCGAAACATTCAGCAATGGCCAAAGTTTTGGTAGCAAGCAAAATTTTTATCTGGTTCGAATGCACAATGTCGCATAATCGTGGTTTAGAAGCTCTGAATCGCACTATGAAAGATCTGCGTAATGACGCAATATGTTTTGGGGGTGCGTTGATTTTACTCTCAGGCGATTTCCGGTAACTACTACCAGTAATACCACGATCGACCGCAGCCGATGAGATCAATGATTGCCTCAAATCATCACCATTGTGGCGTTATGTGAAGAAACTTCAGCTGACGACAAACATGCGAGTTGCATTGCTAAACGATCCATCTGCCGAAGTGTTCTCCAATCAACTGCTAACTATCGGTAATGGTCGTGTTCCTGTCGACTCATCGAATGGATTGATTTCATTCCCGTCAAATTTTTGCAATTTCGTCTTAAGGAAAGAGGAGCTTATCAACAAAGTGTTTCCGAACGTCATTGCTAACCACTAAAACTACGATTGGTTGAGTAAAAGAGCAATTTTAGCGGCAAAGAACAAGGATGTGGATCACTTAAACTTCATAATTCAAAATCAAATCGTTGGGTTACTGCATTCGTTCAAATCTATCGACTGTGTAACAAACGAAGACGAAGCAACCAACTACCCAACTGAGTTCTTCAATTCATTGGATGTGCCTGCCTTGCCGCCGCAAAATTTATAATTGAAGGTTGGTTCAGTCGTCTTCGCAATCTCAACCAACCAAAATTATGCAACGGAACGCGTTTAGCGGTCACAAAATTCATGAGCAATGTGATTCACGCGAGACTACTAAAAGGAAAATTCAAAGGTGAGGAAGTTCTCATTCCGAGAATTCCAATGATCCCAACCGATATGCCATTCGAGTTTAAGCGAATACAATTTCCAATTCGTCTCGCATTCGCCATGACAATTAATAAATCACAAGGCCAATCATCGAGTGTTTTGTTTGTGTGTCGGAAAACCTTCTGCATTGATCGTTTTCGCACCTGACAAAAAAAAACGAAAAATATCCTTTATCACAGTGCTTCAATGAGGGGAAATACAATTCAATAAATGAAAAAATAATTTCGTACGAGTAAGTACACATAAAGTACTGGCGACGAGAAGTATTAGTTTAAAGACGGATTTTATTATTATTTTAGGTTCGTGGCAAATGAGTTGTTAAGAGCAAGAAAGCTGAGATATATGTATAGTACTGACGCAGAGAGATATCAAATTATATCTGCATTTTTCATTTCAGATACATTGGTGAAGGGGTATGATCAATGTATGTTTTAGTCCTAAATACATACATATACGTACATCTATAGTACAGATCATGGGACATTTTTAGGCAAAAAAACGTTTGCCGGGTCAGCTAGTATATATATATATATATATATATATATATATATATATATATATATATATATATATATATATATATATTTTTTTTTCCCCCTCCCTTACATATACTAGTACTGAATTGTTTCTACTTAATTATATGTAAACATATTTATTAGTCTTAAATTATCATACATATATACATATATATATATATATATATATATATATATATATATATATATATATATATATATATATATATATATATATATATATCATATATTTGTATATTTATTAGGTTATATTATTATATATACATGTATGTATATATGTACATATATATATTTACAGCTTGTAATATTTTTTTTTGTATACTTACCAAATTACAGTACCCTATTTACCTACATACCATTTTAGACTATATACACATACTTACCACTAACTATAAATGTTTCAAACAAACCTTAAAATAAAAATCTAAAAATGAAAAAATTTAACTAATTTACTTAAAAACAAGGGGAATGTTGAGTGAAAGGTCATGGCGACCTAGGTAATTATATTCGGGACAGGCTAATAATATTGTTCGGGTACTCGCCTGTCAAGGTGTCTGACATAGAACGTGTCAGTGGGTGGGAGAAAATGTGCCCTACATGGCGCAACATCTGGTCATCGTCATTCGCGAATGAAAGAAAAGAATGTCTCTTATTATATACTATGGTATTCTTTTGCACGGATAGTATACTATATGATTACGCGTAGTGGGAATGGGTTAAGAACCAAAATTATACCGAATTATAGCTAGCTGGGAAAATCTTTACCGTGCCTCTTAACCATAGGTTGTATCGCAAAATTTATTACAACAAAATTCTACCATTCAACGATTGCCCAACAGATCGCATAAACGCGCTTAACAAGGCATATCGCTTGCCAGATAAAGACTACAAAATCCACATATCGAGGGATGTTGAATTTAATGGAAGGATTGGTAACCTTACAGAACATGAAAATATTTCAGATTCTATTGACAAAGTTGAAGTCACGTACAAAGGCCGGAAAGAGAAACTTGATTTAAATAATAGTAACTATGAGTCTCATGACACCATAGATTCCGATGAAAAATCTGAAAGTTCAAATGAATTTGAATCAAACGTTGAAGAAAGTGCAGAATATACTCCATATTTAAGAAGGTCAGAACGTACAACAAAGGGCAATCTTCCAGAAAGGTATTTAAATTTAGTGAAAGGTGATATCCCCAGAACTTATGAAGAAGCAATAACACGTAATGAACGTGAAAGTTGGCTTAAAGCTATGAAACGTGAAATTGAGTCCATTAAAGATAACAATACCTGGATACTAATAAATAGACCAAATAATTCTAATGTGATCAGCTGCAGATGGGTATTTAAGAAAAAACAGTGTGATAATGAAATACAATACAAAGCCAGATTAGTTGCGCGAGGTTTTCTACAACAGTATGGCGTAGACTATGAGGACGTTTTCGCACCTGTCATTTCACACACAACATTAAGAACATTATTTGCCATTAGCGGTAAGCATACCCTAAAAATACATCATATTGACTGCAAAACAGCTTTTCTCAACAGTAATCTAAATGAAGAGATTTATATGGAACAGCCAAAGGGGTTTACTGAACACAACAGTGAAAATAAGGTGTGTCTACTTAAAAAATCTATATATGGCCTAAAACAAGCCGCCAGGTCATGGAATAGAACAATTCATAATATTTTAATAAAATCAACCTATTATCATAAATGAAGACAATCAGAGTTGCATAAAAATTATGGAAGGCTTCAAGCTCAACAATAGGACAAAACACATTGATATTAAATACCATTTCGTTAAAGATTATCAGCCTTATTAAAAAAAAAACTTAATTGGGGCTTGAAGTTCACATTAGTTACCAAAGACTTTAAGGCTAACAAACCTATGTTAAAAATTCCTATTCAAAAACAGTACCTTAGCTAGTGTATGCTTTAATAAATTTTACATGTTGATACTGGCAACACCATCATTCTCTCTTGTCTCTTTATAGTTAACGATGCAAAACAAACGAGTATTACTCATCCGGATAGTCGGATATATTGATAATGTTTTGCATAGTTTTAATAAAAAATTTAATTTTTCGTTATTTAAGATGTAAATTAATATGTATACAGTAAAATCCGGATAAGTGCAACACGCATAAATGCAAAACACGCTTAAGTGCAACGTGTTTCGAAGCCATAAGCCTCTTTTATATTTTTTCATGTAAAAATGCACGGATAAATGCAACACGGATTAATGCAAAAAATGCATAAGTGCATAATAATTTCAAGCCTCAAGAGACATTTTTAGTACAACTTTGTATACATAAATGCACAACTAAAATAGTTAATTTTAATTTACACATAAGCACTTTTTTCTACAAAAATGTTTCCGATTTTTTCACCTCATGTGGTCCAAGGCAATCTGATTCAGATTCTTCAGTTTGCTCGTCATCTATATAATCTTCCATACCAATATTTTTTTTAATAATTGTTCTTGTTAATAGTAAAAAATTTTTATTTTGTTGTTGATTAAAAACAAAAGCAAATTAACTTTGCACACATGTGATTTTTTAGACTTTTTTTAAACTGAACTGATTCTTTAAGTTTTGTAAAAAAATTTTATTTACATAATATATACGATATATGAAAGTTTGTAAACATATGTATAGTATGTATGTACGTTAAAACTTTATGATTTAGGTTTTTAAGTTTTTTTGTTGAACTCTATTAGACAAACAAAAATATACATGAATTACCAATAAAATTAAACTTTGTTTATAAAAATCATCAACAGTCTATTTTATCTTATATTTTTAAGGAACTTATGCTCATATGTATATATGTATACTCTAAGCATATATGTATGTACATAGTTTGATTTCTTTCTCTGTAACTATATGTAAATGCAAAAAATTTGCATTTACCCAATAATTGTATAATTGCAATATTTGTGCATTTACCCGAGGTTAGCATAAATGCAAAGAACGGATAAGTGCACAAAAAGTCGGGTGAAAACCGATGTGCATTTATCCGTACTTTACTGTAGTACATAAAAAACATAAACTAAATAGATTTATCGCAATGTAAAATAAATACGCCTATTTTTTTGTAAAGGTTTTAAACCGATTACTTGAAGAACGAGCTTTGTTTACTCGTTTTGGTTGTATGTACATCACTATAAAGTTTTGTATATTTACATTATTTTGATAAGAAATATACTTACATACATACGAGTATGTTAATTATAGAAACACCCTAAAAAGCATTGAAAGTAAATTTCGTTCTACAGATAAGCAATGAGAATAATACCAGTGAAAAAAGGAAAAAAGGAATTACTTTTAAGTTATTTAAAACTTTTTAATATTAATATTATGTTTTTTTGTTTTGGTAACCTAGTCTGCATTAGTACAAACGTTAAGTAAATTAAAATAAAACCAATTCCTTATTTGATTTACATTGCAATATTTGAACTAGTATTTGTTTTATTAATTTTATTTGTTATTTTTTGATATTACAAGAACTTAAAAGGATATACATATGTATTTAAATAAATATTTCTAAATGAAAAACAAAATAAAATCAATATATATATATATATATATATATATATATATATATATATATATATATATATATATATATATATATATATATGTATGTCAATATATGTTTTCCAATTATGCATTTTAATTTAATTGATTTTAAAAATATTTTTCAATAAATGCTCTAAGTATAGCATTTTCTTGTAATATTGCACGGCATCACCACCAGTTTTCTAAATTTTTATGTGGCAGACGTTAATTGCGGCACGTTCTAAATAACAAATTACATTGGAAAATAATTTTCACATAAAATAAAAATTAATTTTACAAATTCTGTTCATTAAATTTAATATATCCATTTTTTTATTTCACAAATCCACACAATTTCAAATATTATCAATAATTTTGTTCACAAAACTTTGTTTGTCAAAACAATAAAATATTTTAACATCGCTTTAAAGTAGATGAGTAGCTGCTTTAAATTCTTTAATGTTAACGTTGGTTTAAAGTACGTGTGTTAAGCTAATAATCGTTTTTGAATGAAACTTTAAGGAATTTTGCTTAAAGTTGGTTTACCAACCTGTGTTAAGTTTTTTTGAATAAGGCTGTATATCTCCAAAAATGTCATAAAATGCCAATACTGTCCTACTAATGAGATGCAAGCTGACTTACTAACGAAGCCACTTCCACCACAAAGAATTAAAGAATTGAGATCAGCGCTAAAAATTCATAACAATTTGGAATGAGAAGGGGTGTTGAAATATTTAGTAGCAAAAAACAAACATTCAAATTGTCATACTGAAATCATATGTTTTTGTTATGACTTTTCTTACATAATGGCTTTACTTTTTCTTTATTCTTTCTTCTTCCGGTTTAACCTTTGTACAAATAAGTCTATATAATAAACTCATGAATTTTTACTTTTGAATTATATAAAACATCCCAGTGTTTTTCTACAGCAACAAATTGAAAGCTGGCACCTGGTGGCACTTGAAATTTATTAAAAATGTAAAAACAGATGTGAGACAATGTATTAGTAGTTATTTCCAACTGTGGGAAAGTATGGCTAAAATTGCAGGTCCAATTGTTTGGAGAAAAAAGGGATTTTTGTTATATGTTCATAAAAATAAACAAACAAAAAAAGGTAAGTCTCTGCAGAGTTTATTTTTTCAATTTTAGTACACTGAAATATCCTACTTTAAATAAAAAATAAAAAGAGAAACCTTAGCTCACGTAATAAAATAATATTCGCTTTGAAATTCTTAAGTTTAAATACATACAAGTACTGAGTTTGAGATGGCTATAAAAAAACTAGCAGTCAGATCGGAGTAATTCTTTTTGATTTGATTATACCATTTAGTCCAAAATTTCAAAATATCACTGCATATTGCATTAAGAGTATATTGACAATTTGAGTTTTTTCCGCGAAATCCCCAGTGTGTGGCGTAATCTGTTTAATTTTATCATTCTTGGTTTCAACAAGACGGTGCCACATGCCACACAGCACGCGAAACAATCGAATTTAAGGAATTGTGAAATTGTTATAATTGCAACTTATTAAATGTTTATTTTGCACATTCGCATAAAACAACTTTTAATATATTTTTTACCAAATAAAACTCAAGGAATTTAAAAAAATTTTCATTTCTGTCTTGTAATCATTTAAAAGGAATTTTGCAGTTTTATTATGCTTAATAATATTTTAGTTATTAGTGAACAAATTTCAATGCGGATAATTGAAAGTTGCTAAATAAATGTATCATAAAAATTTTATAAATTCCGCATAAGCAAGTTCTGCATTGATGGTATGATTACGGTAATTACAAATTTTTTATATTATACTTATTAAGGGGCTTTAATATAACAATGTAGAAAGTACATACATAATTGAAGCTGTTTTAGTCTTATTTTTTTCTAGCCAAAAGTCAAACATTTCAGAGTTTTTGACATTGACCGTTTCGTGAGCAGGCATGCAAATAAGTTTAGTACGATATAAGCCTGAGTTTTCAACATACTATGTATAATAGTATGTATAACACTCCTGTCCAGTTCGATAAAATATTTAGAATTTTACAATAAACATAGTCCATCAAATGTATCAAAATCGGTACTATATATAAACATTCAATGAAATATGTTAAAAGTACACACTTCGAGTGTGGAAATCCATTTAAAAAAATGTTTTCAAAAACTTAATTTTAATTTAATAAATTTGTTAATTTGTTCTTCAAAAAATATTGGGAAAATAGACCTGTACATTTTTTCTTTTTAAATTTTAAGTTGAAAATTTTACTTTTTGCCGAAAAATTTGGAAATTCGGATAGTGTGCGTATCGGTTTAATTTTTTTCATTGTTTTTTATTTGTTTTAAAACGAGTAATATTTTATGAACTTGGCTCAGAGAACACCATATAAGTATGTATATAAATTTGTTTTAAAAACGAGAATTTAGCTCGGAGCCGATTTAAAGATTAGGGTCGATTGACGTATTAAAAAAATGGTAAGTATTAACGGCTTAAGCGGTTACCAACATATTTTTATTGATATTTCTTTCCAATATATTGATAATTAGACCCCTTACAGTATTTTTTTTAACCTTAAGTTGAAAATTTTACTTTTTGCTTACAAATGATGGGTAAGTATATGTATATGTATGTATATGTACTATGAAATAAAAAGTCTAGGTTAGGAATTTTAAAAGGATTTTTGGATTTAGGGTATATTCCTGAAAAATATAACGGAAGTGGTAAAAAACTAACTATGCGAAAATAAATACATTTACAATTGAAACATGATGCGAAAGTTGTGTACATATAGAATGTAAAACTGCGAACTTGGCAAAAAGCTATTAAAGTTTTTAAAGCTTTAGCTCTACAACAACACTTTATTATTTATTATATTATTTAGAACTGTCAAAAATCTATGTAGAATGAAGAAAATCCTACAGTGTAAACTCTAAATGTATTACTAACAGAGAAAATATGGATTAGTCTGACAAGCGGTTAGTTTCTAAACTATATCAGAAAATGACTGTCTTTCACTACATCAGAGCTGTATTTTAAAGTTAAAATTCTTTAGTCTATATTAGAAGTGGTGACAAATCTATGTATTCAATAATTACATAAACATGTATGTATTTTATTTTAGCTTGCCTAAGCAAGTCAAGAAAATCGCGTGTTGTAGAAATTTTAAACCATCTCACCTTCAATAGTGTTGAACATAAAAAAACTTACAACAGATTTTTTCTCTTTTTCTTAGGGACGGACTGTGGCGCCTTTTCCCAAAAACCGTGGCAAAAATAGAAAATTTTATGACAAAATTTTGTAAAATGAATGAAGACATCGTATAAAGACCATTTTACTGATCAGAATTCAAAAACGTTTTTCTTAATTGGATAAGAATTATAGCTGGTGGAGCTGCTTAAAGTCGACAGTTTTTTAAAAAGTCCAAAAAAGGTGATTTTGAGAAAAAAAGACATTTTAGAATTGAAGTGTCAGAAATATTGCCATGTGATCACTACTTGTTTGGTATTGTTTTAAAGGTATATTTATTGTTTATTAAAAAAAGTAAGAAAATGTCCACCAGATACCCTACTTTTTCAGCAGTTGCCGTTTTTCAGACACCCTATATTTAGGTAGTTTTTACAAATAAAATAGAGAATATCTAAAAATGGTCAAAAATGGTCACGCCCATATTTTCTTAGCATATTTACTACACAGTACTTTAAATAATTTAGCTAAATTGGTCCACAAAAAATTACAGGTTTTCTTGAAATTGGAAAAAACATGTTACAATCTTATAGCCAGCGTTGCCACATCCAAGATATTTTTCCAACCAAAATTAAGAAAAAATTGCCAAATAGTTTTCTTTTTTTACAAAAATAAGAGGAAAATAACTTGTACTTTATGTTATAAAATGTATTTTATTACTAAAAGATAAAAAATTATTTTATATATGTAACAAAGATGCGTTCCAAATATGAAAAGAAATAATTCTCTCTATACAATTGTTTTCGCTGCATCACTTGTTACTAATATTTATTGCTTTTCGTTAATACGAAATGTTCGCAGTTATTTTTTCCCTACATTTTTCTTTAATTCTCATTTAAGTTGACAGCCTTTCTACACCATTCGTCAATAAAGTCTTGAAAAGTCACCATAAAAAGTCATAGTATGAATCCCATATAAATAATAAACAATATTTTGCTGTGTCAATCAGGTAGGCATAATTATTACAATTTGTTTATTTATTTAAGTTTACGAACACATTATGAAAATAGTCAGGTAGTTTTAAAACTTGGTTTTTGTACTAAGTAAAATAAAAACTGCAATTGTATATAATCCAGTTAATTGTGGCCTAGATTTATGTTTCGCAAATCAGGTAGTTTGAACCTTTTTATTTTTGGGTATAAAATAATCTGCCATTGTGTAATGCAATCAGTTAAGGTTTTACTTTGCAAAGGTAGTGATCAGTACCAGAACTCATAATGTCATTTCAAAATTCGGAATTGTTCGAGTTATTTAGAAAAACACAGAAGATAACATAGAAGAAAACATAGAAGAACCCTATACATCTTTGGACAGCAGAAAAGGAAGACCTGTTAAACTATAAACGAGTGATGAAGTAACATCCCAAATTACTGGTGTCGACAACCATATTATAAAAAGGTTGGCAGTTATAAACTCTAGAGAAATAGTAAATGGCCCAAAGTTTCAGGATTGTGCATCAAAAACTGTCCAGCTTTTGGCTCAAAAGTACCCTGAGAAGAAACTTACTCCTACAGTCCATAAGATTTTGGCTCATGGCCAAAATTTAATTGAATATCAATACTTACCAATTGGAGATTTATCAGAAGAAGCCCAGGAATGCAAAAACAAAGATTACAAGCACTTTAGATATGCGAATACTTGCAAAATTTCACAGATTACACAGAATATATATATATATATATATATATATATATATATATATATATATATATATATATATATATATACATATTTATATATATATAATATATATATATATATATATATATGTATATATATATATATATATATATATATATATATATATATATATATATATATATATATATATATATATATATATATATATATATATATATATATATATATATATATATATATATATATATATATATATATATATATATATATATATATATATATATATATATATATATATATATATATATATATATATATATATATATATATATATATATATATATATATATATATATATATATATATATATATATATATATATATATATATATATATATATATATATATATATATATATATATATATATATATATATATATATATATATATATATATATATATATATATATATATATATACATATATATATATATATATATATATATATATATATATATATATATATATACATATATATATATGTGTATATATAGGTTGGATATTCGCTTATTTTAAATATCTGGCAACTCTCTTCTTATTTTAAATATCTGGCAACTCTCTTCTTTATAACCACATTACATTACATTTTAAGTGCAAATAGTTTTTTTTTGTATTACTATTACTAAAATAAAAACATATATTTATTAAAAAATTTTAAAAATATATTTTGTACTTGTAATTTTAAAAAATATTGGAGTGTTACAGAAATGTTACAATGCCTAAACTGGTATGACTATTTTATGATAGATGGAATGCACGGAAGCAGTTATTAGTTTTGTTGTAGCATAATGCAACACCACATTTTTCACATAAAGTTTGTGACACGCCTTGGCAATTTGGCAGTTTGCATCGTATTCTCTTTTCCGCCCATACTGGCCAATGACCAACCTGGTCTTGACGCACAGCTTGTGGTGGGGCATGTTGAGCCGGTCCCTTGAACTTTTTTGCTTGTATATCAGGTTCAATTGATCTGGTTCTTTTTATATTACATTTGGTATCAAGCTTTAAAAGAGTTTCAGCAATCTGCAAACGAAAATCTGCAGAAGGTAATATCTTGACTGTTTTGTTAGCTGCACTATTCTTTTTATACAATAGCCATGAGTTTGCCATTACTAAATCCAAAAAGTGATAAAATAATCGAACTTGCCACCTTTTGCTTCGAAGCTGAATTTTATATCTTCCCATAATTGCATCAATGAGATCGACACCTCCCATGTGCGCATTATATTGACCAACAATAGAGGGACATTCTATTTCAATATTTTTTTTTTGAGTTTTGTCGTATCTCTTTACTGATTTTTTTGGGATTTCACCAAGGAAGGTAGAAGCGAGATTTACAATTTTGTTGTCTTTTCATGTGACTGTAGAAATTTCAGTTCCTTCGACGCTACAAACAAACTCTACAGAAGATCCTCTATTGTTCTTTGCCATTTCCTTTTCAGCCGGAAGTTTGCAGTTTGGAATTCGGTTTCTTCTTATCGTTCCTACGCTAAAAATTCCTTCTTTAGCTAAATATTCGAGGAGAGGCAAAGAAGTGAAATAATTGTCGAAGTATAGTTGAAAATTTTGATTTCTGGGAATGATTCGTGCCATTCTTGTGACTACATTTGAAGATGCGCCTAAGTCAGGTTCGTTACTCTCAATAATATTCTCTTTTCCAGTTTCTGGCTCAATTTTATAAGCGAACCCCGAAGAACCACATAGTACAAATATTTTATAACCCCATTTGTGGGGTTTGTTAGGTATGTAACGCTTTAGATAGTTTCTTGCTTTGGTAGAACACATCTGTTCATCGACACAAAGATGTGGTTCAAGAGGAACTTTAGCAAAATTTTTATTTAATTCGTCTATGATTGGCCGGACTTTAAACATTCTATCATAATTTTTGTCGGTTGAAGCCAGATTTTTGGTATTATCATTGAAGTGAATTACACGTCTAAGTTTTTCAAATTTTTTTAAAGCCATTACTTCTCGTATCATAGTGGTTCCAATGCTGCTACTCCAGTGACTGGCCGCATTAGGAAGCTTTACCAACGACATCATGTATACAACGCCAATAAATTGTTGAATATCTATTTGTGTTACACGAAATGTATCATTGATGTCCTTTTGCGTAATATACAAATTTGTTTCATCAGCAATATATTGCAACATCTCTTTTGAAAGAAAATAAAAAAAATATTGTATTGGAGTGTCAAGACCTTTTATATCTTCGGGCAAAGTTGAATTCCCTTTGAATAGCAGCTGTTGCTCATTCAAAACAATGTTCTTCTTTTTCCAAAGCATGTTCTCATAACGCTTCTTTTGGAATTGCCTACTTTCTCCTGTTTGTTTTGGTAGAACAACTGAAGCTGGAGATTCTGTGCTAACATTTTCTACACTTTCTATTATATCATCTACAGCTGGTAGAACATCTTCCAAAATGGAGTCTGGTGAATCAACCGAATATTCAAGATCATGAGCAGCATCTTCGAAAATTGATTCTTGTGCATCTACAGAATAATCAGGATCAGCCACACTATCATCGTCAAAGTCAAGTCCATCCTCACTTTCCTCAAGAATTTCTAAAATTTTTGCATTTGTCAAAGACATATTTACATCTAGCCAACAACAAAAAACAAAACCTTATTGGACAATGTGACATAAATGTTACAAACTGAAATTAACCAATTACAAGTAAAATATGGTTTGCTTTCAGTTGTATTTTATAAAAATCACTTTACTACTTACTTACGCACTTATTATAAACAAAGAAGATAATATATACATATAACACAAATCTGATTTTCGCACTAAAAACTTAAACACTTGTTATCGCTTGAAAATTTTTCCAACAATAAACTTTTGCCACAGCAAAATATGTGACACTCAAATTCTCCCGTTATATTTTATTATTTTTTTATTGTGCACGGTTTGTACTGGTTATGCTACAATGCCTAAAGTATTTATATTTTTAGAACATAGCAATATAAAGCCAATTTTAGGGTATGTGACAGTACTGTTACATGGCCAGATAAAGGGTTAAACGCAGTATAGCTTTTTTTTTTATTATATGACTGTTGTATATGTTTGATATATTAGTATATTTTTGGACATCATCTGCAGATAAAATATTTTAATTTTCTGTTGCAACGCAGTAGTGCCTTTACGAATGTATCATTATATTACCTACTGAACTTTATACAACAGTAAAAACCTTTTATTCTTCGGAAGCTCCTCATTTCCAGCTGAAACAAACTTAGAATTAACCGAATACAACAAAAATTATTTATGAGCATTAATTTTGCTTGTTTTTGTTACATATACTTATATATATATATATATATATATATATATATATATATATATATATATATATATATATTTATATATATATATATATATATATATATATATATATATATATATATATATACATATTTATATATATATATATATATATATATATATATATATATATATATATATATACATATTTATATATATATATATATATATATATATATATATATATATATATATATATATATATATATATATATATATATATATATATATACATATTTATATATATATATATATATATATATATATATATATATATATATACATATTTATATATATATATATATATATATATATATATATATATATATATACATATATATATATATATATATATATATATATATATATATATATACATATATATATATATATATATATATATATATATATACATATATATATATATATATATATATATGTATGTATATATATATATGTATATATATATATATATATATATATATATATATATATATATATATATATATATATGTATATATATATATATATATATGTATATATATATATATATATATATATATATATATATATATATATGTATATATATATATATATATATATATGTATATATATATATATATATATATATATATATATAGATATATATATGTATATATATATATATATATATATATATATATATGTATATATATATATATATATATATATATATATATATGTATATATATATATATATATATATATATATATATATATATATGTATATATATATATATATATATATATATATATATATACATATATATATATATATATATATATATATATATATATATATGTGTATATATATATGTTGGATATTCGCTTATTTTAAATATCTGGCAACTCTCTTCTTTATAACCACATTACATTACATTTTACATTGTAAGAAGTTGGCAAGGCCATTCTTTATAAGTTAGTTCTAATAAAATGAAATACCCACTTCTTAATGAATTGTTAAAGTGAACACACGTGTTTTACTCAATACATAGCATTGGCGACGAGGTTAAAAATGTAAAAATTGAAACAGTTTACACAAAAACAAAAAATAAATATATATAAAAATATTTTAAGTGTGAAAATAATATTTTTAACAAAATCGTTACCCACAAAAAAAATTTTTTTCAATAAAATCTTATTGTATCTACCAACGCATAAGCAAGTAAAATGCCAGGGAATAATGAAGGCAATTTGCCGGTTACTATATTGCCAGCCCAATCAGCGGCAGAATTCGCTCCATCTCTAGACAAATGGCTGATTTGGCAGGAACGTCTTGAGATACATTTTTGCGAAATAAAATGTACAGACGACAACATTAAGAAGTCGATTTTATTAAAATCAATTGGGTCTGAGGCGTATGGAGTTCTGCATAGCTTATGCAGCCCAGACTCACCGGTGTCAAAAACGTATAAAGCTTTGTGTGAAATTTTAAGAGGTCATTACACACCGCCTACAATTATTTTTGAAGAATGCAAACGTTTTCATTCAGCTACAATGAGTGAAGAAGAAACTGTTTCCTCGTGGTTCGCAAGGGTGAAAAAGTTAGCATTAAATTGCAAATTTGGAGTCCATCTAGATGCTTTCGTTTTGGACAAATTTGTAATGGAATTACCGCCCAAAATATTTGAACGATTATGTGAGGAGGATGAGAAGTTGACAATAGAAAATGCATTAAAAAAATCATTAATTTTGGAGACAAGGTTCAAAAAATCTTACAACACACATAATGATGAAGTGCATTATGTAAAATGCAGCACGTGAAATAGCAATCAAAAGCGTGATATCACAGTCGGTGAAGGCAGCAAAAAATACAACAGAGGCGGCAATCCTAATGGCAGATACAGTAAACATGACAGCAGGGGTAACAGTGCCAACAATAGCTACAACCATTACAACAGCGGCGAAAGTGACAAAAAGTGTTGCCATTGCGGCTGGAAAAACCACAATTCGTCAGCATGCAGATACAAAGACAGCAAATGTCATTCATGTGGGAGAAAAGGACATCTGGCATCAGTTTGTCGATCGAGAAAAGATGTAAAATATGTATCTGAATCTTTTAATTCTAATTTATGCAAGTTTAATGATATTCAGGATTTTTCTATTTTTAGTGTTGAAAACAACAGCTTGGCGAATCTTTACAAACTGCTGGTTATCATTGACGGAATTAAAGTAAGAGCTACGTGTGATACAGGTGCATCATGTACGTTGCTACCACTGTCGTTTTTTGAAAAATATTACAAAAGAGGTTTGCTTAAACCATCAAAATCCCTATACCTAAATTACAACGGTGATCAAGTCCCACTAGCTGGTGAGTACTATGCAAATATTGAATATCAAGATGTCAAAAAGAAAATTAAGGTTGTCGTTACTAATACAAATGCGCCTCCGTTACTTGGAAGGACATTTTTGAGAGCGTTTAAATTTGAGCTAAAGCAAGTTAACATGGTAGATAAAATACACAATTATGACATAATATCTAGAGAAATAAAGAACGAATTTTTAGAAATTTTTAGTACAAAATTAGGGGAGTATAAGGATGCAAAAATATCATTGAATATTGTAGAGGGTGTTAAACCTATTTTTTTTTAAGCCACGACCTTTGCCTTTGGCGTGGAAATCAAAGATCGAGACACAACTGAATGATTTGGTTAATGAGGGGATTTTAGAGAGAGTTGATAACTCGGATTGGGGCACTCCTATTGTTCCCATTCTTAAGCCAAATGGGGAGATAAGATTATGTGGCGATTATAAGGTAACATTGAACAAGTATTTAGTTGACTTTAAGTATCCGTTACCCCGGATTGACGAAATTTTTGTGTCACTTCAAGGTGGATATTTGTTCACGAAATTGGACTTAGCAAGGGCTTATAATCAACTGGTGCTGGACGAAAGGTCACAACTTTTGTGTACCTTGAGCACACATATAGGGTGTTTAAAAATGAAACGTTTGCCTTTTGGCATAAAAACGGCAGCCGCCATTTTCCAAAAAACAATAGAGAATATTTTAAGGGATATTTCGAATGTTGCTGTCTATCAGGACGACATTGTTGTTACGGGTAACGATTTAGCGGACCACATCAGGAATTTGAAAACTGTCTTGAATCGTCTGAAGTCAGTTGGTCTTAAATTGAATGTGGATAAGTGCATGTTTTTTCAGGATCGGATATCTTATTTAGGTTTTACCATCGATAGAGATGGTTTAAGGAAAAATAGTGATAAGAGTATCATCCATTTTGAGGGCTCCCATACCAGGCAACATTTCGGAACTAAGGGCTTTAGTTGGCATGTTCAATTACTACTCAAGATTCATTGACAATTTTGCTGAGAAAATGCACCCTCTTTACGAACTACTAAGGAAAGATTTTAAATTTGTTTGGTCTCAGAAGTGCCAAAGTGCATATGAAATTTTGAAAAGGGATATAACATCAGAACAAGTCTTGATGCATTTTGATCCCAGTTTGCCAATAGTCCTTACCACTGATGCAAGCAATCATGCAGTGGCGGGAATTTTATCTCATAGACTTTCAGATGGTTCCATGCGGACAATATCATACGTTTCACGAGCTCTTCAAAGAAGTGAGCTTAATTATAGCACACTCGAAAAGGAAGCATTGGCTATAATATTTTGTATTACGAAGCTGAGGCAATATTTGCTCGGTAATAAATTTATATTGCAGACTGATCATAAGCCTTTAATTTCCATATTTGGAGAAAATAAGGGCTTACCTATTATGGCATCGGCACGCATGCAAAGATGGGCATTTTTCTTGTCAGGTTTCAACTACCGGTGGCACAAAGCCGAAACCGGTCTGTTCATAAACCAAATTTGACGTGGGATGACGGAAAATCGTTCCAAATATTAAAGGCACTTCAAGTAAAGCAGACCATCTTTCAAGAATGCCTCAAGCTGAAAATTTGGACGACTATCAGGAATGTAGTTACATTCAATATGTTGAGAACAATAACTTTCTTAATTTAAGTTTCAAAGACATAGCCAGGGAAACCCGAAGGGATCCAGTTTTGTCTAGGGTTGCTGACGCTATTAATGACGGTGATGAATTTGCACCCTATCGTGATAAAGGCTCAGAGCTGACAGTTGAACAGGACTGTATATTATGGGGTTACCGTACTATTATTCCGAATAAATTTCGGGCGCAAATTCTTGGGCAATTGCACGAATCACACTCTGGTATTGTTAAGACAAAGTCAATTGCTCGATCATATGTTTGGTGGCCGAACATTAATAACGACATTGAGAATTTGGTAAGGAATTGCAGACCATGTCAGGAATTGCAGGCAAGTCCAAAGAATGCGTTCTTAATCCCATGGGTACCAACTAGTTCAGTATGGTCCAGGATACACGTGGATTTTGGTGGGCCTATTAACGGTCAATATTTATTCATTGTTGTGGACTCGTTTTCGAAATGGGTTGAAATTTTCAAGACTAAATATATCACTTCACATTTTACTATTTGTAAGTTAAACGAACTTTTCGCTAGATATGGACTGGCAGATACACTTGTTAGCGATAATGGACGTCAATTTACGTCAGATAAGTTTATAGATTTTTTAAAGCGTAACAAAATAAGGCACATATTAACTTCTCCTGGACATCCCTCCACTAATGGACAGGCTGAAAATTTTGTAAAAACGGTGAAGAAATCTATAATAGCGAATTTGAAATCTCAAAGGGATATTGATCTTGATATAATTATAAATCGGTTTTTGATTGATTATAGAAGTACAGGTCATTGTACAACGGGTGAATCACCTGCGAAACTTTTTCTTGGAAGAAATATAAGGACAAGGTTTAGTCATTTAAAACCCCCTTGCCCATCAGAGAAGATCCTGGATTCCCAGGACAAATGTATACAATATCATAGGGGAAATCGTAAAGTTGAGTTTGAGAAAGGCCAAAAAGTACTTATCCGTTCCTACAAAAATCCCAATAAGGCAAGTTGGTCTCCAGCGATAGTAAAGAATAGAATAGGCTCACAGTCGTATATGTGTATTTTTTCTGAAAACCAAAAAGCAATTAAACGACATCTTAATCAAATGCGTAGCTTAGGCTCTAGTGATGGACAAAGCGTTGTGGATGATGACGTCACTCCTGAGAGCAGAATAAATTTAGAGAATGATAATGTTTGCATTGATAGTCACAGCAGTGAGGGCGTTAACCGTGCGCCTGAAGTTGCAATTGAAACGGATCTAAGTGAAGGTAACGCTGTATGTAAAGATCCGCCAAGGCGAGAATTAAGACCACGCTTAGGTGGCAAAGTAGTTTTAAATAAATAATTTCTTTGACTCAAGTAAATTATTGAGATATCAAAGAAGATAATTATTATTTAAATCTTGAATTTATTGTTATAGTTTTAAATAAACAATTTTTGTTTGATTAAAGGAAATTGTTGAAATATAAAAAGAGATAATTATTATTAAAAATTGAATTAATCGATATAGAAAACTATGAATACATGAAAACATTGTACAACTTCTTTAATTACTGTTACCGTATTGAATTTACATATTTATTTATGTATAATATATTTTTATATACAATATATCTATATATGTTCAAACACAATAGAAGAAGGGGCGTGTTGGATATTCGCTTATTTTAAATATCTGGCAACTCTCTTCTTTATAACCACATTACATTACATTTTACATTGTAAGAAGTTGGCAAGGCCATTCTTTATAAGTTAGTTCTAATAAAATGAAATACCCACTTCTTAATGAATTGTTAAAGTGAACACACGTGTTTTACTCAATACATAGCAATATATATATATACATATATATGTATATATATATATATATATATATATATATATATATATATATATATATATATATATATATATATATATATATATATATATACATACATATATATATATGGGTGGTGCTACAAAGCAATTTATGACTGACGAGAACCGGGTTCGTATCCTGTTCAAGACAAGTCATAAATAAAATAAACAAAATTAACATCATGAGTTTTTCTGATCTGCTTAGTGTGGAGTTGTGTTAATTGTTGTTGGACTGTTGTTTAAGTGATGAAGGCATAAAACTTGTCACTTAACAGTAACAGCAATTTCATACTCTCTATGCTAATGTTTACTGTATCAAGCGCCCTCCTTCGTCGGAAATGTTAGGAAGAACCGTCGGCGAAGTAAAACAATTAATAAAATGGCTACACACAATACAAACAGCTTAAGAGACTACAAAAAAAAAGGCGTCTACTTAATTAACATCAGAGACGCTGCAACTCTGCTATAAAAAAGAAATATAATAATAATAATTAAATCAACGCGGAATAGCTGAGTTGTAACACAGAAATTAAAAAGTCTCTCTCTCCCGCTCTCTCTGTCTTCTAACTTCACCACCTGTCCTCTCTACCTTATCCCTTTCACAAAAAGAAGTAACACCTTAATTTAAGTAGTAGGCATTAATTGCCTGAGTGTAACTTCTCTTAAAAAAAAAATATATATATATATATATATATATATATATATATGTATGTATATATATATATATATATATATATATATATATATATATATATGTATATATATATATATATATATATATATATATATATATATATATATATGTATATATATATATATATATATATATATATATGTATATGTATATATATATATATGTTTATATATATATATATACATATATATATATATATATATATATATATACATATATATATATATATATATATATATATATATATATATATATATATATATGTATATATATATATATGTTTATATATATATATATATATATATATATATATATATATATATATATACATATATATATATATATATATATATATATATATATATATATATATATATATATATATATATATATATATATATATGATAAGTGGAGCCGCCGCTGCTAAGGATAATTTAATATTTCAAAACTTATATAAAAATAGATGTGCGACCTAAGAAATGACTCTGAATCAATATTGTTATTATGCCAAATGCGTTGAGCCTGAAATCTAAATTTCTTAACTCGCACATCTATTTTTATATAAGTTTTAAGGCTGTTTCGAAATATGTTTTTGTTAAGAGCTTAGCGAAGATGATTTCAAAATAGGAGAGGATTTCAAAAGAGTAAAGAACGAATTGTCTCTTTAATGCGTATTACGATTCCTTGGTATATCGACCACAAATGAATGTGCCCTTAGTGAAGAACGTGTTCACAAACAAGACTTCATTAGAGCACATTCCATTGCAGTAACGATAAAGCAGAGAAATGCATCCCGCGTTGCAACGATGCTCCAGTGAATCAATAGAGGTGGCTACAGTGCTGTCACCAATGAGTCTTTCTGTACTCGGACTAGTCGCTTTAAAATAGATTTTGAAGCAGCGGCCCATATATGAGACTTGGATTCCATTTTCGTTCGGATGTTGGTGGTATCTCTTAAAACTGCAAAATTCCTCTTACACCGTTTTAAAAAATCGATGAATTTGAATGGAAAATTTGCTGTCTATCGAAAATGGCACTGAATTTTCATGCCAAGAACATCAAGAGCTTCTGATTCCTCAATATTTATATCACCCATAATTAAAGATGGAGCAGCATGTACGGTCACACGTTTATGCGTAAGCATACAGCACTGCTTCTTACTAGTATTCAATTCAACTCGATTCGTATGACTCCATTCTGTGATTATCTTGATTAAGCGTATTATTCATATTTTGCCTCATCGCCCTAATCGAGTATGGCTTATGCTACTGTCATCTGCAAAAGAGTAGATAGGGTTGGAAGTTTTACATAAAAGGTCATTATAAAAATAAGAAACAGGGTAGGAGAGATAACGGATCTTTATAGTATGCCTTGATTTATTTTGGACTCGTCTGATGAGATCCCATCTGTAACAATTCGTATAGTGTGATCCCTGAAGAAGATCGATATAATCCTAGCGAGGACATTACCGACACCAAAAGCAACAAGTTTTGCCAGAACTGCCCCATGTCAGATCCTTTCAAACGACTTGGAGCCACAGTTTACTTTTGCCAAAATTGTGAATAGAATGATACCATTTCTCCGAGAGGAGTGTCAGTAGTCACCAGAGGCCCCTAGAAAACCATACTGGCGGCCATTGAGTAAATTGTTGGACTCTACATGCCTCACAGGTTTTAATTTTCTTAAAACAATAAACTGAACTAGTGCCAAAAGTTTTATATATCTCGGAGAAGTGGGTGATATAAATATTGACGAATCTGAAGTTCTTGATATTTTTAACGTAAGAACTCTTAATATCCGAGGGATTGAAATCTACTTCTGGGGGGTTATTCGCTATTGCGACGCGTAAGCTAGTTCGATGCGTTTGATATTTTGTTAACGCAAGATATTTGGTTTTAACGAACGCTTTCGTATTACAGATTGGACTTATGCCAGATTTGCGAAAGTGAAAAAATTTGATGCGAAAGTTACAATTTTTCTGACAAATCGCAATAGAGAGTAACCCCGCTGATCTGACAGTATTGCAGCCAACACTATTGATTCACTAGAGCATCGACGCAAATCGCGGTGTGTTTTATGGTTAGTACAATAAAATGTGCAGTAATTAGATTAGGCAACTTGTTCACCATTAAGAGCACATAAGTAAATATACCAGTGAGTGGCACTACACATTATAGAGCAACCTTTCGTATATGGAACGGGCTTCCAGATGTCTTCCCAGTCACTGCTAGTTTTGAGAGGTTCATGTCCGAATGTCCACTAACACTACTCCCTGTATCCACTTTCTCGTAACTTATTTCCCTAAAAACAACACATGCATTGCATGAGTAAGAGTCAACCCGAACACCGAATTACTTTGTAAAGGGTGATTTTTTAAGGGATTTCGGATATGATTAAAAAAACACATAAAATTTTGAGAAATGCATAAAATCTTTATTTACGTCGATAGAATAATCTATACAATGCAATGTTTACAGATGATTTGGTGCGTCAACAGTTGCGGGATTGCCCCTATAGACATGAGCCTTAACCTCCCAAAAATAGTCTAAAATCGTTAAGTCGCACCATATAGGAGGCCAATTGACCGCCACCAAACGTGAAATAAACAGTTCATCGAGCTCGCCTCTCAAATGGGCCATTGTTTCATTGTATGGCATGTGGTACCATCATTTTTAACTACATGTCAGCCAAGTCCAGCTCTTCCATTTTGGGTAAAAAAAATTTTTTTATCATCGTACGGTAGCGCTCACCATTCACAGTAGCGTGCCTGCCTTCGTCGTCTTTGAAAAAGTACGGTCCAATGATGCCACCGGCCCATAATCCACACCAAACAGTGCATTTTTCGGGATGCAATACTTCTGGCTTCTATTCATACCAAATACAAGAAATGGGCTTCGTCGCTGTACTTTCTCAACCGAGTATGAATTTTTATAATAAAATTCAATAATATGCAGGCGTTGTTCGTTTGTAAGTCGACTCATGGTTAAATTATAGAACAAACTGAACATGTTTAAAAACAGTGTTGCCAAAAAGAAAATTAGAAAAAATCACCCTTTGTTAACATATATGGGATATATTTCCATTTCCGGAACTAGAATTTTTTGTTTTCCGTAATGTCGTTATTCTAACTATCAATATATTTTATTACAGTAATTTGAAGTTCGATTCGATCGCAATGAGGGCAGTTGAAAATTTTTCTTTGTCGTTACTATTTTCACATCAAATAAAGGAATAAAAATGTATTTCTCGTCATACCAAATTATGGTTTATCTTCAAACAACGACGCCACTATAGTTTTCTAAATATTTTCTTTTTTAATACGTATTATTCAGTTTTTGTGCTTCTTGTTACAGTCGTTGTATATTCAAGTTTCATTTTAAATTTAATATCATATTACTTTGCTACATTTTATTAATCGCAGATCATTCTTATATGTATATAAAAAACAAATTTACTATTATTTTTATTTTTATGGATTACGTACATACTGCATATAAATTTTTGGAATGTGGTTAAAACTCTTAGAGCTCTGTAGTTGTCATGATATTAGTAAGCATTTGGACACGTTTCGCATTACAACTCTTACATAAAACATGATCGTCTAAAGGATAACAGCCTCGTCCTTCCGCCTCAGAAGAAAGCAATAAGCCGCAATCCTTAAAATAAAAAAATTATCGCAAAATATCAAAGTGAAATATATTTAAATTACATACCTCGCATTTATAGCATTCAAAATGAAAACTCCTGTCTAAAGCAACAACTCTGACAGTCTCTTCTTCACCAGGCTCGGGCATTATTGGTTCTTTGCAAACGCAACAGCGGGGAGCAAATTTTCTATCAAAATAAATAAATATAAAAAATGTCTGACTTTATATTACTATTCTTAACCACATTGAAACATATTTGATTTCCATTTGTGTTCCCAGAAAGGTTATAGGGTAAATGGTGATGGGTGCATTATATTAGTTCTAACTCAAACCTGAATTTTTCCACACAAAAAAAATTACAAACAAGTCAATAAGATCTAGTGAACTTGTGAACCAGAAGTAGTGCTAATTCGTATCGTTTTTAGAACGACCCATGTATAAGGCTATTATCTGTTTTCATAAAAAGTTCATTTGAAAGTGTAGAATTGATGTCATTAATTGGAAAAAATTATATCGCTCAAATGGTCACCTCCCGAATTGATGCAATTGAGCGTAATATGAGTGCAATTGATGTAAAATGAGCACAATTGCGCTTATTTTACGGAATTTTTATTTGTTGCTTGCAAAACATTTGGCTCCAAATTGCACTGTGTGTAATTTTTTAAGTCGTGGCAAAATAACCATATACCGACACCACTACGTGATAAAAGACTAAAAAAAAGACCCGTGTCTCCCAATTTTTCCCAAAGTCATGCACTTTTTTTTATGGGCCACCAAAGATTTGGGGCCTCGGTATCATTTTCGCAAAAAAAGTGATCATTTTCTCGGGCTCATATCTTGCAAACCGTTCCGAATTTCGATTTACTCTCTGAGGCAAACTTGTAGCTCTTGTCATAAAGAACAAAAATTGCGAACATATAAAATCAAAAAAACTTCACCTTCCAGATAAAAATCGCAAAAAACTTAAAAAAAATCGATTTTTTTACCTTTTTCTCTTGTTCAGGTCCATAGGTAGCAAACCGTTCAAAATTCAAGGAAACAATCAACTACAAAAATTTACCTAAGATCTTAATAAACAAATTTCTACAAAATAAGTATTAAATTCCTGGGAATAATTCTGAACACCGTTTAGGTAGCGCTTAGGTAGCCGCAAAAGTGAAAAAAGTGACGCGGTGAAAGTTATATAAAGTGCTACAACATAATTATTCCCAGGAAGTTTATATGTTGTAGAAATTTGTTTATTGAGATCTTAGGTAAATTTTTGTAGTTGATTGTTTCCTTGAATTTTGAACGGTTTGCTACCTATGGACCTGAACAAGAGAAAAAGGTAAAAAAATCGAATTTTTTTAAGTTTTTTGCGATTTTTATCTGGAAGGTGAAGTTTTTTTGATTTTATATGTTCGCAATTTTTGTTCTTTATGGCAAGAGCTACAAGTTTGCCTCAAAGAGTAAATCGAAATTCGGAACGGTTTGCAAAATATGAGCCCGAGAAAATGACCACTTTTTTGCGAAAATGATACCGAGGCCCCAAATCTTTGGCGGCCTATAAAAAAGTGCAGGACTTTGGGAAAAATTGGGAGACACGGGTCTTTTTTTTAGTCTTTTATCACGTAGTGGTGTACGTATATGGTTATTTTTTTTCGTGTTGCACTGTGTTGGCAATTTCTTCTCCAATGTTAGCTTCCAAGACTTTGAAAGTTTGTCATTCGTTGTGGTGAACGCGAGATTTTTAAAAATCCCGAAAGGAGGAAATGTGGTGCTGTTAGATTTGGCAATCTGGATGGCCTATTCAAATCTCCGAAACGGGAGGTCACTCGACCTGCAAATCGGTTTCTCGAAATCTCCTTCGTTGCCCGAGCTGTGTGAGCGGTTATTCCGTTCTGTAGAAACCAACAATGATAGAGACTCACTGCAGCCACAAAATCGTTTAGAATCTTCTTGTAACGCTCATTATTTATGGTTATGGTAGCGCCATCAGAGTATTCAAACAAAATAAGGGAAAATCACTTTTCCACTGCAAAAGCCGCACCAAACAATCACTTTGAGTCGATGCAGTTACTCTTCATCCATTTCATGTAGATACTCCCATGTCCCAGCAATGCAAACTTCGTTTATTAACATAAGCACTTAAGTGGAAATAGCAACAAAGAACAAGGAAAACGATGACGAAATTCACGATGCTTTAAAACAACAGACTGAAAATCTATCTAAAAAGTATTACACGTTCTTTAGGTGTGTATCACCCCATTACTTGTTGACAACTACTCTTCTATCGGGTATGTTCCAGGTTTCGACTCGGATTGAAAACGAAAAATTTTTTCAATCCCCATAATTTATAAATTGGTGTTCTGAATTCAGCATGTTTTTCAACATTCGAAGTTTATGTTCGAAAAAAAATCTAAATGTCAACGGCTACAGCTACGTAAAAATCGACGGCAGTCGGCAAAAAAGTTGCAAAAAAATTAACAAATTACAAAAGTAAAACAATTTACAGAGTATGAAAACAAAGATATTCAAATTTTTCAATTAATTTTCTACGCGAATAAAAACAAAATTAATACATTCGAGCCCCGACATGCGTCGTTAATGGGGACCGGAGAAACGCGACGCAAATCGAAACGACGCAAATCGAATCATCATTTTCTATATAAATACACTGAAATTTAATTTATTGGGGAAAATATTTCAAACAAAGCAAAAAATTTTGTATTTTTGATAAAAAACAAGTATGCATACATTTTTATTTATTTCGTTTACTTCAACAAATGTTTATAATTATCATACATGGGCACACTGCATTACTTTTTTACTATATTACGTGTTTCAGTAATCAGTAAAAAGTACTGATTACTGAAAAAAAATCAGTATTCAGTAAATTTTACTGGTTACTGAAAAGAGAAATCAGTAATCAGTAAAAAGTACTGATTACTGAAAAAAAATCAGTATTCAGTAAATTTTACTGGTTACTGAAAAGAGAAATCAGTAATCAGTAAAAAGTACTGATTACTGAAAAAAGAAATCAGTATTCAGTAAATTTTACTGGTTACTAAAAAAACAAATATTCAGTAAATTTTACTGGTTATTGAAAAAAAATCAGTATTCCGTAAAAAGTCCTGATTGCTGAAAATAAGATCAGAATTCAGTAAATTTTACTGATTTGTGTAAAAAGAATGCAGTAATCAGTAAATGACTGATAGTAGATACTGTGTGTTTTGTAAATGATATGTACACATTGCTCACTTACATGAATAGTGGCATAACTGAAAAAACAAAATATATAAATATGTGTTAATTTTACGAAATTGTGGAGTGTAAATAAATTGTAAATTAATATTGATACATAAGTGAACCACCCTGTGCTATAAATTACTTTATTAATTGAAAAAATTTAAACTAATAAAAACATAAAAACAAGTTAGAAGTCCGGAAGATATTTAAAAATTTTCTAAAATTTTATTTGTTGTGAAAAAAAAATATTAAAAAAATGAGCGATATTTCCGATTTTGTTAGTGATGACTCGGTTAGAGATCCGGATTTTTTGTATGAAGCAGATCTTCCAAGATCTTCAACGTTTTTAAGTGAAACCTCAAAAGACACAATAGATTTTTTGAAAACAGAAGAACTCAATGGTGTTAATAAAATTCTTTTTAGTGATAAGTTTTTTAAAATTGCTAAAATGGTAATAAAAAATATAGTATACATAAGCACATTTTATAGTCGTAACCTTAAAATGATTTAATAATCTATCTATCTATATTTATAAAATTTAGACACTGTAAAACGTTTTTCAACTTTTCCTTCTAGAAAGTGTTTTATAGTGTTTTATATAAATATTTATATAAAAAGATTTGCTAAATATTTGCTATTAAAACAAGTTTTTTAAATCCGAATTAAAATAAAACGGAAAGAATATATTAGATATGTATATATGTATGATTCGGTATAGCCGAATATAGCACTCTCACTTGTTATTTATTGATTTTCAATTTTACTAAGATGGACAAAACCCCTCACCAACGGAAAATGGGTGGCTTAATTGCTGTTAGCCAAGTTTGCTCCAAAAAATTAAAGCGTCTTTGCATGTGAGCTCCAATTTTATTAAACATTGAAAAAAAGAACATCCACAAAAACTTGGAGATTTAAAAGCAAGAAAAGACGAGAACAAGTGGATTAGAGGTCGCGAAGGCTCCTTCGTTGAGGACATTTTGAATTTTATATGCTGTACTACCTCTCCATTGTCCATAATTGATGACAAGAGTTTCAAAAACTTATTTCCCGGCAAAAAAATTTCAAGCAGACGTACAATATCAAGGTTGCTTTTAGATACGCAGAACAAATTTATAAAAGACATTATTGAAGTATGGCAACACTGTTACTGTTTGGACGTGCAAAATTATTTATCTGAGTTAAAATATTAAAATTTATTTATAATTGTGAAATTAACATCGGAAATATTAATTTTTTGTGTTGGAATCGTTGATAGTGCTACTTAATAGTATAATACATTGAAGTTTATCGAGAGAGAAGTGTAAATTAAATCCTTTTACAATTCACACTTATGGTTGTTTCTGTTGGCGCCCGTTGTGATAGCTGGTGTCTCAATACCAAATCTCGTGGAATTAGTGCCGGAAGACCTCAAATTGGAATAAAGTTTATGCAGACATATACTAGGAATCAAATAGTTGTTAGCTGTTGATATCTAGCAGTGAGAGGTTTGAAATTTAATTCGAGTTTATACCTCTTGTTTTGCTGTTTACGTTGTATGCTGTAAAAACTGATGAGTAATAAGCGAGCAATACACTTAATATCACCAGAGCACACTGACCATAATAATTGCAAAAGATATTTGCCAAATCGTAAAATGGCTGGGAGCAGACGTAAAAGCTTAAATAAAAATAAAATTGTTTGTATTCAGTGTAAAACAGAAGTATTAACTAATGAAGATGCGTTGCAGTGTGATGATTGTAATAAAACGCTGCATTCAGTATGTACAAAAAAAGATAAAAAGCAGATTGCAGAATTGCTTAGTAATGCATCTTTAGCGTTTAGGTGTCATTTTTGCGATCCAAGTGAGAACCCAAGTGTTGTGAATGAGCTTACGGAGATTAAATCTAAACTTAATCAGCTGGATGACATAAGAGACTCAATTAAATATTTGTCCTCCCAATATGATACAATTTTTAAAAGTGTTGCAAATAATAACAAAAAGATTATTGATTTGCAAAAGGAAAATAAATTACTACGCAATGAAGTTAAGCAACTAAAGTCAAGCGTCAATTTTCTAAACGATGTAAGAGTACAAAACGATTGTGTTATTAACGGAATTAAAATTAACGGTGATAAAATAAAAGCTGTTGATGTTGTTTTAAATATTGCTCAGAAAACTGGTGCCGATATACGTGAGGATCAAATTGATGAGGCTTATTTTTTGAATACCAATGTCAAAACGTCCAATGCATTTACTGAACCAAGAAAGAGGTCGATTGTTGTAAAATTTGCAAATAAAAAAAGTAAAAAGTTATTTATGGCTGAAAAAGCCAAAATGAAAGAAATGGACGATTTTAAACAAGTATATATCAATGATTTTCTATGCAAGGAGTCTATGGAAATCTTTAATTATGCTAAATCCCTAAAAAAAGTCGGATATAGTTTTGTTTATGCTAGAGGAGGTACTGTATTTGCAAGGAAGAATTCTAATTCGAGACCTTTTAGAATTAAATCAATGGATGATGTTGATCAAATCTTACTTAAATGTTCCGGTGGTGGTGGTAGAAAAAACGGTCCTGTGGCTAATGTTGAAACAACTGATGATGATTTTGATGATGATGATGATGATGGTAACGTTAATGAAGTGGATCTTTGAATTTCTGTAATTATTTTTATTTGACATAAATTATGAATTCAATGTATTTTAAAAATTTAAATTCTTATAATTACTGCATTAACAAATACAATAGGAAAATGTTCAATATTTTATCTGTTAATATTAGAAGTGTTTCTTCAATATCTAAATTTAATAAATTCAAATATGAAATTAGCAGGTTTAAAGAACTTCCTGACATAATTGCTATTCAGGAGACTTGGTTTGACATGCAATGTATTAATCTATACTCAATCTCTGGTTATGAAGTTGTCAATTGTTGCAGAAAGGATGGATATGGTGGGACTTCTGTGTTTGTGAAGTCTGTTCTGAATTATAAAGTTAAACAAAGTTTAAGTGAAGAATTTTTGGATATAATATCAATAGAATTGCCAGATGTCAAGATTATGAATAAACCTTTAACGATTGTGTCAGTTTATCGGTCACAAAAATGCTTTATACCTAACTTTCTTAGACAAATAGAGGATTTGCTTGTTTTAAATAATGGTAGTCCTCTTTTTTTCGTAGGAGATATCAATATTGACATGTTGTGTAATAACAGGGATCTGAACCTTTTAAATAACATCTTCTCAGAATTTGATATGCATTCTTGCCACAATCTTGTAACAAGGCCTTTAAGTGGAACCTCGATTGACTGCGCTTTTACGAATTTATCTAATCGATTATATATATACTCTATTGAAAGCAATTTGAGTGATCATAATATGTTAAGTTGTAATTTGGATTTAGAATTTTTGCGTCAGGATGTAATAATTAAAAAACAATATGAATTTGATTCCAACAAATTCAAAAGCTACTTAGATACTAATCTATTAAATAGAAATTCATCTTGTTACAATGCATCTGATTTGTGCCAAAGCTTAATAGACAATCTTTCAGCAGCCGCCATGTATAGCACAAAACTTACTACGAAGCGTTTAAATGATCATAAATTACTCACACCATGGATAACAGATAACTTGCTTAAGTTAATTGCACTAAAGGATAATCTTTTAAAAGCAAGAAGAAAAAATCGTAGTGATAAATCAATAGCAGAGAGATTAAGAAGAATTAGCAAGATCATCAAAATAAGCAACAACAAACTAATGAATAATTATTACTCGCATTATTTGAATGATTGCAATGGCGATCCAAAGAAAACTTGGCAATTTTTAAATAAAGCGCTAGGTAGAAATAGAGTTGGTGTAAAGAACGTTGTAACACAGGATGGTTGTGTTTTAACAAAAGAAGAAGATAAAGTTGAAGCTTTTAATGATTATTTTGTTGATATTATTGATAGTATGCAAACAAACATTACAAGAGATTCAAATACTGATATTAACTTTTTTCGTACTTTAGTACCTGAAAGAACAACTTTTGAGCTCAAGAAGGTAAATAGAATCAAGGTTGAAAACATTCTAAATACCTTGCACAATAAAAAAAGTCCGGGTTATGATAATATTACTCTTAGAATGCTCTTGATAAAACGCAATGAATTAGTTAATATGTTGACTGAGATATTTAATAAAATGATCGACGAAGGGGATTATCCTGATGTACTCAAAGTACATAAGGTAATTCCAATACCAAAAGTTAGTTCATCTAATAATATTGAAAGTTTTAGACCAGTTTCCGTCTTGTCAGCTGTGGATAAAATTTTTGAGAAGATCATATATGAACAATTATCCAATTATCTTGATGATAATAAGATTTTATTTCAAAGGCAGTATGGTTTTAAAAAAGGGTTAGGAACAGAAGAAGCAGTAGTAGATGTTATTGACTACATTTGTGGAGAGCTTGATTCTGGCCATAGTGGTGTTGCAGGAGTTTTTTTTGACTACTCAAAGGCTTTTGATCTAGTAAATCATGATATTTTAGTAAGAAAGCTTGCAATATTAGGTGTAGCAAACAAAACCCTGGAACTTTTTCGTCAGTTACTTTGTTCCCACTATAGTTTCGCTAAGGGTAAAATTTTCGCGTTTAGAGCAATCGAAGTTAAAATACTTATCTCCATTGATAAAAAAAATGAAAGAGGCTTTATTGGTAAGGTTTGAAAAATATTTTAAAATACAGCCAGACGCTTGGGATGCTATCATTGCGGCGGTAACTATACCGAAAATAAAGCTCCGATTTTTAAAACGTCTTCTAGACAGCAACATCAAAAACAGAAGAAGATGTAAAACAAATGTTAAATACGTATGTAGTAAAATACGGAAAGATACCGGATGCTGAAACCCGTATTGTGCCTCAAACTCCGCAAAATTAATTTTTAGATTTTGGAGAAGAAGATAATGGTAACGTTTGCATCTTACTCTCCTTTGAGTATTTATATTAATATTTATATTAATATGTATATTTGATTATTCAATATTCATAACCAGATGTTGATGTACAGCCCAATTTAAGCGATGTGGGAATTTATCTCAATGAAACAATTTTATACTTGGCCAAACGGGATACAACAACAAATTGTCTGCATAAGCACAATGCCATAAAAAACGTTTTTATGAAATACAATACCCCACTACCCTCATCAGCACCTGTAGAACGACTGTTTTCGTTCGCTGGAATTGTGAATCGCTCTAGAACACAAAACCTAAGCGATAAAAATTTTGAAATGATTGTGCTGAGAAAAGCAAACAGCATATAGTTATGGATGTATTGGTCTAGAAGTAGGTGTTTAACTCTCATCTATGCAAATCAGTTTTTATTTACCCAATAACACAATTCTTTTTTAGATAATTTAAAAAAATAAAAACACGTTAAACTTTTGAAGCCATTTTTCTCGGAATTTCGTTTTTTCAATTATGCCACTATTCATGTAAGTGAGCAATGTGTACATATCCTTTTCAAAACACACAGTATCTACTATCAGTCATTTACTGATTACTACATTATTTTTACACAAATCAGTAAAATTTACTGAATTCTGATCTTATTTTCAGCAATCAGTACTTTTTACTGAATACTGATTTCCTTTTTCAGCAATCAGTACTTTTTACTGAATACTGATTTCTCTTTTCAGTAACCAGTAAAATTTACTGAATACTGATTTCTCTTTTCAGTAATCAGTACTTTTTACTGATTACTGATTTCTCTTTTCAGTACCCAGTAAAATTTACTGAATACTGATTTCTCTTTTCAGTAACCAGTAAAATTTACTGAATACTGATTTTCTTTCCAGTAATCAGTAAAAAAAGAAAATACTGAAAAAGTACTGGTAATGTAAAATGCCCATCTATGATAATTATTATAAAGAAATAAAACCATAAATTAATAAAAAAAACATAATAATTATTACATATGTACATATGTATATTCATTGTACGATGAGGAGCTTTTTCCCCACCGGCAGCAATATAGAGCAATTTGGTAATTTTAAATTGTTATCTATATTGCCACTGAAATGTTTTTTTGGGCAGTGATTTCAGAAAACCTGAGAAAAAGATTTTGCGACCGTGGCTCACGAAATGGAAAAAGACGTTGCTTGATTCATCTCAAGTAAAACAATAATTCTTTATTTAAAAGTTCACTTACATACTTAAACCTAAAAAGATTGCATATGTACATAAGTATGTATGTATGAATGTAAGTATATAAGGGCCACACTGTTGTTGTTGTCATATTTGTTTCTCACTTCCAATGATCCAATTTTAAAATGTTAATGTACCAACAACAATAAGAAAATAACTTGCATTCTTTTTGACAACAACAATTTACATGCAAGAAATTTAAGTGAGGAACAAATATCAAAAATAAAAGCTAACGGTTAATTATCAAAACAAGTACAGTGGGCCTGAAGTGTACAAAATTATGTCTAATTACAATGGGTCTGGTTACGCAAAAATGTGAATAAATTTTAATAGCAATTTAAATGATAAATGAAACGAAAATTAGATGCGAGCAAAATAAAAATTAATTACAAAATAAAATAAGGAATAAAACTCTTGTTATACGGTGACCTAACATGCCGGCCCCATTGAAAGGACACTTTCAAGATGATGGTAGCAATGCCAGTCTGTGGATAGGGCGACGTATAACACCTTTAGTTGTTTTGATGTCAACCACTCTAATTCGATCATCTCTACCATGAATAACATTGATGATTTTACCCATAAGCCATCGCTGCGGAGGTAGATTTTCATCTTTCACAATAACCAAAGAGCCATTTGTAATATTTGGGTTGGAGGCAGTCCATTTGTTTCGAGACTGGAGCTCGTTAATATAGTCGTGAGACCACTTGTGCCAAAATTGTTGTTTGATTGCGCTAATACGAGACCAATATTGAAGGTTGTTGATATCTTCAGTAGGGACATCACGTTCTGGCAAACCACGGAGGGGAGCGCCAATCAGAAAATGGCCTGGAGTAAGGGCTTCGAAGTCACTAGGATCAGAAGAGAGAGGTGAAATCGGTCTTGAGTTTAAGATTGCCTCTATCTCGATCATAGCTGTAGTAAGCTCCTCGAAAGTTAGCCTAGCATTGAAAAGCGTTTTGGTTAAATGACCTTTGGCAGACTTGACGGCCGCCTCCCATAATCCGCCAAAATGTGGTGCCCTAGGGGGAATAAAACGAAAATTAATAAATTGATTCGAGCAGTAATTTATAATATGATTATAGTTGTTGGGATCGAAAAGGAACGATTTTAGCTGGGCCAACTTGGAATTTGCACCGACAAAATTTGTAGCATTATCGCAAAATATATCTGTTGGAAGATCTCTGCGACCAATCAATCGTTTTAGGGCAGCAATAAAGGCATCTGTAGATAAATCTGACACGACTTCTATGTGGACTGCTTTAGTTGCGAGGCAAACAAATACTGCTACATAAGTTTTATATGGAACTTTCCCCTTAATCCGCAGATAAGTGTTGAATGGGCCACAAAAATCAACAGCACATCTAGCGAAAGGTCTTGCAGGATTGAGACGTTCCACAGGCAAGTTTCCCATCATTTGTTGTAACAACTTTGGACGATAACGAATACATTGTGGGCACAAGTTGACGATACGACGACACAATTTCCTTGAGTTAACGATCCAAAATCTCTGGCGTATGAGTGACATTAGAGCCTTAGGTCCAGCATGGTAATTTTTAATGTGCAGATGACGAACATAACAATCGACAAAATGACCTTTGCTTGGTAAAATCATTGGATGTTTTTGGCCCTCAGAAATTGCAGCGTATTCTAAGCGACCACCAACCTTTAGAAGATTGAAGCCATATGTTGAATCGACGAATGGATTGAGACATTTCATTGCACCTTGAGGGTCCTTTTTCTTAAGAGCTCGATCGATGTCATCTTGAAAATGTTGTTTCTGGATGTTGAAAACTATTCGTAGTAATGAATTCTCTAATTCTTGAGGCTGCAGAGTGTCAGAACTGAAAAATTTTGGCCTTTGGGTACAGCGCAGCATCCAGGCGAAAACACGAACTATTTTGAGGTATGAGCTGTACTTTTCAATAGAATTTAAAATATAATTGGAGTTTTGCTCTGTGTGAAATGCTGTTTTTCGTTTTTCCTTGTCAACCTCTACTTTATTTTCTTCAGACAGGATATCGTGTTTAGTAGTAGGCCATTGATCATCATCAAGAGCAAGAAATGATGGTCCGTTGAACCAGATAGATGAGCTAAGCTCTTGAACAGTTGCACCCCGAGAAACGATGTCAGCAGGGTTAAAATGTGTTGGTACATGCCGCCACACACAGCTACTAGTTAGATCTTGAATTTCTGAGACCCTGTTGCCCACGAAAACAGACAGAGTTGAAGAATGTCGCTTGAGCCAGTGTAGAACTATTTGAGAATCTGTCCAAAGAAATACTTGAAGATCTGGAAACGAAAAAAGATTCCTCATTTTTGAGTACAATTTTGACAAAAGTAGAGCACCACAAAGTTCAAGTTTAGGCAACGATTTTCTTTTTGTAGGAGCAACTCTGGATTTAGCGGTTAGCAATTTGGTTGATACGTTTCCTGATGAAGATTGCACCCGAAAACAAAAACAGCAACCGTACGCGCGAATTGAAGAGTCACAGAAACCATGTAGTTGAATTTTTGTATATTCAGAATCGAGACAAAAGCGAGGTATTTGTATAGAAGAAAGCGTTTTTAAATCTGAGGTAAAAGCTTCCCAAGCCACATGTAATTCTTGAGGAATAGATTCATCCCAGCCAATTTTGAGAATCCATAGCTCCTGCATTATTAATTTCGATTTTATAATTAGCGGAGCTAAAAGGCCAAGGGGATCGAAAAGAGATGACGAGAGCGACAAAATTGTTCGTTTTGTGATTTTTCCGTCAAATTGAACCTTAGGCGAAAATGAAAATAGAAAAACGTCCGTTTTCTGATCCCATGGTATTCCCAGAGCGCCGGTTATAGCAGAATCCTCAATATTCAAGCATTTAGTTGTTTTATCGTTTTGGAAATCTTTGTGGTTCGAGTGCCATTTGTCTAATTGAAAGCAACCTCGAGTAAGAATTTCGTTCACATCAGTTTTAATTCGAGCTAACTCTTCGATTGTATTTGCGCCACAAAGAAAATCATCCACGTAGAACGAAGATTTAATAGTCCTTGCACCAAGTTCGAATTGGTCTATGTACTGGTCTGCGAGATAGTGTAAACTTTTTATAGCGAGATAAGGTGCAGCTGACATCCCATATGTGATGGTATTCAGCTGGTACGTACGAATTTCCTCTTCTTCAGAATTTCTCCACAAAATATATTGAAATTTTCGGTCATGGGGCTCAATTAAAACCTGCCGGTACATTTTTACTATGTCCGCTGTAATAGCAAAGCGATATAGACGAAAGCGAAGCAATATTTTATAAAGTTCATCTTGAATCGTAGGACCAACCATGAGAATATCGTTGAGAGACCTTTGAGAAGAAGTAGGACAGGAAGCGTCAAACACTACTCTTAATTTTGTTGAGGTGCTATTAGGTTTGAAAACGCAATGGTGGGGAATGAAATAATGTGGCCCATTCAAGCGCGGGTTTCGAACTAGGCTCATGTGTCCAAAGTCCTCATACTCTTTCATAAAAGCAACATATGTATTGTGTTTTAAGACTGCTATCACGAGCAAACCGACTTTCCTGGGTCACAAATCTTTTTAAGACGATATTTCTAGAAAGACCTAAGTTGTCAGCAGGTTCTTTAAACGGCAATTTAACGACAATTCTACCAGTAGATTCACGATACACAGTGTCATTGAAAAAGGATTCACAATCAGCTTGCTCTGGGGTTAATATATTTGAACCATTTGCAACTTCTTCGATTTCCCATAAGCGTTGTAGTTTTTTATCAACTTCCTCTTCTATTGAAAGCAGACAAGATGGACTTGATACATGAGGCGAATGTGAAGAATATCGACCTGCAACAATCCATCCGAAAATAGTTTTTTGTAAAGTCGGCAATTTTGAACCAAGTTTAATTTGACCGACAGACAAAATATCAAAAAATGTTTCAGTGCCAATGAGCAAGTCAATTCGCTTTGATTTGAAAAACTTTTCATCAGCCAGTTGTGTATTTTGAGGCAAGTTCCACGATGAGACATCTAACTCTGCATCAGGTTGTTACGAAATATGAGGTGTGACACAAAACGAAAGCGAGGTTTCAAAATCCGTAAAACGAGATTTAACAAAAGTAGAACATCTATATTTGCTTCTGCTGAAAGTATTTCCAATGCTAGCAATTTCAGTAGTTTGTGAAACGCATGGGAGATGTAGTTTTTTAGAAAATTCATCGGTTATAAAATTCAACTGAGAGCAAGAATCCAACAAAGCGCGTCCCAATTGATAAGAGCCAGAAGCGTCACGAACGAGAACCATGGCAGTAGCAAGCAAAACTTGTTCGGGCGAGGATTTTTCCAAATGTGTATGGACCGAGGCGGGAGATTCATTCAAGGCAGAACGAGACGTGGTTGGTTCAGCAGCCGGAGACGAGGGCCTGGAAGCTGGCTGAGACCGATGAAGCAGACTGTGGTGCAAACGAGAACAAAATTTGCACTTGAATGAGGAGGAACAATTATTTACTTGATGCCCTTTCGACAAGCAATTAAGACAAAGCCCAAGTCGTTTGATGTTTTCGAAACGTTGGCTTTCATTCATGTCCTTAAAGCGAGAACAACGACTTATTGTATGGTCCGGCTTGGAGCAAAGCGCGCAGACGCGTTTAGAAAGCGAAAATGTATGGCCAGATTTAAAATGAGTATTCTTGGACTTACCGGAATGATGATTTTCAGGCTTACGAGTTGTGTACTGGGTATGGTTGGTGTCAACTGATTCCAAAAACTGGCAACGTCTTTTAAGAACCTTGGAGCAATCATCCCACGATGGTAGTTTGGTAAGGTCCAGAGAATCTTTCCACTTTCTTTTGGTATCATTATCAACCTTTTCCATGACAATATGTATTATCATGGAGTTAGCTATGTCTCTTTCAGAACCAAGGGAAAGTAAGGAACTATAAATTGCAGAAACATTATCAACCAGACTGCGTAGTTGCGCGCAGTTATATTTAGACATAGCGGGAAGTTCAAAAAGCCTGGCTATATTTTCCATAAAAATTAACGAGCTATTGTCGTAACGTGCCTTCAACCTAGAGCCTTCGGGTAATTTTCATTTGTAATTTGAAAAGCCTTAACTGTTTCCAGTGCTTGGCCTTGAAGGCAGTTGAGCAAATGATTAAATTTTTCAATATTTGATAGGCCAAATTCACGATCGATCACTTGATTGAACGACGAAATAAAATTTTTGAATTCACTGTACTTATCACTAAATGTGGGCAATTTTAGTTGTGGCAATTTATGGCTAGGAGCTGGGAAACAAATTGTAGAGTCAGACATAGTTGCGTTATGTACATCTTCACCAGGCTGCGACTGAATATTGAGTTTAGCTGAAATATACAAATCTTCGATATCGGGCCTTGCATTATCTTCTGGTTCGAGTTTTTCAATTTGAGTTTGATACGAAAGTATTTGCTTGAAATACGACTCCAAAATCCCCAAGCGACATTTGAGTTCCGCTGCAGATAGTGGCTTACCTTCACCTCTTCCATTGGCTTCAATTTGGTTCTTGATGCGAGAAATACTTTTCTTTGTATTCGCTCGTTGTTGCTTGAACTCCTCCAGAGGCGACATTTTATTTAAATTAGAAGAATATTCACAATATTACCAAACGAAAAAATTTTGCAAAATGTAAATCGGGAACACAAATTTTCTTCACCGCTGTTGACGCAAAGCGTAATTTAAACCGCTATCAGAAATATTTAATAGTCTTTATGTATATTTAATTTATATAACGAATTAACGGAACCACAAATAGCGTTTAAAATTTAAAACCCGTTTACCGGACAAATGTTTTTGAGCTAAGTTCTTTTTACAAAATCCGCGGCAAGAAACACCCTTTTTTTAATAATGCAATTTATGAGCCGACAAATGTACCAAAATATTCAATTTCTTTTTATAACAAATGCCACAAAGTTTAAAATATTTTATTTGAAAGGTTTAAATTGCACAACACGTCCTGTTTTATGAACTACACTGTCTTTAGTTTTTGGCAGAAATATATAAATGTTTTTTCTTAAAGTTTTTTTTTAATTAAATTGTTCCTTGTAATTGCTTTTAATTTAAAAACCACCACTTCACTCTATAACGACCGTACCGATTTGTTCAAGGTACATCAACGAAAAGTCTTTAGAATTTATACACGGAACGCACGACAAGACGAGAATTAGAAATCACTGCCCCACGTTGGGCGCCAAAATGTACGATGAGGAGCTTTTTCCCCACCGGCAGCAATATAGAGCAATTTGGTAATTTTAAATTGTTATCTATATTGCCACTGAAATGTTCTTTTGGGCAGTGATTTCAGAAAACCTGAGAAAAAGATTTTGCGACCGTGGCTCACGAAATGGAAAAAGACGTTGCTTGATTCATCTCAAGTAAAACAATAATTCTTTATTTAAAAGTTCACTTACTTAAACCTAAAATATGTACATAAGTATGTATGTATGAATGTAAGTATATAAGGGCCACACTGTTGTTGTTGTCATATTTGTTTCTCACTTCCAATGATCCAATTTTAAAATGTTAATGTACCAACAACAATAAGAAAATAACTTGCATTCTTTTTGACAACAACAATTTACATGCAAGAAATTTAAGTGAGGAACAAATATCAAAAATAAAAGCTAACGGTTAATTATCAAAACAAGTACAGTGGGCCTGACGTGTACAAAATTATGTCTAATTACAATGGGTCTGGTTACGCAAAAATGTGAATAAATTTTAATAGCAATTTAAATGATAAATGAAACGAAAATTAGATGCGAGCAAAATAAAAATTAATTACAAAATAAAATAAGAAATAAAACTCTTGTTATACGGTGACCTAACATTCATAAGAAGTAGATGCATTAAAAAATTTTAATTTATTTAGCTTACATTAAGCTCTCTTCATATGATAAATCTAAATCAACAACACAACATTTGATTGGATGGATTTTGGGGAATAACACACTAAATTCTTACCATAACCAGATAGTTGTTATTAGCACCACTTATATAACAAAGAAAAGGGAATTCCCCTTACTTCACGCAATTCGAAAACTTCTTAATGTACAGGCCAGAAAATGCTAAAAGGCAGAAAATGTGCTATAGCAGGCACTACAAATGCTAAAAATGGCAATCCACAATGCTGCAGTAAATAATTTAACGAAATCAAAACGACGCAAATCGAAATCAAAACGACGCAACTCGGACCGACGAAACTTGAAATTGCAACGACGCAAATCGAATTTTTCCAGTTTTCAAAAAGCGACGCAAATCGAAAGGACTCAAATCGGGACGACGCAAGTCGGGGCTCTAGTGTATTCTTAAAGAAACATAGAATGAAAATAAAATTATTCAATACTCTCAAAAAAGACAACTAACGAAAATAAAATTATTTGCTTTTGGTTGATCTGCTTGATTTGATATACCGTTACATCGTACAACTTTTGAACATGAAACATGCTTTTGTTATTTTAAATTCACATCAACAAATACGAAGACCTTACAAGCTGGCTTTGATTTAAAATTTTTTTAAAAGAGGTTATTAATTTTATTATCTTTTCTTCTTCTAGTTGCGTTATTTATCAGCGCGGCTGTTTGCCAGCTATAGGCATATCCACTACGTTGTCTTGGCACCATATGTTGTTAAAACAAAGTATTGCCTGATTATTACATTGCGATTTTACAACTAAATGCAATCGTATTATTATAATTATTGTTTAAATAGATTTATATATATGAAATTAGTTTTAATTTCCTTCAAAAAATTCATTTCTCTTTTTCAATAAGATCTAAATGATTAAATTTTTTTGATGAAGTTCAATAAAAAACACTTCAAACTAAAAACCAGAATTGTATTTTTCTTAATAATGTTAGCATTTATATAAGAATAAAGTACGATTCGTTTTACTTTCATCCACCCCTTCCTACTCTAATTGAAAACGAATAAAAACATGGGGATGTGAATTGCAGAACACCAAAAATGCTAAAGTAATCCACTTTCGAGTGAATTCGGATTCTAGAACATACCCGTATACATATATCTACTCTACTCTATATCTCTATATAATAAATTTCAAAGCATAGTGATATTTGTCAGTAAATTTATATTATAACATTACTTTGCACCACCTTATATTTGTCGTTTTGGTATAGCCTTCAAATAAAATAATTCACAATAATTCACAATTTTCTCATATTAAAAAGTAGAGATAACTTATATAAAATTCTCGCGGTCATTTTCATAACAAGTTTAAAATTTTAATAAAAATCAGTTTATTCCTTCGAGAGATATCGTTATAAAATTTCAAAAATTTATCTTTCTGATCATTACTTTAACGAAAAGAATTAAGAAAGTGAGATCGACCTACAGAATGTATATTGTCTTACCGCTTTGCTAATTGACTTTTGCCTGAAATTTATGCACAGTATTTAATTTTACTATGCATAAGCCTTTGAAAGTGTAACTGGCAGAGTTGCAATATTTTTTTTTAATAATATAGTAAGGAATATAGTTAAAATAGTTAGTATTAGTGTTAATAAGTTTTTGAATGATTATTATTATTATTATTATTATTTATTGAACTATCATCACAGCACTTTAAAATATAGTAAAATTTTTTATACAAATAATATTGAGAATTTACTTAAAAGTATTTCAGCAAATAAATTTCATTTAAAATAGTTAGAGGAAACAATTATATAACTACTATTTACAGGTTCAAGGAAAAAAGATAGTAAAAACCTTATTTCTACAAAAAGTATTTTAAGAAGTTCTAAGGCCAGCTCTTAAAAGATCTTCAAGGGTGACGATGTTAAAGTGCTAACTCTGCAAATTTCTTATTATATCATAACTTGAATATCTGTTTCGACTTTTAAATCTTTGTGTAATTTTACTGGTTACTGTTGGAAATAAATCTTCTTTGAATTTTGTATGGAGACGACTGGTTCGGTAACGTCTTGGTAGCTTGTATATAATTTTTAGGTTTTTATTTTGAATAATTTGGAGTTTTTTTAAATGCGTTTTCGCACATATTGTTGACCATATTTGGCATCCGTATGTCATTATCGGTCTTATACACATTCTGTATAGCAAAATTTTGTTTTTGTTATTTAAAGTTGATTTCCGATTTAGAAGTGGAAATAAAGCTCTACCACATCTGATTGCTTTTGTGCATATTTGCAGGACATGGTTCTTAAATGTTAGTTTTTTATCTAAGATAATCCCCAAGTATTTAACGGAGTCTGTAATAGGTATATGTACTCCGTGAATAGAGAGCCTGGTATTAGGTATACGTTTCGGTGATTTGTTAAATGGGAATATAATTGCTTGTGTTTTAGATTCATTAATTTTGATCTTCCATTTTGCAAAGTAGTTTTTAGCATGATTTAGTGCTTTTTTTTAATTTTTTAACGATAGCGTCTGAAACTTTTCCTGTCGCTAATAATGCCGTGTCATCTGCATACCATGCTGCAGTGTAATCTTTCAGTAATTTGTAGTCGGAAATAAATATTGAGTACAAAGTTGGAGATAACACAGAGCCTTGCGGAACCCCTGCTAATATGTCCCGTTCTCTAGAGCATTTATCATTTATTTGGACCCTGAAAGATCTTTCTTTTAAAAAGTTTCTTATTATCTTTTGTAGGTCTATTGGGTATCCAAATTTATGAAGCTTATATATTAGTCCATCATGCCATATGGAGTCAAATGCTTTTTCGATATCTAACAAAACCATTCCTGTACTTTTTCTATTCCTTTTGTTTTGCTGTATGATGTTTACAATTCTTTTTACTTGATGGATGGTTGAATGTTCTTTTCTGAATCCAAACTGTTCTTCTTGTATGATGTTATTATTCTCTGTAAAATCATTTAATCTATTTAATATTATTTTTTCAAATACCTTATCCAGGATATTTAGCATACTAATTGGTCTATAGTTTTCTGGAACTTTTGGGTCTTTGTTTGGCTTAGGAATTGGTATCACTTTTGCAATCTTAAATTGTTTAGGAAAATAACAGTTTTTCAAACACCAATTGTAAACTTTCGCAACAAGATCAAAGAAAGTGTGAGACATGTTTTTGAGTAAAATAGAATTAATTCCATCAACACCTGATGCTTTTGAGTTTTTCACAGTACTTAAGTAATATTTTACTTCATCTTTGGTTGTCAGTTGCAGAGAATTATTTATGGCTAGCTGATTATCCAACCATTCAATATGTTTTGATACCTTCCTATCAAAATTTGTTGTAATATTGCTTGAGGCGTTATGCACTTTTTCAAACACGTCTGCAATGATGTTGGCTTTTTCAATGGTATTATGGACACTGGCGCCATCTATTGTCAAATTTTCACACGTCTTATTTTTCCCCTTTAGTCAACTTCCAAAACTTCTTATTGCCAGGTGGTAATCTCTGCAAAAAAGAATACCAGCTGTTGTTTTTGTCTTCTTTAACATGAAAATTTATAAACATAGTCAGCTGTTTTAAGATGCATGTGAATAAATTTCTTTCTGCAGTATTGGTGCATCGTTGCAATTTTCGTCTGTATTTATTTCTTTGACCTATTAAATACAGGCTTGTACGAGAAAGCTTCTTCTGCCAGACTTGTTTTTCGGCCATTGGAATTTGTTTAGAGGACTCCTGAAGAATAAATGTGATTTCAGATAAGACTGCTTCAATATTTGATTCGGTGAGCACCGCTGTATGTAAATTTTTATTTTTTATTTCATTGTCTACCCATTTACTTATTTCTTTCCATTTTGCTGCTTTATATAAGGGGATTTTCATCGTATGCTCAGTGATTCTGCCATAAATCTTGCAAATTACTGGTACATGATCTGACTTGAGTAGTTTTGGAATGGTTTGTAAATGCGATATATCTAGAACTGAATTTGTAAGCAAAATATCTATAGTGGAGGATTGTGTGGCTATTGTGTTTTGGCTAAATCTGGTAAATGTGTCAGGAGAGCGTACAAAATACTGCGAGTTTAGCTGATGATTGTAAAGGCTGTTACCTGCTGAATTGTTTTGTAAACAACCCCAGCTGATATGTTAAGCGTTAAAATCTCCAAAAATAAAGAACTCAGTCGTTGCCTCAGTTATTTTGTCTAAGTCATCAACGAAGTTTGATGTGTACTTTGGACAATAGGCCGACGTAAATCTAATTGTTTTATTGTTTATTTTTACTAATAATGAAATATTTTCTAATATTGAAGTTGAATATTTAGGAGCTCTTTCATGAGGAATTGAAGCTTTTATCGCTATAAGAACACCACCACCATGTGTTATTCGGTCTTCTCGATAGATTTTGTAGTTTCTGATTTTGAATTTGTGTCCAATTTTCAGAAATGTTTCATTAATTAATATAATATCTATTTGTTTTTCATTTAGAAAATGTTCTAATTCTAATATTGATGCAGAATTTGTTATACCTTGAGCATTCCAGTGCATAACTTTAAGGCTCCATATTGATTGATTATATGACATAACGTAGCATATTACCTAGTACTCTTAATTTATCGTACTTGGTTTTGCACTTTTCTAAAGCATCAAGGGCTTCGAAATAAATCTCTAATATTTTTTGGTTACTAATATTATTATCGTCATTTTGGTGACTTATGGCAGTTGTAGCAGCATACGAAACTTTTTCATTGTTACCTGTTTTGTTTTGAATATTAACATGATGATGTTGTTGTTGTTCTTCTTCCTCATCTGATGGGTAAGAGTCTAGAATTCTTTGAGAGGTAAATCTGTTTGGACGTTTGTTGCTTGTCACTTTGTGGCGTATTTCCATATACTCCTTTCTGGACGGACAGAGAGGGTCATCTGCTCTATGATTGACGTTTTTTAAATTTCTTTTAATGCAATTGAAACATTTGTAGATAACAGGGCCTTTTGTAGATGTTTTACTTAGTTGGCAGTTAGCATAATCGTGTGGTCCACCGCAACCTAAGCACGCTTCACTTCTGTGACAGTTGGCTGATCCATGTCCGTACATTGTGCATTTTGAACATTGCGTTGGCCCTCTGCGTCGCCGTAGTGGGTTTCTCCAATGAACGACAACATCATATACACACTTAATTTTTATTACTTCACGTTTCGTGATTTGATCTCTAAAGAATTCGATCATATACAGAGCGTCATCAACATTCGATCGGGATGTTTGAACTTCTTTTATACTAGCAAGCTCTATATTAAATGTATATTTAAACTCATCGGCAATTGTTTTAATATCAATTCTTGGCAAACCAAACAGCATCAGTTTAAATCTCTTGTTGTCTTTCACAGGGTGTGTGAAGAACTGCATCTTTTCATGTCTCAATTTCTTAATAGTTTCGTCAAACTCCGCTAATGTGTTTGGGATTACTTTTGTTCCAATAGACATTTTTTTATATTTATTACTTTTACCTAAGAGTTTCATTACTGCTGTAAAAGTGTGGCAGTTGTCAACAATGATTGGTGGAATCTTAACCGTATCCCTGATTTGTTCCTCTTCAGCACTTAAACTTTCTTCATCCGACAGGTCCGAGAGCACCTGAAATCTATTTCCAGGCTTAGATTTTTTAAATCTAGGGTTATTTCCCCAGAATTTTTTACGTTTAGTCGCCATTTCCAAAGAAATTTGCAAAAAAAAAAGTTTATCACAAAAGAATATTATAAGCTGATATTTAACAACACGTCTGTTTGCTAAGAGAATCAGCAAGAGAGTGAAGTTTTTGAATGATGATCTCTTGATCAACAGTGAGCCTTCATTAGTGGAATACAAAGCATGGAGTAGTAAGATCCAAAATTTCTAATATCCAATAAATGTACAAGATGGTGGAAAAGTAGTCGCCCTATTACAAGACAAGTCAGTTTTACTTTGATATTTTTGGAGAAAAACAGGTACAAATAGAAGCCATCAAGATGTGGATCGTTTTACTCCTCAAGAACACGAAATAAATATTTGGACATCAATTTTTTTTGGACACCACGGCGTTTACGTGCTCGCCTCTAAGACCATAAGACAACAAAGGATTGTGTATACTCTAGCCGGGCCCCAAAACAGCTGTTCTGCTGAGATTATCCCGGCTGTGACCAAGGATTTTGGAGTATGGATCATTGGTCATCAGTAGACGGTATTTATAGAAAATTTTAGTGAAAGACTTGATTATGTTTCCTTATAATGTGCAGATAATGCATTAGTTGTTAGCTCTCGACAGCCAGAGTCGTGCAACCCACGCTCATGACATGTTATTTCCTGATCACGAGGAAATAAGCATTAGTACCGTTTTCATCTCACTGTATATATGAATAAACAAAATTTATCGCTTCACAGCCAACGAAAATCAGCATATAAACTACGAAGACCCATTCACTATATCCGCTCAAAGTTACTACATCATGTTATGCTGTTAACTCTGAAGGCGTCGTGGGTTATTGTTTTCGAAATCTCCGTGGATAAAATTCATGAACCAGAATCTAAACTCTAAAAACTGCATTTCCGGTCGCCTTATCTCTCGATTTAGTAATTTGTACTGGTCGATAAAATCTTCCGATTTAACCATTTCAGACAACTTCGCATCGAAAATCGTCAGGAGCTACGAGTCCCATTTTCTTTACAATGGACTTGTAAAAATAAATTAACAAACAAAAATAATCCAAGAGCAGAACTAACGTTAAAAAAAGAACAGCTAAAATATATTTTCATACACACACACACACACACACACATATATATATATATATATATATATATATATATATATATATATATATATATATATATATATATATATATATATATATATATATGTATATATATATATAAAATGATTACTACACTTACCTGTGGAAATCCTCAATGCAATAGTTTTGATTTGTTGCATCAACTGTAAAAGGTATACCATCAAGACTTTTCTTGCAAACAACACAGGTAAAACATTGTGGATGATATGGCTTGCCGGTAGCGCGTAAAATTCTTTCTAGGATCGGCTTCATGCACACGGAACATTTTTCCAACGTTTGTAAATAATCAAACTCGCAATAGGGTTTACAGTCCAAAGCGTAAAATGGTTTGCCTTGTAAATTGATTTGACACTGGGAACATGTGAAACATGCGATATGATATATTTGATCCATTGCCGTACAACCGGAGTTTTCTCCCACTACAATCTCGTTACATTTGAAGCAAATGCCATAGTTTTCAAGATCCTGTTGAGGATCCATTGATTTGACCAAAAAATTCGTTAACGATTCAACTTCTAACTCTTTAGTATTTTGTGGATATCTGTTTAGGGTGGTGGCGGTGGTGGAGTTGGTGGTATCACTGCCTCTACTGCTGTTAGGATACACTGGTGAATTTGAATCTGCACTGCTGCCACCACTAAATGTTGATAAATTGCTGCTATTACTTTTTGCTAAAATATTGCCACAATCAGGCAAAGATGAAGTATTTGAATTTTTAATACACGTATGATACATAAGGTTATGCGAACGCGTTGACAATTGGCTTGGAGGTTGGGGATTAATCGGTTCATAAATAGATTCATATGTGGAAGACGTCTGTTAAAGAAAAAAGGTTTTGTTTTTATCGCAGTCTTAATATCTATTTTTCTTAAATATACACATAATTTACTAAATTATAGTGAGTAGTTATGCTAAATCTACCACAGAATAATAAAAACGCGTTAACTATTTTTGTCATTTATCGTAGTTTATATTGAAATATTTTTCTTGCAGCAATTCTTAGTTTGTCAGCAAGGGAGGTAAGACATAAAGAAATGAGTACACACTGAAATTCGTATTGTCCTTTCGTTTCCTTTGTTATCTCATGTGCGCAATATTATAAGACGAGAGCAAGACAATTTTTTGTGGTGTGGATGTAAATGCAAGATCAAAGAAAAATTTTTGAAAGCAAAATATCTTACACCCGGTTCACACACGGCAACTTTATTCGCGTAACACCCAGTTCACACACGGCAACTTTTGTCGCGCAACTTTCAATTCAGCTGTGAGAAAGATAGAGAACGTATGTACCACTTCCTCTATCTTTCTCACAGCTGAAATAAAAGTTAAGCGTTAAGTAGACGCATTAACGTTCTCAAGCTGCGTGTGTAGCCATTTTATTTACTATTTTACTTAGCCGACGATTCTGATAATACGAATATGGCCGCAAATGTCGATTGAATAAGCGTTAACCCTTGAGAAATAAATGGATACCTGCCAACAAGACACGAATCGACATGATTCTCAAGAACGTGGAATAAATATTCCGATTTTCACTGATGATATTGGTCCCGATTATCCGGTCATCAGACACAAGCTGGGCAAAGACTACGGATAAAAGGACAATGCAAGATGCTGTCAGATCTGGCATGGCAGGCATCTTCCTGAGTATCCGGGTGTTGGCAAAGATGCCGTAGAGGCCCATGGAATACCGACAAGACAACGTGGCCCACAATGGGAATCAATCGACGGTGAAAGCTTTTACAAAGAATATCTAATTCATTGTTTACCGCTAAAGGAGTGTAACCTAGACTGATAACATCCCTGCTCTTGACCTCGAGGAAGGCAACATTTCACAAATATCACCATGGGTGACGATGCCCATTCTAATCTCAGTGGATCTGTGAATAACCAAAATTAATCGCATCTGAGACATCGAATTTTGGAGTAGTAAATGCAATCCAAAAGTATGTGGAACCAAATTTTGTACTGATAAAAAAATTAATACAGAAGAGCATCGGGTGACATGCCTTCGTTGAAATTGATGCTTTACATTTTCAATCACAATAGCAAAAAATTCGTTTCGTTTTAATTTAATCATACTAATAATATATAAAGTTATTTATTTTTAATGTTTCAATCAGAGAAATTAATATACGTAGAAAGTCATACCTGTATTCCAGGATTGTAGTTATGAAATGCATCATTAGCAGTGTAGGCCATTTTGTTCATATACAATTGTCGCATATCATTCGATGTAGCCGATAATTTATGGTCATGGGGCAGTTCATAACCGACATTTGGTTTTGACATACTAATATGATCATTTGCAGTTATTATTGTATTCTTCTGCGCTACACCATCCGTTTTGAAGACTTCCGTGGCTCGTCGCAACTCGCTATATGAGGAACTAACAGGGCTTGGCGGAGGAGGTATTTCATCATCCGGAATAATAGAGGCGTTGTTTGAGAATAACATAATGTTGTCTTCAATTGTAGATGGCGGAGGTTTTTTCTTTGAAAATGCTATTTGGGATGCAGATAAATTTTGCTCCCCCACATGCGATTGGACTTGCGCGTCATTATGATATGCAACATTTGAATAAATGTTATTCTGAGCAGTTGCCGGAGATGATGTTATATTTCCATATATATTTGATTTTACATTAGAGCCGACAGAGGAAGATGTATGAATGGTATTTGCATACGCTGCATTGGTGTTTTCTACGAAATTGTGAGTAGTGAGAGGAACGTCTGTTAGCAGTGAAGAAGTAGACAATTTTGGAGCATTTAGCTGCAGTGCAATTGATTTGCTAAATGAATTCTGATTTAATTTTGCACGCTTTTCTAGCTGTTTCTTGTGATGTTCTAGTGCCTCCAATTGCTGTTCTAGAATAGCTGGATTATCGAGTGTAACTTTACGACGCGCTTTAAGTCCCAAAGTTGACGGAGAGTTTGGCAACGAATCAACATCACGAGAATCATATGCGATCTTCTTGAGTAATAGTAAAGGTTGCTTTGATATTTCGCAATTATATGTAGTGGGTTCCACACTTTGTAAGCGTTTAGCATAGAGAGGTTCGCAAATTTGTTTTACCAGGCTGCTTTGCGGGATCTGAAATGAAAAGGATAAGATTGTTAATTTATTTGTTAAAATTTTTTAGAAATTCGAAAAATAAAATTTGCCTGTTTCTATTTTTATATAAAAAGTTGGTTTGCTTAAGGTGTATTTTTAAATCTATTAGTAATGCGTATAAGGTCTCCTTACAAGGAATATATAACAAAGTACTCGCAAATTAAAAATCTATTATATTTATGATTATATATATATATATATATATATATATATATATATATATATATATATATATATATATACATACATATATATATATATATATATATATATATATATATATATATATATATACATATATATATATATATATATATATATATATACATATATATATATATATATATATATATATATATATATACATATAAATATATATATATATATATATATATATATATATATATATATATATATATATATATATACGCTTCATGGATGTGAACTACATATATGCTAAATGTGACGCGGATAGCACACGCCGGTTTAATGTTGCATTCAACAACACAATAAGATATGTTTATGGTCTTGGGAGATTCAGCCATGTATCTAATTTCTCAAGAAATATTTTTGGTGTTACTCTTGAAAATTATATGAAAATAAGAACCCTTGCACTTCTTCATAAAATAATTTACTCTGGTAGACCTGGTTATCTTTTTGATAAAATTCAGTTTGGTAGACCTGGAAGAGGAAGGAGATTAATAACTCCGTTGCATCGTCTCACCGCATCAGAGAATCACTTTTTATCAAAGCGATTCGTCTCTGGAACCAATTACCACATACACTACAAATAACCAGAAAAGCAACTCAATTTAAAAAATCACTGTATTTGCTATTTAATTAACTAATTCTTAATATTAATTAACAAATTCATAATTTTAATTTGTTATATTAATTTTAATTACTTTCGGGTATGTTCTAGAATCCGAATTCACTCGAAAGTGCATTACTTTAGCATTTTTGGTGTTCTGCAATTCACATCCCCATGTTTTTATTCGTTTTCAATTAGAGTAGGAAGGGGTGGGTGAAAGTAAAACGAATTGTACTTTATTCTTATATAAATGCTAACATTATTAAGAAAAATACAATTCTGGTTTTTAGTTTGAAGTGTTTTTTATTGAACTTCATCAAAAAAATTTAATCATTTAGATCTTATTGAAAAAGAGAAATGAATTTTTTGAAGGAAATTAAAACTAATTTCATATATATAAATCTATTTAAACAATAATTATAATAATACGATTGCATTTAGTTTTAAAATCGCAATGTAATAATCAGGCAATACTTTGTTTTAACAACATAGGGTGCCAAGACAACGTAGTGGATATGCCTATAGCTGGCAAACAGCCGCGCTGATAAATAACGCAACTAGAAGAAGAAAAGATAATAAAATTAATAACTTCTTTTAAAAAATTTTTAAATCAAAGCCAGCTTGTAAGGTCTTCGTATTTGTTGATGTGAATTTAAAATAACAAAAGCATGTTTCATGTTCAAAAGTTGTACGATGTAACGGTATATCAAATCAAGCAGATCAACCAAAAGCAAATAATTTTATTTTCGTTAGTTGTCTTTTTTGAGAGTATTGAATAATTTTATTTTCTTTTATATTTTAGGTTTAAGATTTCTCTTTATTTATGAACATTTTTCTTGTTTGTAATCCTTTTATTTAAATTTAAATAGGCTACTTAGTTCAATCGTATTTTATAAGCCAAATTACATGTGATAGTTATCAAAGAACAAATTACACCAAAGACACACGTGTAAATCATTCTGACAAACACTAGCAGAACGGAACAACATGCTGTTTTCGAAAGCCGCTACACTTTCATCATCAGCGTTCTTGTGTTTGGTCTACTTTTGTGGTGTCAGTTGATGTATATTTTAGCTATTTATACAAACTTGTTCACTGTAAATAGAATACGTGAATTTTTTTGATTCATTCGTATTACAATTTGTGAAAACTTTTTTTGTAATGGAAAGCCCAAATTCCACCTCACTAACTTACAACAGTGTGGCCATTGTTATCTATTCTTTACCAACTATACACATGTTTTTTAATTTGCTTAGTTTGTTTTTAACTTATGACAAACTTTTTTGGTTTGTTACTATAAGTATGTATATTTATTAATTTTTGCTACAAGCCATTAGCTTTGTTAATTTACATATATTTTAGGTTTAAGATTTCTCTTTATTTATGAACATTTTTCTTGTTTGTAATCCTTTTATTTAAATTTAAATAGGCTACTTAGTTCAATCGTATTTTATAAGCCAAATTACATGTGATAGTTATCAAAGAACAAATTACACCAAAGACACACGTGTAAATCATTCTGACAAACACTAGCAGAACGGAACAACATACTGTTTTCGAAAGCCGCTACACTTTCCACTTTTGTGGTGTCAGTTGATGTATATTTTAGCTATTTATACAAACTTGTTCACTGTAAATAGAAAACACAAGAACGCTGATGATGAAAGTGTAGCGGCTTTCGAAAACAGCATGTTGTTCCGTTCTGCTAGTGTTTGTCAGAATGATTTACACGTGTGTCTTTGGTGTAATTTGTTCTTTGATAACTATCACATGTAATTTGGCTTATAAAATACGATTGAACTAAGTAGCCTATTTAAATTTAAATAAAAGGATTACAAACAAGAAAAATGTTCATAAATAAAGAGAAATCTTAAACCTAAAATATAAATTAACAAAGCTAATGGCTTGTAGCAAAAATTAATAAATATACATACTTATAGTAACAAACCAAAAAAGTTTGTCATAAGTTAAAAACAAACTAAGCAAATTAAAAAACATGTGTATAGTTGGTAAAGAATAGATAACAATGGCCACACTGTTGTAAGTTAGTTAGGTGGAATTTGGGCTTTCCATTACAAAAAAAGTTTTCACAAATTGTAATACGAATGAATCAAAAAAATTCACGTATTCTATTTACAGTGAACAAGTTTGTATAAATAGCTAAAATATACATCAACTGACACCACAAAAGTGGACCAAACACAAGAACGCTGATGATGAAAGTGTAGCGGCTTTCGAAAACAGCATGTTGTTCCGTTCTGCTAGTGTTTGTCAGAATGATTTACACGTGTGTCTTTGGTGTAATTTGTTCTTTGATAACTATCACATGTAATTTTATTTTCATTCTATGTTTCTTTAAGAATACACTAGAGCCCCGACTTGCGTCGTCCCGATTTGAGTCCTTTCGATTTGCGTCGCTTTTTGAAAACTGGAAAAATTCGATTTGCGTCGTTGCAATTTCAAGTTTCGTCGGTCCGAGTTGCGTCGTTTTGATTTCGATTTGCGTCGTTTTGATTTCGTTAAATTGTTTACTGCAGCATTGTGGATTACCATTTTTAGCATTTGTAGTGCCTGATATAGCATATTTTCTGTCTTTTAGCATTTTCACAACTTGTGGCCTGTACATTAAGAAGTTTTCAAATTGCGTGAAGTAAGGGGAATTCCGTTTTCTTTGTTATATAAGTGGTGCTAATAACAACTATCTGGTTATAGTAAGAATTTAGTATGTTATTCCCCAAAATCCATCCAATCAAATGTTGTGTTGTTGATTTAGATTTATCATCTGAAGAGAGCTCAATGTAAGCTAAATAAATTAAAATATTTTAATGCATCTACTTTTTATGAATATACATATGTACATATGTAAATTAGTGTAATTTTTATTATGTTTTTTATTAATTTATTGGTTTATTTCTTTATAATAATTATAAACATTTGTTAAAGTAAACGAAATATGTAAATAGAAATGTATTCATACTTGTTTTTTATCAAAAATACAAAATTTTTTGCTTTGTTTTGAATATTTTCCCGAATAAATTAAATTTCAGTGTATTTATAGAGAAAATGGTGATTCGATTTGCGTCACGTCTCTCCGGTCCCCATTAACGACGCAAGTCGGGGCTCGAATGTATTAATTTTGTTTTTATTCGCGTAGAAAATTAATTGAAAAATTTGAATATCTTTGTTTTCATACTCTGCAAATTGTTATACTTTTGTAATTTGTTAATTTTTTTTGCAACTTTTTTGTCGACCGCCATCGATTTTTGCGTAGCTGTAGCCGTTGACATTTAGATTTTTTTTTCGAACATAAACTTCGAATGTGGAAAATCATGCTGAATTCAGGGGGCAAATTACGGCATTCGATATCGATCGAAATTCCAAACAAAATTTTCTTGAATTGTATTGAAATTTCGATCGATATCGAATGCCGTAATTTGCCCCCAGAACACCAATATATAAATTATGGGGATTCAAAAAATTTTTTGTTTTCAATTCGAGTAAACATGGAACATACCCGTTTGTTTTAATTTGTCATATCATTGTATTATTTGACCAAAACTTTTATGTAATTATGTTTGTACCATTTATTCTATTGTAAACCTTTGTTTTTGATTAGTGCCTGTACTGTAAATTATAAGATTCAATCTTGTTGTGCAGGTTACATATAAATAAAAAATAAATATATATATTATATATATATATATATATATATATATATATATATATATATACATATATATATATATATATATATATATATATATATATATACATATACATATATATATATATATATATATATATATATATATATATATATATATATATATACATATACATATATATATATATATATATATATATATATATATATATATATATATATATATATATATAGTTGTTTTTATATAGATATCTCTTCACACAAACTTTATGCACGTTATACAAAGTTTATGCAAAATATGATTCGGACACTTTTTATACGTCATAGTTGAATATCTTTTTTTTGCACGCTTATATTCATTTATTGTATCTTCACATCTGAACTAACAATAAGTATTCAAATCTTAAATATATAAATAATTATTAGGCCCAACCAGTGTCAGACATAAACTTAGTGATAATAATTAATAATACATTAGAATCGTATTTAGCATAAATATATTTTTAAAAAGTTTCATCTGGAGTGTTGCGTACTAAAGACGTAATATCCCTCTTTTTTAAGCGGATGTGTCCAGGAAAGTTCAAGATGTTACGAGCAAGGGGATTAGGATGGGACTCTAGTTTCGTTAAATATTTGCCTGCATATTTTGCAATTTCAGCGGTCACAAGTGGCATATTTAAATCACGATGTAAAATTGAATTTTTCATGTACCAAGGAGCCGATGTTATTAACCTTAAAATTTTGTTTTGCATACGTTGTATTCGCTCTACATTGGAAGCTGAAGCAGTGCCCCATAGTTGAATTCCGTAACACCATATGGGTTTCAAAAGCGACTTGTATATTAAAAGTTTACAATCTAGACTGAGGGTAGAATTTCTACCAATCAGCCAGTGTATCTGGGTTAATTTAAGCTTCATTTGTGTTAGCTTAGAGTCAATGTGGTGTTTCCATGTAAGCCGTCGGTCAAGATGTATACCAAGGTATTTCACCTGTGAATGTTGAGGAACAACTTGATTGTTGATTCGAATGGGGGAACAAGTGTCTCTTCGTAGGGTAAATGTGACATGAACACACTTTTGTTCATTTACTTTTATTCTCCCTAAGTTCAACCACAGCTCCAACAGGTTAATATGTTCCTGAAGATATCGGGATGCCTCGTGAGGGTTTTCATGCATACTAAGGCAGGCTGTATCATCGGCAAAAGTAGAAGTGAGGATATTACTGCTCAAAGGCATATCACAGGTATAAATCAAATACAAAACTGGCCCCAGTATACTCCCCTGAGGCACCCCAGATGAAATGGTTTCGGGCACACTCATGAAGTCTCCTTCCACGACAGTGAACTTCCGGGCAAGAATGTAACTTTCCAAAAGATTTACAATGTTTATATTGGTAGATATGTCTTCAATTTTAGAATTAGGCCTTCATGCCACACTTTATCAAATGCCTGAGAGACATCAATAAAGAGGGAAGAACAATACTTTCTTTCTTCAAATGTTCTTCTTATGAAATGAACCAATCTATGACATTGTTCAATGGTGCTGTGCTGACTTCTAAAACCAAATTGATGGTCCGGTATGCATCCATTATCAGCTAGAATTGGGGACAATTTTGTCATTAGAAGTTTTTCAAAGAGCTTTGAAATTGTTGACAGCAAACTTATTGGCCTATATGACTCAGCCTTAGTAAGATCTTTACCCGCCTTTGGAATCATTTTGACCATGGCAAGTTTCCAGCTGTGTGGGTAATACTCCAGTCGTAAAATGCCATTAAAAATGAATAACAGGATTCTAATAGCAATACGAGGCAACTGCATCAGCATCTTGTTACTAATTCCATCAATACCCGGGGCCTTCTTTGGATTGGTTTCAGCAATTAGTTTTTGTAAACTCTATGGGTCGAGGGGGTAGATCAATTACGCTCGGCAAATCAACAGCACCAGTACATGTGTTTGGGGTAAATACGTTTTTTAAATGACCAGCTAATATGTTACCTTTTTCAGTATTAGTTCTTGCCCAACCTCCGGTAGAAGTGCGCAGGTGTGGTTTAGACTCAACGGGTGTTTTAAGTTTTTTAGCAGCGCGCCACAAGGAGTAATTAGATGCTCCTGTGACATCGAGACCTTTCAGATAGTTCTTAAGAGAAGCAGATTTTTCAGATGCAAGCAACTCTTGGAGTCGTTTAGTGCATTCTCTAAGTCTGATTTTATGTTGGGGCGATCTATGCTGTTGCCATTCCCTTCTAGCTCTTCTTTTTTCACATACGAGACGTTCAATATCCGCAGAATAAATTCTATTAAACCCAGTCTGCGGATGGGAGGTAGTGGCATGTTTAGCAGCCTCTTTAATTTTCCCGGTAAGATTGGCAATGTTAAGTTCAATATCATCGGGAGTTCTAAGCCTGATGTTTTACGTACAATGACTACTGAGATATTTTTTGAACCCCAGCCAGTTAACACGATTTATCATCTTCGCATATGGGTGAGGTAAGTCACTTCTTAGTGGGCTACAAATTGTAACGATCGTGGGAGAGTGATCGGAGGAGAGATCATGTGAAGCTTCAACATGAATTAAATCCCTAGGGATATTTTTCATGACCCCAAAATCTATAACATCCGGAATTTTTTGTAAGTCAGTAGGCCAGTAAGTGGGCTCCCCGCTAGAAATGACATCCAAACCCATTTTTGAAATTGTGTTGAACAATGCTCGACCTCTAGGAACGTATGTTTTGCATTGTAGTCTCCAGCTGCTACGAAACAAGGGCCAAGAGTTTTGTAAAAATCCTCGTATTGATCCTCGCTGATTGAAAAATCTGGGAGGGGAGTAAACTGATGATATCACAAGATTTGAACAAAAATTTTCGATGCAAATATTTGTTGCTTGTAGATGGTCTTCACAAGTGTTCTCAAGAATATAGTGTTTGAGTCTTGACTTTATTAGAATTGCTGATCCTCCGCATGCTCTTTCTGTCGGGTCCTTTGTATCATATAAGGTGTAGCCACTCATTTTAAAAAGGCTTCTCGAAGTCAAATGAGTCTCAGATACCAACAATATATCGATATTCTTCACCGTGAGGAAGTGCTCTAGTTCGTTTCTGTGTTGGCGAATGCCGTTTGCGTTCCAGAAACATAACTTAAACGTGTTCATGGCATGTTAACTAATGCTTGAAGCAGTGTGTTCTGCATTCGCAGCATTTCTTGCATCATGCTAGTCATATTTGTTGTAAAGTTGTTTATAGTTTGCACCAGATTATCAATAGTAGCTGCAAGGCGATTGAAATTAAAGCTTGCATTTGCATTTGTTGTGTTGTTTGGTGGTGACACTTTTTGAACGGGAATAGAGTTGATCTTCACAGCGTCAGCATACGATACATGTGAAGTGATTGGTTAGGCCATTAGGGGAAGAGTAGCGGAGTACGTATTTCCTGCTTGAGCTGGAGTTACTTTAGGCTTTTGGCTCATAGCTTGTTTAACAAAAGAGAATACAGGACATCCTCTGTAGTTAGCAGTGTGATTACCCCCACAATTACTGCACTTTTTTTCCTTTTGATCCCTTGACTTATTGCAAATAGCAGTGTTGTGCAATTCACCGCACACAACGCAAACAGTAGGTAATTTACAATATGTTTTCGTATGGCCATATTCTTGACAATTATGGCACTGTACGGGTCCTGAGCGCTTGTGGTTCTTCGACTGTAATTTTCCGCTATAACAGATATTTTAAATTATAAATTGGATGGGTCTCATTTTTCTTCAATTTTATATCATTTGGCTCCAGTTCAACACGAAATAAAGGTTGGGGAATCTTCTCCCTGTTTATTATATTAGAGACATTTTTCACCTTAAATCCTTGGAGGGTGAGAGCATCTTTTATTTCCTCAGGAACAACATAAGAATCTATGCCCTTCAATACGATCTGTAGGCCTTTAGCACTCTTAAGCTGGAAAGTGTAGAAACTTGTTTTATTTTTCTCAAATTCAGTAACCATTTTGCGGAAGTCTTTTCCATCATATATTTTAACTTTTATTTCATCAATGTTACCACGTTTTATTGGAACAATGTGAAATGCCTTTTCACCAATGACAGAGATTAGTTTTTTGATAAGTGTGTTTGAGTTCTTTTGTCTCAGATAGATTGGTGGTGGTTTTGAAGTTTTTTTCGAAGATTCTTCGGGTTTATCGCTGTCATCTTGCAATATTTTAAACCGGTTTTGACGATTAGCTGAGGCGACGGCGTTGTCCCTGGATATTTTCGGAACAGATGAGATCTTGGATGAATTTGGGCTTCGCCCACGCTTTACCACCGTTACATATCTGTCCATTCCGACAGGCACTTTAGGTTTTTGAATATTATCGTCCATTGTGATAACTGGGTTAAGTGATGAACACGATCCCGGAGCGGATAATGGCGCTGACTTAACTAAAGAAAAACTAGGCAACGGTAATGTTAAAGAATCACTACTTGGCATTGGAGTAAGCGAGGTTGATCGCTCGCGTAAAATTGGCTTTGCCGTTAGAAAAAGACTGTCATCCGATTTTTTGTTTTTATTGTTTGCATTAAGAGCTTCAGAACTCACAGTAAAATATGCATTTCTGCCGTTAGAACTCACTTCACAATTTTTTGTTTTTGAGGTACTCATGCAGAGTATTCCTCAGCAATTTGTTTGTTTTTTTTTGTTTTTCTTTTTGTTGTTTCAGATTATATGAAAAATATTATTAGTGCAAATAAAGCAAATTTCACAAAACCAATACTTATTACGAATCAGTACTTATTACGAATATTTTTTTTCTTTATTTTTGTTTGTTTAGTATGAAAAAAATACTCCGCTAATACGTCTGTTCACTACGAAGGTTCAACAGCTACTGATATATATATATATATATATATATATATATATATATATATGTATGTATATATATATATATATATATATATATATATATATATATATATATATATATATGTATGTATATATATATATATATATATATATATATATATATATATATATATATGTATATATATATATATATATATATATATATATATATATATATATATATATATGTATATATATATATATATATATATATATATATATATATATATATATGTATATATATATATATATATATATATATATATATATATATATATATATATATGTATATATATATATATATATATATATATATATATATATATATACATATAAATATATATATATATATATATATATATATATATATATATATATACATATATATATATATATATATATATATATATA